>JAJGOT010000258.1:432500-827500 GCA_022457155.1 Cladopsammia gracilis
CCAAGCAAGCGAGGGACTTAAAGGTAAAACTAACTAAAAGGTAATGGAAATTTATGTTGATATCTGTGATTGACGTTTTCTTTGTGTTCTTAGCTTTGTGTTCTTAGTTTTGGAGTTTTGTTTATAAAACGTGCTTAAATTCAGTTTCTATTGATTTCTTGAATTTCATCGAAGACAGCTCGACCTCGATGCGCTATAAATGGTACGCGTTTTGCTTTTAAACATAAACTTATGGAGACTTAAATAAAATTTTTCGAAAGAAGATTGTGTTGTCTATTTTTATGTGTTTGTTCATTCATTAGATAGGTTAAAAAGCGATTTTTTGTAAACAATAAAAACAAGACTTGAATTTTATAGTTCTATCTTCACTCGCGTCGCCTTATGCAAGTATGTTTGTGTACTTTTTATCTCGTTAAAGCGCATGCGCGCATAACGAGATATAGGAGTCACTAGAATATGGGGACAAAAGTTGTTAACAAATTTTTGTGGACTTTTGTCCGGGGAGGTTAGTTGTTTCTTCTTTATAGAAGCTATATTAGGGCATTGAGGATATGGTTGGTTAAACCGGTTAGGATTTCAAGAAGGGCATCACATACTGCTCCTAAAATTTTTGGGGAGCACCCCCGGACCTATTGTTAATTTCCCTTGGGTATCGGGATGTCAAAACTTGTGACGAACTTGTCATATCTTACATTACGTTACCGCAAAGGTATTAAGTTCTTCTTAAGTTTCGATATCTCACGTTACCTATCAGTTTCAATCATTTGTCGTAAAGCCATTAAAGCTGCATTGCGGTTTTTTTTTTGGCAAACGCAGTTTGAGAATTTCACGGTGTATTTTTACGAATGGAGACGTTTTAAGAAAGTTAAATGGGACGGGAAAGTTTGTGTTTTAATATGAGCGATATGGCAGAGCAAAATTGCGTTTGTTCTATTTTGATTCATTGCTATTACGGTTTGATTATGCAATAGTATGGGAACGACGTCATAGTTTTGTTTATTTAGCTACCGTGCACAAGGATATTATGCGGATTGTGCGACTAAATTTGTTTTGCGGGAGGATATTTTTGCGGGTCGCGGAGACAGCTAAAATTTGCTGGAAGGAAATGCTTGCGGATTTCTGGGCAAGTATAAATAAAATCCAAGGCATCGGTATTAAACTGCAATTTTACTTCCTGACCGGAGGTTTGTATAGTTCCCATAGTTATGGTTGCTGTTCTGGCGCCAATTTGAACATAAACAACGAGAAAACTAGTGAGTGAATTATTGTACGTTGTTGTAAAAACGTATCAGTATTATGATAACAGTCTCTGGTTCGTTTGAGGACGTGTCTGGAGTTGAATCAGGAATACAAATGACTGTTGTGCCGGTCGTCTCGGAGTTCACTGTTATGAGAATTATGAGTTATGAGAGTTCACCGTTCTGTAAAACGCGGACCGGATGGCGGCAGATGGCGGATGGCGGATGGCGGACGGCGGACGGCGGATAATAAAATGCGGATAACAAAATGCGGATGATAAAATGCGGATGAAAAAAACAACAGAAAAATAATTCCTTACGATTTTTACAAAAAAAAAAACAAAGAAAGAAAAGCAGAAATAACTTTAAAATGGCACGAAACAAAAACACGAAACAGTAACTTTATTGTCCAAACTGTCTTCAAGTTCCACTTCATGCCTCACTCAACCCTAGTTGGAAAATATATGAATGTTGCGTTTCGAGCCCCTCCCCTAGGTTTGACCGATTGTGCAGTCTGCACGTGTTTGAGGATGGAGTCCGACGAGTGTGACGATTACGGGCTTTTAAAATCTGTGTTTAGGAAACGGTAAGTTAGTAGAGTTCTTAAATTCGATTTAACTTCACCTGTTACTTTGCTTCACAAACAATCTTTGCTGACTTTTTATTCGTGTTTGTATCTGGTTCGTTGAAGAGTCAGGAAGGTGATGCAGTTGAGTGTTTTCATCATAGATATGTTAAAAGGGTTAATTACTACACTAGTTTCCGTTATGGATATCTTTGGAATGCATGTATTCAGATAAGACCTTTTTGAGTGTTCCACTGTCACGATCATTCATTCCTGTGTTATCCTTTGTGAAAGCAAGAGCAACACTACAATGGTGTCTCATTGATTCCGACCGCCATTACTGTGTCCGATACAGAACTGTTGGCATGTGATGCTTGTCTTGATGATTGTGGTGCAGTGTGTTTTGGGGAATTCTTCCATGCCAAGTTTCCTCCTTTTATTGCTAGTCAACATTTGAACATTAACCAGCTCGAACTGCTTACAATCAGGTCAGCGTATACGCACTGAACAATCAACGTTCAACGAACGCCTTCATGCAGCGTTGTCTACGTGAACTTTGGTTGTTGCTGTCTCTTAACAATATCCGTTTATCTGCGCGTTACATTAGCGGGAAGTCTAACGTTTTAGCGGATGCGTTGAGTCGTTCTCACTTAGACTCCTCGTACTCAGAATATGTGCAGCATGCCGTAGCTACCTTGAACCTTACCCAAGTATTCCCTAGCGACTCTAAGTTCGTTTTTAATGTATATTAAGTAGCTACTTCCATTTATTTTCATAAATCCTTATTAAGTTTATTGATTTTTTTTTTCTTTCTGTTTTTCAATTTAATCTCGCAGATCACATCGACGCTTTGCAGCGCTAGCAGTATTTAGGAACTATTCAGGTCCATGCTTTTTGCGACTACACAAAGCGCTCTATGAGATGCTATATGCGAACATATTTATTGTTTTGCCAATATTTCGATTTCTTACCTTTTCCAGTTTCCAAATCCGTTTATTTGCTTTATTTAGTTTTTTTTTGTCACGTTCTTTAACGTCATACCGTTCGATCGTTAATTATTTGAGCATTATTTCACATATTAACCGCTCGTGTGGTGCCAGTTTTGCCTTTCTTCACGATTATGACGTTTATCTTGCCAAACGAGCGGTGCGTCGGATCTTGGGTGATTGTGTCGCGCGAAAAGAACCGATCACTGTTGAGATCCTTTTACAATTGTCCCGTATTTTCGATTAAGATAATCATTTGCACGTCTGCATGCGTGCTTTTTTTTAGTAGCCTTATTTTCTTTTTTACGTATCTCTAATTTAGTACCGTATAAGTTGTCTGAAATTGGCGATTCCCAGGCGTATTTTTTAACGCTATCTAGCGTGACTTTCACACCGCAAGGGGTTTTGTTGCGCATCACGCGCACGGAGACACTCCAGTTTCGGGAGCGGGTTTTAGAAATTCCCTTGCCGTTTATTCCCGGTTCGCCCCTTTGTCCTGTCACCGCGCTTAGGCAGTATTTAGCTAGTGTACAATTGTCGCCCTCCACCATTATTCGTTTGTCAATCTCGGGGATCGAACAAGCCTATCTTGGCTCACCAGTATAACGCTTTTATTAAGAAGTCACTTTCAGCCATTGGGTTTAATCCCGCACAGTATTCCTCGCACAGTTTTCGTCGCGGGGGCGCTACATTTGCTTTTTGTAATCGAGCGCCTACAGCTTTTATTAAATCGCATGGCGATTGGAAGAGTGACGCATATTTAGTCTATCTCACTCTTTCCAACGAAAATAAGTTTAAAATTCTCCATTCTATCACAACCAGACTCTCTCCCACATCGTAACTTCTTCTTCTCAAACCCTTATTTCATTCTTTTTTCCCCTTTGGGTTTGGCGGTCTAGGGTGTTGTCTCTTGTGCAGTATCAATTTTGAATAAACATCCGTTTAACCCCATCTACTGAGTCTGTTTGTAGTAGTAATTGCAAAACAGTGTCTATCCATATCAAATACCCTTGCATTGCATGACAATCCGAGTTTTATGACCTCAATAAACAAAATTTTAGAAACCTTCCAAGGTATATCAGATACAAATTCTCTTTTCGTGGAAAATAGACAGAAATCCATGAAAATTTTCTTAAATAGAATTATTAATAATATAGAATCAGAATCTAAGGTACATCAGATGAAGCTTGTTCAACTAAACATCAAGCTTAATTTTTATTCTAAATTCACAAATGACACAGGAAGTTCTAGTAACTGTTATGACGTAATAAAAAATATGAAACACAGACGAACACTGGCTAAGTTTCGAACAGGAAATCATTGCCTACGTGTTGAAACGGGTAGACATGCAAAACCAAAAATTCCAAGAGATTTGAGGCACTGCGAATGCTGCTTACCAAATGACGTTGAAGAAGAAATTCATTTCTTTTTCGACTGTGTTTCATATTCTGACCTAAGAAATTCACTACATTGTAAAAGTTTTTTGAACCTACAAAATACATATAGAATTAATTTCTTTTTTAACAATGTTGACACAGGTGGGTCACTTTATATATGAAGCTTCAGAGAGACTAAACACTCTGTTAGCAAAGACTGCAATCACTATATTCTAGTTTAATCTGTTAGTGTAATAGGCAATACCATGTATGTAAATGGAATGCTAATAAACTTTTGATTTGATTTGTAATTGAGTGTTTTTATCATAGATATGTTAAAAGGGTTAATTACTACACTAGTTTCCGTTATGGATATCTTTGGAATGCATGTGTATTCAGATATTAAAGACCTTTTTGAGTGTTCCACTGGCACGATCATTCATTCCTGTGTTATTTATAATCGCCAAAACTGGAATCTGAATAACTGGTTATATATATTTAAAGTTAACTTCGTCAGGGGTGAAAGAGTTTTGTTTCCTAAGTACTAGAAAATCATACTTTTCATACTTTTCACGTTTTTTAAATTTGGCTTTCTTTACATGTAGTATTTTATCTATTAAACATACGATACATATATTAATTTGAGAATATCAGTATTATAAAAGTGACAGGCCAAACACGACTCCAGCTAGTTGCAAAATGTATAAAGAAACCTCTAGAATAGCTTTGACAAATGCTCGATGTATTGTATGACTCTTTGATCTTTGGGATATAAATCTCTTTAATGTCTTTAATGACAGGAGGTCGGTTTACATGCTGTGCACACTCACTGCCATTTATAGAATTATTGTTTCTCTATGCCTTCGTTATGCTAGTTCTCTTGGCATATGTTGGGGCGTCTTTGGCTAACTTTTGTTGCAAGATAAGTAGTGATCGGCTGCAGTTTTTGTTAATTTTTATGAATATGCTTGGATCAGTCAATTTCTCAGCCGGTGATTTAGTGTCTAAGTCTGCGGTGTGCAAGACTTGTGAGAAAGTGGATCTTTATCACGGATTCAAAAACTCATTAATAATTCATGAGCATATCAGCCAATCACACGACGCAAATCGATCACGTGTATGACCCTTTATACCTGGTAATCTACGGTCATTATGAAAAGCCTGGTGGCGGCTTTGATTTCAGTCACAGGGGAGTTCGGGTCTGAATGGGCAAACAATACAATTATCGCTGAATTTTTAATGAGAATGATTTTAAAATGACCGTGATATTTATATTAAGATCACACGTAATCTTTATATAAAGATTACTGATATGCGTAGTAATTGTTCAGGATTCTTAGTGCAACAAATGGTGACTTTAATATTTTTGTGCAGTACTGTTTTATGAAATCTGGTCTTTCGCCATTCTATTTGGAATCTTCTCAACAAAATAAACAACCAACAGTTTAACAAGTGAGCCGTTATTTGAATGACTCGTGTAAATTGCCAGGTAAGCGACTGGTTCGCAGATGCAAGCTGTTTATTTCTACTCGTTCTCTACCTCTGAAAAAAAATTGTCAGCCGTTTTATTTACCGTACCTGACAACTTTAGTATAGCATTTTTCAGTAGATGTTTTCCCTCAGAACTATAAAATCCCAAAACTTTCGACAGGAGCCGAGAAGCAATGATCACTTCGTCGAAGACGTGGCACATGTGTTGTATGCTAATCAGTCTAGTCTACTTGTTTTTCTCGTATGCTAATTTCCTCTTTGCACAAAAGAGCAAATGTTTTAATTCCGAAGGGACACGCTTTTGAAAAAATGTTTTTGAAGCCGTTCAAAAAAACTCGCAGCACGTGTATTATCAGGTGTAAAAACTCTCGGCTTCGCCTCGAGTTTTTAAACCTGATAATACACTACTGCTCGTTTTTTAAACTATACTGTAAGTGTCTAAGATCAAAGTCTGAAGCTGCCGTATCTCTACTGGAATAATGACTTCTTGCAGTTTATGTTTTAGCTCCTTGTTTTTTTCTGTTTTTGAGTAGTGTTTCTTGTAGCTTGAAGAACCTCCTGATCCGTTATTTCATAATGGCGTTCGGGATTGCATCCCGACAATGGCTTGTACAGATGTAGTGATCTGTTTTGAAAATCTCACGGATGCTAATGAATTCTTACGTTTTTCCACAGTTTATTTTTTAGTATTTATCAAATTATTATCCTAAAGCTGTAAACTGCGCATTGTAAATTGGCGTAGAAATAATGGCAAAGTCCCGGGTTGGCGTCATCTAATTACCATTTTGTAAATTCAAATCTCTAAAAAATAAACTCACAAACGCGACGTTGAAAACAAGAAATATTTTACCATTCAACTATTCAATGTACATAGAGTTAATTCTGAAAATATATTTCTAGGGGTGAGGTACCGTGTATACGGTAAACACCGTGAGTTACGTTCGTGTTGCAGTTACAGTTTTGAATTTGTTTTCGTACATTGGAATGAATATCCCAGGGGGGGGGGGGGTACTCCCTATAATGGGCTATACGGGGATGCTCCGCCCGAAAGGGTACCTTTTTGAGGCTAGAGGTATATGAAAGGGTCGGGATTTCACGAGTTGAAGTATATGAAAGGGTAGGGATTTTACGAAGAATAGGAAAGGGAAGCGAAGCCACGCCGTTGAAGCATAAAAAAGGTAGGGAAAACTGCCATTTAACTATTATAAAAATGGCCTTTCAAAATATATCAAACAGACACACTTAAAGGCTCTCAAAGGGGTACCATTTTTATTGAAAGGTATATGAAAGGGGTACCATTTTCAATGAAAGGTATATGAAAGGGGTACCTTTTCTGTCAAAATCGGTATATGAAAGGGTAAGGGTTTGAACCTCGGGGCGGAGCATCCCCGTACGAAACTTTGCTGAGTACCCCCCGGGATGAATATTGACTTATTGTGACCCGTACGAACTTTTTACGACTGATACCATAAGTTATGTAAG
This sequence comes from Cladopsammia gracilis, assembly GCA_022457155.1. NCBI lineage: Eukaryota > Metazoa > Cnidaria > Anthozoa > Scleractinia > Dendrophylliidae > Cladopsammia > Cladopsammia gracilis. The sequence goes on from JAJGOT010000258.1 coordinate 439,639, forward strand.
GCAATGTAAAAACAAGGAGTAACGGTAATCAATGTATTTTAAAGTTAATGTTTGCACGCTTACGTGAGTTCGAGCCAGTTGATTACGCGGCTTTGCTGGTCATGAATGTGTGTGCGTGTGCGTGTGTGTGTGTGTGTGTTGTGTGTGTGGGAAATGGGATTTGTGATCCCGGGTTATGGACCCTTCACGCTCAGTAACTAGTATAGGGTGAAGTAGAAAATGCTTTATCTGAGAACATGAAAGGCGAATGCAAGTTGAAATTTAATTCTTCATTACTTGTTAAATACTTTAAGACATGCAGTTTCAACAATAACTATTTCTTTTTTTTGTAAAAGTCATAAGAAGGGTCGCACGGAGGTTCATTTTTTATTTTGTAGTGCAAATTAGGGCCTTTGTTGTTTAAACCTCACTGGGATTACAAATTTAAATAAGAAAGGAAAAACGAAATGAGTTCTGGTAGTTGTAGTCAAATGACGCTATCGTGCAAATGGCCTATTGTGGTTACAGGGGGAGTGTCGTTGCTGGTTGCTGTAGTGGGGGCCGGGGGGCCTCTGGTGTCCCCCCCCCCCCCCCCCCCCACCTCCGGGCGCTGGAGCCTCGCGGTTCGCCTCGCGGCGTTTCGCCTTCGGGGAGTCTTTAACAACGAGCTCGGAAGACTGGCACCGGTAGTATAGTATTGGCTGGCCCGTGTACTTAAAAAATAACTCGAGCCCTTGAGTGACTATTATTATTTGCGTGACACTGCCTTTTGTAAACGTGTGAATTCTACGACACGGATGCTGTTCTCGATGTGCTTGTAGCCCGTGGCTTTGAAGCAAAGCCGGCGGACTGCTCGAGCTTTGAGGTCGCCGTATTGTTCCACGAGTTGTAGCAGGTTTTCATCGGGGAATTCAACGGGAATGAAGCATGACACGTGTAGTGCTTTTTGCCCTAAAAGGCGTAAAGGGATAACGCGGCTTTCGCAGTCAAAGACCGATGCCGCGAACCGCGTGGCCGATTCTGTAGATCGGAGGCTGATGTCGAAGCACTTTCCTCCGTAGAGGGGTACAATCCCAACGATTTCTTCCTTAAAGTTCGGTAACGACTGCGCTATACTGAGCGAGTCAAGATCCAGGTTTTCCTCCGCTATCAAGCGGACAGTAAGAACGGCTGGTGTGCGGGACTCGCGGCCATCTCCACGTAACGCGAGGGCGAGAAAACTCGTGAGACCAAAACCAAAACCACAAAATTGAAAAGCACGCACTCACCAAAGCGAAGACAGATAGTTACCAGACGCTTTCTTGCTTGTGGTGAAAAAACGGCACCAAATCTTGTGAAAAAAAGCTCTCCTTAGTCGTCGAAGTTTAGGACTATTCTGGCTTTTGGTCTTGAAAAAGTGGGGCACTGATGAGAACAGATCCCCCAATGCTGTACAGAGAAGTTGTTAGCAGAGGGGCACGGGTTCCCCTCCTTTTGCAAAAAAAAAAAAAAAATAAATAAATAATAATAATAATAATAATGATAAGGCCCAGCCTATAACATTTTCTAAACACGTCTATTGTATAACCAAATAATAGGACCCCATTTTAGTCACTAGCGTGAAAATGTAAATAACTTCTGTAAAAATGCAAGGACCACTAGAACAAACAGTAGCAATATATAGTTGGACCGTTACTCGTTTATTAGCCTATCGTGTGCCAGCAATTTATCTTAGCCCATTTTAAATATTGTAACCGTTTGTTTCCATCTTCACTAAGCTTTCCTAGCCCCTGATGAAGGTTAGTTTTGTCTAACCGAAATATCGGGCATATCTTATTAAAATAAATCGAACAAATTTGCTGTCTGATTAGCCTTGCATGTTAAAGTTGTTTTTTTTTTTGAAAATGTAAATTACGCCCATTTCGTGAACATAAATTTCTATTGACTGATTTGCATCATGTGATGTTTTCATGTACGAATTTTAAGTAGACTTATTCTAAAGGTGCGCTACAACGGCATCTTTACCATATTCACTATCAATTCTTCTATTTTGTTTTTATTAACCTCACGTTCTAACGCTTTAACGAGATGGCTTTAAGAGCCCTTTGATTTGCAATTTTGATTTTCAAATCAGTTTGTTCGGCAAATTTTTATAAGCAACAGGTCTATTTTATTCGGAAAATAGTCGTACTAGTTATTCTAGACGAAGAAAAATTGTTTTTGTGAATTTTTGTACGGTCTAAATGAACTGTGCAGACGGCCGCGCAATACTGTTTTTGAGAATTGCTAAAATTGAAAAATAGCCGGGTCGTCAATCTTAATTCTTGTGCTTACGACCTTTCACCTTAGTTAACCTTTATATCATCGGCTTTCTGTTTACAGAGCTACGCTGTTAGGCTCAGCCTATCTGTATACATTACACTCGTGTTGTCCATTGTAGCAAGAAGAAGCAAGTACTTTGTTATATATATATATATATATATATATATATATATATATATATATATATATATATTATTAGTTTCCAAGTGCAGACGTTAACAATGTTTTATGGCTAAAAGACAACAAAAACAACAAAAACAAAAATACATCGCAATAAAGACAATAATAATCCTCCTTAGCTAAAGCAAAATAATAATAATGCTAATAATAATAATAATAATAATAATAATAATAATAATAATAATAAAAATTACATACAAAATACATATAAAAAGTTATTTTTCCTCAATATCGCTTTACAGGTTATATAAAACAGTAAAAATAGATGAAAGAAGGTGGAGGTTTTACATGGTTTTCTATTTAGGAAGTACGTCAAGACTTGGTGTTATGGTGTTATAAAGCGAGAAGAAAGAAGAGAAGTTTTCTATTTTTGGTAAATTATTGCGCATTTTGCATACCCAGACAAAGAATCTGGCAACCAAGAGATTTAACAAATCGACCGCATTTTTCCATGGTCTATACTCTCATCGACCATAGAAATGACGTCATAAAATGTTCAAAACTCAAGTGGAACCACGAGCCGTTAGGCGAGTGGTTTCACTGCCAAGTTTTGAACATTTTATGGCGTCATTTGTATGGTCGATGAGAGTATAGACCATGGAAAAATGCGGAACTCTTCTTCATGCCGAGATATTTTTGCTTTTTTTTTTTTATCGATGAGTATTTTAGAGATTGTTCTCTTAAAGCAAAGTACTTTAACAATGATTCAGTCAGCTGTAAATTAAGTCTCTCTTGAACTTTTTGTTGTAGATCCTTCCATATTGTCTTTAAATTAATGCGCTTCCTTGCCGCTTTATAATATACGACCATCATCATACAATTATGATGAAGTTGCGAGAGGTCATCCATCTGGCAATCCTCACAACAGCGTGTTGCTTCTTCGTACACTTAGCGATTAATTTCTCTTGCAAATTGATCTTCAATAATATCTGTTATTTTGTTTTGCAGTATTTGAGCCTCGAGTTCAATCTCATCTACAAACAAATTACCAGTTTGGTATGCGCCAAACATGATTTCTATTCCTGTACTCAAATTATTCTCTCATAACTAGTAAAAAAATCTGCTTTTATAACACTAAAAATTATTTAACCAACAATCTAAAAATAATCACATTACGTCATTCTACCCCCAGTGCGACTCTCGAGTTCAAAATAGATTGTCGTTCATTTCCGACTCCCCATTCACTTTAAATGAATTATGATGTCATTTATCCCCGACTCCCCATTGACTTTAAATATATTATGATGTTATCACTCCCCATTTGAGCTAAAATAGATTATGATGTCATCTCTACCTATTTTTAACCCATGACGTCATCTAGGGATCATGACGTGTAATCCCAAATCCCATGGCGGTCAACCCCTCGTTTCTTACTACTCCTCCAAATAACCTCTAACCTGTCAGCATAGAGTTCCTTGGTAGCTGACCTCAACAGAACTGATATTCATTTCCTAAGGAAAGAAGATGTACCTGACAAAGTTCTTCCAAACGTTTATAGAAAACAAATCCATGCATACATGCAAGCCGGTTTTAGCGTTTTAACTCCTTGCTGTCTTGAAATCCTACAAAAAAACATAACGCTGAATTCTACAGTATGCAACTATTTCATGTCTGAAAAGTTTGAATGGACTAGCCATCGATCGAGCAAAGCGACTTGAAACGTTTAGAAACGACGCTTACAAGACATTGCAGTGGACGGTTGATTGGCATCTGTCCAGTAAGTTGAATTGTCCAGCCCCCTTTTTGCCGCTTCAGTTGCAACAGTTTGTGTACAAGTAACGCTCCACATAAGAACTACAGCAAACTTCATTGTTCTGCGGCATTAACTCCTTCTCACATAGAATGTCTTTGATTTCAAGAAAAGGGGAGGAGCTAATGGTTTATATTTTTATTTCAGTATAAAAATAAAGAGTATCCATTTGCGTCAGATAAATTTTAGAAAATTTTCGTGCTAAACCAATCAGAAAAGCAGAAGACAATAGCTAATAATTTGGTTCTTTGATAAAGTTCCTCAAATACAATTTCTTAAAAAATTTGCATGTTTTGCGATTGGGTCTTAAATTACATAAAATCTTTAAAACATAAAACAAAATGCACCTTGAAACCTAACTTTTTAGCAATCTTTAAGTCTAAGCCAATGAGATCACTAGTTGTAACAATAAAAAAAGTTGACTTTCCATCGTGCATTGCCGTTATCACTTTCCTTCTTATGCGGATCATTACATAAAGACAGATGAAGATCTATGTATCCAGTCGCTGTGGTACTAAATAACGTTCTTTGCTCCATCAAGACCATTTTACTTTCTTTTTCACATGCGAAATTACCACCGCGATGGTCGCCATTTCTTTTTAATTTGTTGACTCCGCCTTGCTATGACGCGTTGATTCATAAAAGCAAGTCTTCTGGAAGTCAACCAGCTCAACGGAAAATGTTACCGCATGGTCCGCATAGTTACTAAAAATAACTTTTTTGCAATCAAGATATCCTAAAGGCATAATTGGGAGCTTCCCTTTCTGTCCAATTATATTCTCTTGGTAGGAGTGAATACACCTAATTCAAGAAAGGTTGCTTTTATTAAACTTAAAACATAGGTCTTCTTGCTTTTCAGTGTGAACAATAACTCTAGGCAAAAATCTTTCTCTAAACCCTCCTATGTTTCCCATGTTTTTTTTTTTTTTAATTTGAATATGTTTCCCATGTAGAAGCGCAGTAATCGGGCTCTCTAAGACGTCACAAGCAGTTCAACTGTAAGTACTTCATGTACGGTGCAAGGAATTAGGAGGAAGGAAAATTTGTAATGGCGGATGCTCCAAATCGTGATTTCAGAGCGCAAAATGTTTACGTTAACAAAGATGAGTGTATGGTAAGTGCACTTTAACTTTCACTAAACAAACGAAAAAAAATTAGTGATGTCAACACAAAATGTTACTCACCGCGTTCATCGGTGGTGACCAACACATTTGTACTTTTAACTGGCGTCCCGTCACCACTCACGACTATAACGCTGACATTATATTCTGCATCAGCATCAAGCCCTGATATCTGAAAGGAAGTTGTGTTTGATGATGGTATGATTTTTCCCGTGAGCTGGTTGTCAGTAGTCTTTCTGACAAGGATGATATACTGACGCACTCCACCATTGAGCTGATCAGCCACATCCGTCCAACGTACCTTAAGACTGGCTGTTCTGCTGACCACTGTCACGTTCCATCCAGGCAGGAGTGAGGCTGCAGTTTATTATAAAAAAAATAATTTAATATTCAGAAAATCTCATTTTAACAGCCCTACACTGTTTTTATTTAAATCCACAATGGTAAACTTTCGGATAACGCTTTGGCCGGTTTTCTTATTTTGCATATTATTTATTTATTTATTTAATCCTAGAACTCTGTCTTTTTCTGACTAAGTCTCTGCGTCTTTATCATAAGTACTGATATTTATCAATGGACGGACTAGCGTGGGTCAAACGCTTTAGAAGCCTATCAAATTAGCTTTTCTCTTAGACTACGATTAGTCGCTCATTTCTCTCTAGGATATTCACTTCGTACGAGCGAGCGCGAAAATTACCTTGCGCTAGAAGACGCGACACGCATGAGCAGTTTTCTCTCCGCTCCCGCGAGTCGTGTCTCCTTACAGGTGGCGATTTTCACGCCCGCTCCCATGATCGCTCGCCAGACTATCCCTAAGTTAAAAGAGAGTCTAAACGATGTCGACTTTTAACTTCGATCAGGACATCATTATTTCTATAAATTACTCCTTACCTGAATTCAGACTTGTATTTAAAGTGCCGTAAACAATCTGGACAAAACTCCATTTGTAAAAAATATAAACTTGAATAGTGACGTTTGCCAATTCTCCCAGTGGTATCTCTAGAAACGTCTCCTTATACGAATAGTCGCATCCATGTCGAGCGAAAACCTCAGTTCCATTTCCATCAAACACTTTGACGTATTCGCTACAAAAAAGGTAAAACCAATTTATTAGTTGTTACACACGTTTTTTTTATGGTACAAAGCTACTGCGAGTTACAAAACGTTTCATGCTTCGTGAAAAGGGTTTACTCATATTTATGGTACATTAACAGCATGTGCCTTATCGGTTTTTTTAGATTTGTCAATACCAAAGATGAACTTAAAATATTAATGAAATTTAAAAAAAGAAACGGATATATCAACGTACCTGCAATTCCCAAAATACGTCCAGTGGATCGAGATAATAGCAACTGCCTGAACATTTCTTTTAATAACCCAGTCACAGTGATGGTTAAAGTCATATCTGATGTCAACTCTTCCAAAAGGTTGTCTCAAGGTTTCTGCACAAACTTAAAATAGCAGACAATGGTGTCGTTAAAAATCGGTGGTAGACTGATTTATTAATGTTCGGTTTTCACAAGCAACATATAGCCAGGTATGTTCCCTGGAAAAATAGAAGAAAAACCAGAGGGTACATGTACATGGTTTGTATATATCACAACTAGTTTCTCTCCCGGGAAAGCATTCTTGGAGTCCCGCATACAGATACTTGCAGTAAGAAAATATAGTTTCTAAACGGCCAGCAAAAAAGGATTTGCTTAGAGTGAGCGTGCAAGGAGCCCTAAGCGAGTAAATGACCAACTTAAGCAACAATTGGGTGATTATTTACATGTTAGACACCGTATTTCCATTTCAGAACTATAATTTACAAATAAAAGTTGTGGTTTACAATGTAAAAAAAAAACAAGAAACTGTACACAGCCTGAACTCGTGGCGCCTTCAATTCATTTCAGCATTGATTCACAAGTGTTTTGAGTGCTTTTACAGAGAAACATAAGCTTAAAATTATGTCTAATCAAAGGCTCTTAAGAGCCAACCCGTGAATGAGAAAATGCTAACGCTTAACGCATTATTGCAGTAAGCTTATGTTTTCACACTGACACGGTTCGGTATTTTTTTTTACTTATTTATTTATTTATTTATATATTTTATTTTATTTATTTATTATTATTATTATTATTTTTAATTAATTATTTATTTAATAGTATTTACCTGATTTTACTAATAATTTGTGTTTGCTAAATTTGATTGTAAATTATACAACCTGCCTCGATTAGCTTTGCTATATGCAGGTTGTATATTTCTCTAATTTGTTAAATTTAAATTATTGAAATGAAATGAAATGATTTTTGAAAATATGTCATTATTTGAATTTCGAAATTCCCGCCATTTTGTTACTAAAAATAGCTTAAATACAAACTTCAACTAATTATATCTCTTGACCGAATCAAGATATTTCAGTTATCTCTTCAGTTTTGAAGTTTTTGGAACGTGTTCTTTTTGAAACTGTCACAAAATAGCTCAAAATCTAAAATGTAAATTTTGGCACCAACTTTGTGACGTCACTTTCCTGCCAAAAACACTAAAAACTAAAAATCCAAAACCATAGTTCCCTCTGCATGTGGAACCAAGCGTATGGCTTCTGCCGTTATTGGGTTAGGATCTCTAGTCTGTTGGGAAAAAATGAACTGGTTCTTCAGGACTCATGGTTTATTTGATAACAAAGAGTGAAGAAGAGTGAGAAGAATGAGAAGAGAGAATTTGAGGTGAGCAATTACATTGTACATGGAACATTAATGAAACGTGATTTTCTTATCGTTCATTGTTCTTCAGTGATAAGATTTGCATAATCAATTTTGAATGACGCAGGCTGGAAAACTTCAATTTTAATTAAATGAGAAATATAACATGATCTTTATGTCAATAATTACTTTGACCGAGGTCAAGGATGCTTATATTAGTATTTGTTTTACACAGGAAAAAAGTGAAGTGACATTTATTGAGATAACTTGTAATGCATTTGTTAAAGATGTCATGGCTTAAATGTTATAAGCTTATTAGTATTTTGTGAAAGAAGGGTTGAAAGAACTAACGGATTTAATATGTACCTTGGAGTCTTATTATAAATTATCTTCTATGATTTATGTTTGATGTAGTGTTATCTTGTATTTAGTCTTGAATAAATTATTACTAGAATAGATCGCATGTACGAAACTCTAAAGGTACCACGTGGTAATGTTTTTCCCGCCTTTTCTCATTTTTAACCCGTGAATACGCGCATGCGTAATGAACGGGTTATCGGTAACGGAGACAAATATGCAAATGAGCACTCGCTCACTCAATCCTTCCATCAGCTGTAAACTCAGTGGCGTAATGCTTGTTACGAATGCGTTTCGTAACAAGAACAGCGTAAATCCAGCAATAACAATAACTATTTGTTGTAAACGAATATAAACAGCAATAACCTTAAAGATGGTTCGCATTTGGAGTCTTTAATGCGACATAAAATCGATCTAAAAGGATTTTCTAATCGAGACACGCGTTTTGATGCGTATCTTCCATTAAGTAACACAATTTAGTCTTATAAACTCTTGGTCTTCGGCCATCGTCGCTTGAATAAAAATATTAAACAAACAGCGGTTATAAACATTTTAAAAACATGCATTTTATGAACTTAACGTTTCGTATGCTAGTCAACATACATTTTCAAAAGTATAACCGTTAAAATATGGGAAGCTATTTATACTGTATCAGTGGGGTCTGGAACCTAGACAGAAAAAAAAAACATCTGCAGTGGAAATTTAAGACGTTCCTAACGGAAACTGTCTGTAAATGAAAAATGAAATTAAAAAACCTTTACTAATAAAGTAACAACTTTTCTCTGCTGACATTGGCATTCAATGCTGGCTGCAAATCCTGAATAAATAAGGTCTCTTTAACCTTACAATGGCAGTCAGTCTTGCCAGACGCCAAAATGCCAAAATGGTCCCATTTGATGTTATGACCGGTGTTTTTAACGTGATCAGCAATAGCAGTGGAGTGATCATTTTTCAAAAGGGCCTTGAAATGTTCCGTTTTCCGGTCGTGGAGTATTCGCTTCGTTTTTCCAATGTAGACATCATTGCAGTCCCAGCAATTAGCTATATAAATGACTTTGGATAATTGTGATCGGTTGAGACGGTCCTTGTATGGGAAGAAATATTTGATGCGCCGTGTGTTTTGAAAAATAATCGTTTCTACTCTTTTGTTAATACAACTCAATACAATTCATTAAATTCATTCATTCTGATCTCTACTATGTGAATCAAAGACTTTGAATACACCATCCGTTGTCTCAAAAATAGCGACTGTATAAATTATTATTGTCAAAATAACACGTAATAACGATTCAAAAGCTTCAAACAAAGGTAGACAACTCTCTTCTATTATACTGTCATTTAAATAATGTACATTTCCATAATAACTTTCACTATACTCATTGAAAGTTAACTCGCCCAGTACAAACAACATCAGGAACTTCAATAGATCAATTCCGGTATATTAAAATTCATACTTGGCTCCGAGGCTTAGGGGAACAAAACAAAAGAAATCACGTCGAGGTTCAGGGATGAATAATTAATTTGTTTTGTTTTATTCCCCTAAGCCTCGGAACCAAGTATGAATTTTAATATATCGGAATTGGTCTATTAACATAAGGCATTCTTTTTGTGTTAAATTGGAAAGATAAGTATACAACTCATTACCAAAATTCGTAATTTCAACAAGATCTGACGCACATGTTGTCATGCGACTAAAATTATACAATATAGCTGTTAAACTCATCGCTACAAACTGACTACCCGCATTAGAACCAAAAACACTATTTCCTTGGCTATAAGGAGCACAAATAGTTTTAGACGAATCTGCACCATATGGACCAGGATTGTTTTGTTTTGTTTTGTTTGGGGCAAATGCATTGATATAAGACTCCAAGTCATACCAAGGGAAAGACACACAAAACCCCTCCCCCCCCCCCTTCCTCGCGCGCCCTTCGCGTTCTCGTGCGCCTCAATTCTCCCCCTTCCCCTTCGAACGCTTGCCACGCAGGCTACTGTACTGAGCCGTTAGAAACGAAGCATATACAACCAAGCGGTAAAGTGGTCCATGGCCAAAAAAGGCAGGTTTTAATGATGGTGAAAAGAAACGTTAATCTGTCCATTGCGGCTCAACTGAAAGGATGCCGGCGTTTATTAATGCTGTTTATGCGGCCGCAGGTAGTAATAGAAAAGTATATACCCGTTGGATGAATATTCGAAAGTAAGCAGCTCTCTAATTTATCCAATTGCAGCCTATATACTTTCCAAACTTTACAATATATAATCAGTATCCCTCAGAATATAGACTCAAAGACAGGATTTTTGCTCAAAAAGAAATTCGCGTTGTCATCTTCAGGACCTTTTGTTCTGCTTTGCTTGTATGAACGCGTGTCGATAAACGGCACAGTAACAGTTTCTTCCCATAATAATAAATGTATACTACACGCTCATTGAATCGAGTGAAACTTCCACAGGCACTGCTAATAGCTGAATTAGTATAAAGTTAAAATTTGGGTACACGGCAGTTAATTTGGGATAATACAGATCATTTGGAACCTATTTACGCATTTCTTTTCAAGCTAGTGATGCAAACATCTTAGTCATATAGAAGAATAAAAAAAAATACTTTTCTCTTTGCCTCTGGGCACAAGTCATGAAATGTTTTCTTATCGCTCGAGGGCTAATAGATTGGAAGTCCGATGATCGGATTTCACCGTGCAGCCTCGTCACATAATTTGTTCAATTTTTAGTCAAAATTGACATTTCTTGAATCAGTTTTTCACTCCCTAATGCAACATTGCCTGGTATTTATTGTATTTGAAGCCCGCAAAACGTTCAAATCACGTTTACCGCTGATTTCACCGATTTTTCATATCCAAAACACATCACGCTCCGGGGGGGGGGGGGGGGGTACTTGACCAATATTTGGGTATAGGGGTGCCGCTGAGGGTCTGAGACCCTGACCCTGTTTAGGACAAAAAAGAAACGAAAATACCTACCCTGTGTGGAACAACACTATCTATTTTAGGACCCTGTCTAGGACACGACTCGTGAGTGGTTATTAATCTGAGCTTAAAAAAAAATAGTAGACGGATCTGAAACAAAAACGACTTCACCTTCGCATGAATATGCTAATCACGACAAGGGAAGTCACCACAAGCGCTACGTTAACTGGAACCATACCCTGTTTAGGACAGACTTGCGTTAAATTATATACCCTGTTCAGGACAAAAATGCCAAAAACCATACCCTGTCTAGCGGCACGTCCCCGTATAGGTCATATAAGGGAGTACCCCCCCCCCCCCTCATCCGGGTGACGCTCATACAAAGCCTTTGAGCTGACAGCAAACTTTGTCTGAGTCACGTATCCCCTCTTTCACAAAATACTAATAAGTTTATAACATGTAAGCCATAACATCTTTTATAACAAATGCATTACAAGTTATCTCAATAAATGCCACTTCATTTTTTCCTGTGTAAAACAAATACTAATATAAGCATCCTTGACATGACCTCGGTCAAAGTGATTGTTGACATAAAGATCATGTTCTATTTCTCATTTAATTAAGTTTTCCAGCCTGTGTCATTCAAAATTGATTATGCTTTTAGCAGCAAATCTTATCACTGAAAGAACAATGAACGATAGAAGAAAATCACGTTTCATTAATGTTCCATGTACAATGTAATTGCTCACCTCAAATTCTCTCTTCTCACTCTTCGAAGCGTTATGTTATCAAATTAACCATAAGTCCTTTTTTTTCCCAACAGACTAGTGATCCCAACGGCAGATGTCTACCCTTGGTTATTGGAAACGGCCCCATCAGCATAATTCGTTGAAATATCAGATTGCAAATGATCAATATGATCCAACAAAATTGAGGGAATACTTTCCCAAATTCTGCATGTATTACAAAGCAGAAAGCTTTTCACTAATTTAGGCTGCTCTGTCTAGTGTAGAAACTCTCTTCTCTGCAGAAACGAGACTTCTTTGTTCTCGCGCTTCGCGCTCGCGCCCCAAAACCCGCTTGAGTGCCCCCAATAACGCCTGTTATGCAGGCTAGATTATCGCCGAGACAAGACCGAGAAGAATGGCTCGTTTTAGGCGTACTTTGTCTCGTTCAATGCAGGCCGTAAAAATCACTTCAGGCCGGGTTCTCGCTATGTCAGGCTATAATTTTTCGTACGGGTTTCACCCTTTTTAATCTATAAATACCAGCTACTAGAAATAGGTCAGTGTCTTTTAAAACCTCTTTAAACGCGCACAAGACAATTCACCCTTCACGCTTTTCTCCCACACCGCTTTTAACGAATACCCTTTACACAAACAACCTTTTAATCAATTTATATTAGCCTACGCACATCCCCATTTACTTCTCCTACAACACATATTAACTTATCTACTCTCAAATCTCCAAAATCCGGGGGTGGGGGGTGACTTCCACATAAAATTTACAATTAGTAGCTCTTAACGATAAAACTTCTTTTCAACCATGCCCATCTAACGAAATTCTAAAAGGACACCCCGTCATTTTCATATAGCAGAACCCCCCCGGCGTGTCAATAAGTGACTACGAAACAGCGTCCATTTTATATATTGGGCAAGCTTGGCGACAAGCCAGCCCAATCAATTAACCAATAGCTTTTAAAAGTAAAGGAATGGTTGTGATATAAATAGACTGTCAATAAATTTAAAGAAAACTAATTATAGCGGAGCACTTGCCAGGCCGAAGGCCTGGCTGCGCAGCACCATACTCATAGAACCATGCCCGTCATTTTTCATGGTCATGGCTAGCGGAATGTTTCGCGGGCGCGTTGTCTGCCCGCCGAACGCCCGCCGTACGCTTTGAGCTAAACATGCACGTACGACGTCATCAACATCCGGGATCTTTGAGGCTTTGTTTTTCGCGCGGCTACACAGCCGTCAGCTCGGTAAACATGTTTTAAAAAGGTTGGATCTTTCGCTGGTCAGTGTTTAGCGGACAAGTAAAGTCGTTATTTCTCTGCATTTTTTCGCGGTTTGCTACTCAAGACAGGGATACTAATTGAGGGATACTCAGAAGCCGCTTTAGTAGAAAAAGAAGAGCTTTCTGGGATAAAATCTTGCTTCGAGGAACTTCATTTCAATGCGAGAGAATTATTAAACAAGCAAGCGAGGGACTCAAAGGTAAACTGAACAGATTACATTTTTCGATGGGAATTTATGTTGATATCAATCTGTGATTGACTTTTTCTTTCTGTTCTTGTGTAGTTTTGGAGAATTATTTTAATTAAAACGAGCTTAACTTCAGTTGTATCGATTTCTTGAATTTCATCGAAGGCAGCTTGATGCGCTATATTAAAATGGTACGCGTTATGCTTTTTAACATAACCTAATGGAGATTTGAATAACATTTTTCGAAAGAAGGTTGTGTTATCCATTTTTATGTGTTTGTTCATTCATTCCATAGATTGAAAAGCGATTTTATGTAAACAAAACAAAACTTAGATTTTATACTCGCGTCGCCTTATGCAAATATGTTTGTGTATTTTTGCAATTTTGATTTCCAAATCACTTTCTCAGGCATTTTTTGACAAGCAACAATTGTATTTTATTCAGAAAATAGTCGTAATAGTTATTCTAGACGGAGAAAAAGTTGTTTTTGTGAACTTTTGTACGGTCTAAATGTACTGTACAGACGGTCGGATAATACTGTTTTTGAGAATTGCTAAAATTGAAATATAGCCCGGTCGTCAATCTTAATTCTTGTGCTTCCGACCTTTCACCTAAGTTACGTTTCATCTTAGTTAAGCTTGTTCAGAGGTTCTTCAAAGGGCGACGCTGTTAGGCTAAGGCTAACTATATATATTATGATTATTAAATCATCAAAAAAGAAAGTGAATGATATATTCAACATAAAACTCCCTAACAATGATGGCTCTGAATACACATTAGAAAAGAAAAACTACATAAAATACCTTGGTGTATTAATATATGACACAATTTCATGAAAATACCACATATCTCATATAAGCTCAGGAATTTCAAGAAATACAGGGATTTTCCTCAAATTAAGGCACTGTCTTCCCCTATAACAACTTAAACAGCTTTATTACAACTTGATATATCCATGTCTATCATATGCGATTATTGCTTGGGGGAGTGCCTATGCATCTCACCTGACTGACCTGAGGAAAATTCAAGTCAAACAAAATCATATCGTTCGCCTAATGTTTTTAGCTTCCCTGTATGGCAAAAATACAGACAGTGCTCTTCCGCTACTTAACTTATTAGACCTACTTACAGTAGAAAATATTTTTACATTACAATTACTCAAGTTCTCCCACCAGTGGCATAAAAAGCAATTTCTCAAGATCTTCGACAACAACCTTCGCTACGCCAGTGATGTCCACACGTTTAACACTAGATATGCTGCAAGAGGTAACTTCTATAAAGCACGCTTCAGGACTAATATCGGGAAAAAAAACATCATCAGCTTTAGCAGTTGATTCTTGGGAAAAATTACCAAAGGAATCAAAGATCTTAGTCATTTTGATTTCAAAAAAAAGTTAAACGGTATTTATTGTCGAAACAGATATACTGTCCAACCCCAGTCCCCAGTCGTCTTCTAATTTTCGCTATTTTTTTGCTATTTTTTGCTATTTGTGTGCAGTGTGTGTGTTTATGTTACTGTAATAGATGTCTACATGTGAATTGTTACCACAAAAGACTAGTGTCTAACTAGAAAACTGTATGGTCTACTAGGCATTCCCTCAAACGGTATTTATATTTAGTTATTCGTCCTATTGTTTTAGTAATTTTAGTTTAGCTAGATATATATTTTCTTGTAACAAAAAAATGTCATGGAAATGTGAAAATAAAGTAAAGTATTGTAATGTATTGTATTATTTTGTCTGTAATCGTTCTGTGCACGTTTTCTGAACATCTATCCTTTGTTTACATGATTTTTTTTCTTATTTCTTTTTTTTCAGGGAGAGATATTGTGCCCATTAGTGGACTTTTGAGACAATTTTCAGAATTATATTTAGACGAATTGCGTGACTGGATTGAATTCATAACTGGAGAATTGTACTCAAAACAAAGAAAGTAGTATTAAAGCACGATTCCCACTCGTCGCAAATGAAAGTATTTAAAAAGCCTAAAGCATAAGGCTTTCCCAGTAAGATTTCAGAGAGATTTGCGCCTTACGATCACAGTTATGATTTTTTTTCTCTTCGCCGATGGTACTGACCTTTTGATCTCGGCGGATTATCTCTGAAATTGAATTTTTTTATGCCGTTGTTCGGTGCTCGCTCTTTTGCCATACATTGCGGTTTCTTTGGCTCACTTTTGTTGCAAGGTAAATACTTATCACTTTTTATCACTTTAAAAGTGCTAAGATCGTAAATTAGTGTCTGAAGTCTGCGGTGTGCCTGACTTGTGAAAATAAAGTGTTTCCCATCACGGATAACCGATGTAGGCGTCTTAGATGCGAGTCCCAAAATGCCGTAGTCTATAATTCCACTGCAGTGAAATCATGAATTCTTGCAATAATTTTTAGCTCCTTAGTTAGTTTTGTAGTTGAGTAGTGTGTCTCAGTGCAGTTAGGATAAACCTCCGTTGTTTTGTTAATAGCGTTTGATTTGGCTTCAAGCAGATAATCGGCTGCAGCATCATCACGGTTGCTGTTTTGTAAATCTCACGGATGCTAGTAAATTCTTACGTTCTTCTAAGCAAGGAATGTGATAATTTAATATCCTAAGGATTCACAAAACATATTTATACTTTTATAAAACGCTCGGAAGTAATCGGAAACCGCGGAAAATATGATTGACGGCAGGGAAAAGCGCAACCGTTGGTGGTGGTTTGAATTTCAGATTCTGCATGTTATTGAAAAGCGCAGTAATTGAAAGAAAGAGGAGGAATGAGTGAAAGTGTATTTTTGGCTGTTTGTTTCAAATATGTGTTTATTTATTTATTTATTTATTTATTTATGGGGTTGTTTAGCATTTCTTTTAAATTGTATAATGGAAAGAAATGTTTGTTATTAAAAGGACTAACATAGTGAAATATAGACGTCTGAAAATAAGAGTTTGAAGGAGGAACATTCTTGATATATGCACGTTTTAACCTTGTGAAAGTTATGAAATTGAACGGATTAGGTTATTTAGTTTAATGTATATTTATGTTAGTGGTATGAGTTTATAGTGTTGATAATGTGATATATTTTGTTTTGTTTTTCATGTTGCAGTTGTTATTATGGGAAGGATCTTCTTAATATGAAAATGTAACGCCGTTAAGGAATTTATGTGAATCTATGGTTATTAATAATAATGGAGTAATAGCGGAGCACTTGCCAGGCCGAAGGCCTGGCTGCGCAGCTCCATACTCATAGAACCTACGCCGTGATTTTTCATGGTCATGGCTAGCGGAATGTTTCGCGGGCGCGTGTCCGTCCGTCGCCCGCCCGCCGTGTTGGAACAACATCCGGGATCTTGAAAGCAAGGCTTTGTTTTTCGCGCGGCCACACAGCCGTTAGCTCGGTAAACACTTTAGTTGTTTTCTTGTGCCTAGCGGAGAATTAAACTCGTTATTTTCCTGCATTTTTTCGCGGTTTGCTACTCAAGACAGGGATACTAATTAAGGTATACTCAGAAGCCGCTTTAGTGGAAAAAGACGAGCTTTCAGGGATAAAATCTTGCTTCGAGGAACTTCATGTATTACATTTTTATCAATGCGGGAGATGATTTCAGAACCAGAAGCGGAGATTTGAATTTCCAAGCAAGCGAG
Organism: Cladopsammia gracilis; assembly: GCA_022457155.1. NCBI lineage: Eukaryota > Metazoa > Cnidaria > Anthozoa > Scleractinia > Dendrophylliidae > Cladopsammia > Cladopsammia gracilis. The sequence goes on from JAJGOT010000258.1 coordinate 456,754, forward strand.
GAACTTAAAGGTAAAACAGATTACAGTTTTCGATGAGAATTTATGTTGATATCAATCTGTGAGTGACTTGTTATTAGTGTTATTGTTAGTTTTGGCGAATTGATTTTAAAACGTGCCTATCTCTTGAATTTCATCGAAGAAAGCTTGAACTCGATGAGCTATAATTACATGGTACGCGTTTTGCTTTTAAACGTAAACTAATGGAGATTTGAATAAATTTTTTCGAAAGAAGATTGTGTTGTCCATTTTTATGTGTTTGTTCATTCATTAGATAGATTGAAAAGCGATTTTATGTAAACAAAACAAGACTTGATTTTATAGTACAGTTCTATCTTCACTCGCATCGCCTTATGCAAATATGTTTGTGTATTTTTGCAATTTTTTATTTTCAAATCAGTTTCTCGGGCAATTTTTGACAAACATAAACTGTATTTTATTCGGAAACTAGTGGTACTATTTATTCTAGACAGAGAAAAGTTGTTTTTGTGAACTTTTGTACGGTCTATAAAAATGAAGATTGTGTTGTCCATTTTTATGTGTTTGTTCATTCATTAGATAGATTGAAAAGCGATTTTTTGTAAACAAAACAAGACTTGATTTTATAGTACAGTTCTATCTTCACTCGCATCGCCTTATGCAAATATGTTTGTGTATTTTTGCAATTTTTGATTTTCAAATCAGTTTCTCGGGCAATTTTTGACAAACATAAACTGTATTTTATTCGGAAACTAGTGGTACTATTTATTCTAGACAGAGAAAAGTTGTTTTTGTGAACTTTTGTACGGTCTATAAAAATGTACTGTGCAGACGGTCGCGTAATACTGTTTTTGAGAATTGCTAAAATTGAAAATAGCCCCTTCGTCAATCTTAATTCTTGTGCTTCCAACCTTTCACCTTAGTTAAGTTTCACCTTAGTTAAGCTTGTTCGAAGTGCGACGCTGTTAGGCTTGGGCTATCTATATATATTATCTATTTGAATGATTGAATAAATGTTTGAAAGAACAATATTATTAATAAAATTAGACATGTTTTGTTTGTTGATTGTAATAAAAATGAAGAAGAGAACTTCTAGATTGTCTGAGTTTCTTCAGTTTAGTAGTATTGGATTGAGGATCATAAAAAGGCGAAGTAGGTGTCGAGAGCCAAGTAGGTTAAATTGGAAGGTGATTAAAAAGTTTTATAAGAAAAGGAAATTAAATGTAGAGACAAAGTTCGGAATTAAAGTTCGGTGAAAGAGAGTGAACGAGAAAGCAGTTTTACCAGAGAGGACTGACATACTGTCACGTTTTAACAATTGATAACAATTCATAGTGTTTTTTTGTCCTGTGACCCTACATTGGTCATCGATTGGCCGACATCAATCGATTCGAAAAAGACAGTTATATCGATTTGTATTGATTAATTGATTGATTGAAAAAAAAAACGATCATCCGTCGTCATTGATTGGCTAACCCAGGCAGGTTAATATCACTGGTTCTTTAAATCGTCTGAGAATCGACGAAATACAGCTCTTTGTGTTCATATTATGAAAGAACTCTAACATAACTTGCTTATACGTTGGGGTTTCCATGGACGAGAGAAATAACTGTCGATAACTAATATAAATGGTGCACTAAAAATACCCGGTGTGAATTTAATTATAGAATAAATAAACTGGCATAAATTTAGTTCTCCATAACAAATGAGTTCTCATTTGCTAAGGACGTTTTTTACAATAACTGTGTGAATTCCTGCGCGCTGATTGGCTCATTTCTAGGGTAGATAAGAGTACAGACAATAAAAATGACTTACTAGGTAACGCAACGCGGTGAGTTTTGTCAAACGTTTGGCGCTGCTGGTTCTTCAAACTGAAAAATTCACTCAACACTTGAATTCTTCAATGGGAAGAATGGTCTCTCATCAGTTAAATTTGGTTTACAACAAGAAGCTGTACACAGCTTGAATTCTTGGCGCCTTTAACTCATTGCAGCATTGGTTTCAGAGTCTTTTGAGTGTTTATATTGCGATAAGTTTATGTTTTCACACTGACACGGTTCGATATATATTTTTTTAAATTAAACGTAAGGATTTTTGACGAACGCAAAAAAAAAAGAGTGCATCACCTTCATAATGTCCAGTCCGTAGAAGGTCCTGAGCGTAACTTGAACTCGGGCCTCTCGACTGTCATTCCCGGCACTAAGCCAAAACATCAAACTACTACACTATCGTGGAACACATACTCATTTTTGACTAAATTTTATTATTTCAAAGGAGATACGCATCAAAACGTGTGCCTCGGTGGAAAGTCATTTTAGATCGATTTTAATGTTGCATAAAAGACTCCAAGTGCGAAACGTCTTTAAGCTTATTGTTGTTTATACTCGTTTACAACAAATTATTTATTGTTTTCGCTGGATTCACGTTGTTCTTGTTACGAATTCACATTACGTCACTAAGTTTACAGCTGATGGAAGGAGCGGGTGAGTGAGTGAGTGAGTGAGTGAGTGAGTGAGTGAATTAGCCACCGTTACCGATAACCCGTTCATGGTTCATTACGCTTGCGCGTATTCACTACATTCAATAGCCGACACTCCAAAGCTCCGGCGAAAAAGAACTAAAACGGAGCTGAAAACAACTTGGAGCAAAGATTCATCTGATTATTCGAAGGCAGTTCAGACTGGCAAAAGGTTAGCTTTGCAAACTGTGCCTTGTAATGATATATTTGTCTTTGTCTAAGGTTATTGCTTCGGCTATTTTGCGATTATCGCCGAGCGCGATTCTCTAAAATTTGCTGAATGACAGCTCTTTGTTGTGCTGTGTTAATATAGAAGATTCTAGCGATGATTAAAACTAAAATAATTTTTGGGTCAGCCTTTTTTGTTACATAATCTATTCAAATATAATTATTCCCCACGCAAGAACATTTTGTATCAGTCTGTTCAGAATCAAGTTGTTTATCTTTATTTTCTAAAACGATTCCTGCAAACTCGTTCGCTCGCAGTTGCTCGTTTTCAACTTTTTTACTGCGAGGCTTGGCGGCGTAAATGTTTTGTTTTTATACAAAATGGCGGGTCGTGATAATGGCCTATTCAAGTTTGTTATTGTAAAAAAAAATAAACCGCATTTTTCCATGATCTGTACTCTTATTTACGATTAAAATGACGCCATAAAATGTTCAAAACTTGGCAGTGAAACCACTCGTCTAACGGCTCGTAGGTCCAGTTGAGTTTTGAACATGACGTCATTTTCTATGGTAAATAAGAGTACAGACCATGGGAAAATGCGGTCAATTTGTTAAATCGACAATAACATTTCCCCGCGTGCAAGTCATCTACAACTAAACGAATGTGCGACGTCCGTATTGTCAGCGGCTTCTGCTTTTTAATTTGAAAATAAAGCAAAAAATAACATGAGAGAACGTTGTTGCAAACTACGGTTAACGAGGGAGGAAATTCACCTCGATTTATCGAGTCCATTGGCCTCCTTGACCCGTTCATAAATTGCAGTTTTCTTCTTATTAGCACTGCTAATCGCTTTTGAACGTTGTTTCACCAAAATAACCTCACTGCCTTCTTGGCTATACCCATCTTCTTCCAAATCGGCCTTTTTATTCTCATTAAAACGTATTCATAGCTGTAACCTTCGCCAAATGCGACACGTCTTTCACAATTTCTTTATCCGTCATCATGCACCACTTTCATAATGGCGGCCGATTTATTTATTCTTTTATATGTATGTTAATTAGTCTTTCTGGCCTCGTTGGCGTGTGCAAAATTCAAAAGAATTTTTAATCTAAAACGAGGCCAGTGAGGCTAATTAACATACATATAAAAGAATAAATAAATCGGCCGCCATTATGAAAGTGGTGTATTGTTTAACTTAATTTGACGTGCAGCTTGTCCTAGTGACCAAGCTCTTGCATTACCAGCGTTTATCATCGACCACTTTTTCCCATGTGAGGAAAAGCTATTTCGAGCACTACTGTTGTTACCGATAACTATTTTACTCGTCTGTGGAGACCATTGTATTTATGGGACCTAGAGGTGGCATAGATTTCAAATGCAGCTTTATTCTAATCTTAAATATATATACTTTTTTATTAAGCCGTACACGCCGATGAGATAGCGATCAGCCGTGGCCGCTGTGTAGTGTCACTTGGTCAGCGAGCAGTTGTCACGTGACAACGGCAGTTTGGTTGTGTGCTGACACTGTCATGATCGGCTTGAAATAATTTTTTTAGAGTGAGACGCTGATAAGTCAGCAAACTGATGTTGTCACGGAATAGGCAATTTGATTGTGTGCTAACACTTGGTAAGCTTTTTTTTTTCAACTTCCAACTTAATTATTTCAGTGAGTTTTTTATTGTTCTGGTGAGTTTCACTGATTGTTGACGGCGGAGTTTTACTTTATTGTCATTTTTAGTGATACTGTTCTCCAATTGAAATTACCGGCGATTTTAAAGTAAAAAAAAAAGTACAAAAATTTAAAACAGTTTACTACTCAAACCGCACAAATGTTCCATCGGAATTGATTAAGGGTGAGAAATTGACACCTTCAATTAGTTTGCAAAATTATAGGACTTGAGTAAAAATAAAAACAAAAATTGCGATACGACGTTTCGATTTATCTAACATCATTATTTAGTAGAGAACGACAGAGAAAGGTGCTGATTATAAATTAGTGAAAACGGTTAACATTTCTCAACCTCGGGAAAGAGAAGACCCTTGGAACGAGGTTCAACATTTCTTTAAATTGTTAGTTATGAAGACCTATTTGAAAACGACCGTTACACTCTTTAATCTGCAGCTAGGTGTAGCCTCACATTGACGTAATACTTCACAGTTATAGTGCGAAAGCGAGCACAATATCGCCGAATACTTAGCCGACGAGACCGTACAGCTGTATGCCGAGTTGACTAAAATCAGGCGATATTGTCCAAGCTTGAGCTCGGTTGAGCACTAAACATAGCGGCGAAAAGTCTGAAAGAACTGCAGCGAGGAAGGTATGTTTTAAAAAAAAAATCAACGGCAGAGTAAGGACACAACAAACGTTTAAAACATCGTTACCTGCAGTTGATGTGGTTTTTTAGTCTGTTCCATCATCATCAAATTTTCTAGCATCGAACTGCGTACGAGCTGAATCGATCGCTGTTGTTTAGAAACTTGCTTATTTTAGTTTTTACAGCTGTAATGGTGAGATAATTTAATTTCAATCCCCTTAACCATCGGACGTACAAAAGGGGGGGGGGGGCGAGGTGTATGCAACCACCCCTTAACCCTATTCAGACTGGGGGGGGGGGCTTTTCGAACCCCCCCTCCAGTAAAATTGTGATAACTCTTACACCGTAATAGCTATGAGGCTGAAATTTTCTGACTTTTCCTAAAATTTATCTAGGGACATTTTGGTATCCAAAACATGTCAGTGTGATTAACCATGTTGCCATGACAACCGGTTTTTGATACATAGGTTTTCAAAATATTAAAATATGGTGAATTTTTTATTTTAAGATCTTGTTCTTTGACTTATACTGCATTTTCTTGTTAGAATAGTTTCTTCTTGGGACTAGTTCTTGAAAGACATCAAAAATTTTTAACATCAAATATTTGGGTGGGAGGGGTAGGTAAATTTTTGCTCTCTTTTACGTACCGCCGACCGGTAGCTCAGTAGGTAGAGCGCCGGACTGCTGTGCGGGAGGTCTCGGGTTCGAGCCCCAGACCGGACCAACACTCAGGGTCTTAAAATAACTGAGGAGAACATGCTGCCTTTGCAATGTTATCCGCAAATGGTTAGATGTTCTAGTCTTCTCGGATAAGGACGAAAAATCGTAGGCCCCGTCTCCTGCATCTTCAGTGTTATATGCTTAGCAGGGGACGTTAAAGAACCCACACACTTGTCGTAAAGAGCAGGGCACGGAGTTCCCGGTGTAGTGGTCTGGCCTTGTTTCACGGGTTGGTGCTTCACATAGGGTTAACCTCATTGCACCTTTCCCCGCTTGGACAGATTTGTCCAAAGAAAAAATGAGTATGAGTATGAGTATGAGTATGAGTATGAGTATGAGTATAGACAAAAAATTTGTACTATTTATTAAATAACGCTTCTAAGTTCATTGTTTGGATAATAGACATTAGTTTGATACGTGTTTTATACATTCTGATCCTTTTCTCTTTTAGATATTTTTTAAATTTTAATTTAAACAAAAAAAAAGGAAATCCAAGATGGCGGATCCAAGATGGCGGATCCAAGATGGCGGACAATAATTTCAAAATTATAGTTTTATCGCCTTTTTTTGCTTTTTCTCGCCTTACAAGTGTGTCCTTGTTTGTATTTATTATGTTTTAATATTAAAGGGATGATTTTACAGTTATATTTGATATTTTAAGTATCTGGATGGAAAAATATCAAAGAAACGTCGGAAAAACAAAAATGACGTCATTGTGACGTCATAATTGGGTGTGGCAGGTCAAAACTGGGTGTGAGGTTTCCTTGTTTGGAGGTGAACATTGTGTCAAAATTTCATGGTCCTAGCCTTACTGGTTCCAGAGATATGAAGGGGGGGTCCGAGGAGCCCCCCCCCCCCCCAGTCACAGATTGCCAAAAAAAGCCCAGTCTGAATAGGGTTAACGTTTTTTTCCTTCGATTATTTCAAGACCGTTTAAGATTTACATACGCCGTCTTCAGTAGCTGTTCGTTTATCCCTGAGACACATTTTAGTTAACTTTGGCGACAACCCGTTGCTATGCTAATGAGATACGACGTCATAAATAGCAGGAGGTCAAGCCATTTTTAATAAAAATGCGTGTTTTTCACCTTTTTAGGTAAAAAAAAACATATAAAAAGCTACCAAAAGCATCGAAATGTTTAAACGTATGTTATTTTGCAACTCTAGCAAAATATATTTTGCAATTTCCGCATTTTTTCCGATACCTTTGAATTTTTATTAAAATCTAAGATGGCGGCCGTCTTGGCGGCCATGTCGGATGACGTCACGGACCCACAGCAGCGCTACAACCAATAATATTTACGTTATCTTGTAGACCACATCACAGGCTATCTATTAGACGTGAAATATTTCCGAAATATTGCAAACAATAAAGCAAAAACCCAAGGGGGGGGGTTGTTGTCCCCCCTTCCCCTGTTGTACCACGGTGGGGGTATAAGTTTGCGTGTACGTACGAGGGTTAAAACAAAGATCAGAACCTTTTCTGAGAAGTATCAAGTCTATTTCATATTCCAGAGGTGACGACTATAAGGCAATTTCCAAAAATTGTGCTTTTTCATTCACTCCGGGTCAAGCGGTTGAGGCTTTGAACCAGCTTTGTCAGCTTTCATTCAGCTTCGCCAAGAAACACTGCCGGACACTTCGCGCCTTTTATGTCCAATCATGTGATCAATATTTGTTTTCTCTTTTCCTTTCTTCTGTTTTTTTTTTTTTTTCATTTTCCTTTTTTATCAAATAGTTCACGTATTTTTTACTCCCAAAGATATAAAATTGCAGTCAGTGGTCATTTTTACTTTCCTGCAAAATGGGAAAATAACCACCATCACTGGATATGCGTTATGTTGACCTACATATATTGAAAGCTTTATGGCCATTTTTGGGCAGTGTATCAACGATTCAATTATTTTAATCTCCTTTAATTTGCTTTCGTGGCACAATGGAATTTAGAAAACATGTAACCATGAAACTTGTGCTTGAGAACGGCGTGTTCTAGAATCAAAGTAACATAACACATAACTTCTGACTTTTAAAGCAAATGAAAAGTGTTATATCCCAAAACTACAAGAAAAACCATGTTGTACTAAACCTGCCAACTTTTTCCGAGTGATAGGTGTGAGAATTTTTTCGTGGGAGCGTCAGGATTCCCGAAGGCGACCCGACCAAATCCGAAGAGAACCCGATCTATTACGTAGATGTCCGAAGTTGTCCGAAGATGTTCCGAAGATTTCGGAAGTTTCCATGGACCTCAGACCTCTGTAATTGTTATGTTCAGAATGATAAAAACCTACAAAAAGTGCCATATTTTCATGAATGTAACTATATTTTAGATTGGATCATGCGATCAGTTAAGGCTGATAGCTCAAATCTGTCATTTAGGCGTGAGAAATTGCTCCATAGGCGCGAGTAGGCGTGAGATCGGAGTTTTGGACTCGCAGCACGCCTAAGGCGTAAGACTTGGCAGGTCTATTGTACTGGCACCTTGTATCTAAATGAGTGATTATTTTTAGAAAATTCTTAGGATATAATTTAAATATAGCATTTCATTAGATTTTAATACAGTGAACATGCAACATACAAGGCTGCATAGAACTCGACAAGTTTATCCTTTAGGATAGCTTCGTTTACCACACTCCTGTCCGCCATCTTGAATGTCGAGCTTGAAATCACATGAGCTCGCCATTTAATTTTATTGGCTAATCGATTAATTTGGCTCAGACAGATTCTCGCGGCGCCCGCACACGATGAGGAATTTGTCTCGTGAGGCCAAAAAATATCAAACACGACAAGTATTTGCCTTGCGACCTCGCGAGGCGAAAAACTCACAAAAAACTCCATTGCACATTTGAGGACATAGCTGAGCTAACTGCCTCGCGAGGAATTTTGCTCACCACTTTCCTCAAGTGTGCGGCAGGCTTAAGTTGTCAGATAAATGCGGTTGCAATATACCGTGCTCCTCAGTCGTGCTCCTAATGAACATAAGCTATTCAGCTTTAGGGATATTTACGATTTTGTTGATTGATAAAATGTGTTGTAAGTAACATATCAAACATGTATTTTCATCACAAGATCAAACACTGAGAAGGGAGTTGAAAATACGACGCGCAGCCAGGCGCGTAGCTACCTGTACGTACATACGCACGTGCGTACCTGAAAAAGTCGAAAAATAAGTAAAAATAAATAAAAGAGTACGACCTAGTTGAAAATTTATGTGAAGATTTGGTGATTGTGCGTACCTCTAAAAAAGTCCTGGCTACGCCCATGGCAGCGAAGTATTTTTGGCGAACTTCGAGATGTTTGATCTTGTGATGAAATACTGTGTCGAATGTTTGATATTACTTCTCAAACAAAATGATTTTAGAAGGAGAAATAAAAGATGCAAAAATGAGGAGAGTTTCATCTGATTTCCAAACACTCATTAAACATTAATTTCCTTTATATTTTCTTCATGAATTATTAATGAGTTTGATAAGCGTATTTCAACTTTGCTGGTAAGGTATTGAAGTAGTTTCTTTGTGATATCAGCGGATATTTGATCTTTGATCTTTGTTCGTATGATGTTTTCTTCTTTTTCACTGCGATTTAGTTTTGGCTGACTTGATGTATTGTTTGTCGTTTGCCGTTTATGAAACTACTGATTGTAGAGTTAATTAGGTTGCATTTTTGGCTGGATAACAGAGGTGTGCGAACGTGCATGGTCTTAGAGTTTATTCATCAATAAAATTTGAATTATGTTCATGTTAATGACAAACCTTAGGCTCTATTCAGTATTGTTTTTCAAAAGCCAATTTTATTGTGATTATCAACGTGCGTGACAGCCGCGTGAATTCAGAATATCATTGTTACCCACCTGGTGACCCAGTAGAGTTGGCGTAAGGGTTATGTAGACCCCAAAATGTCAAAAGAAGAAACTTAAGGTTGAATTAACTGTACATTCCAAAAATTACCAGCGTGCAGAAGACACATGCTCCACAAAGGGAGCCTATTTTTTGAGTGATACTGTTTTACTATCGGAATTGCGGGCGATGTTACAGTAAAAAAAAAAAACAGGTCCTTTGTTGGTTGACTCCAGCTTGACCTCAGCGGTTGTGTCAGAACTGTCAGTGCCATCCGTGAAACAATAAGCAGTTTAACAGTTACTGTTTTAAAAGTTTTGTATACATTAATGTAAAATCGCCAGCAATTTCGATAGGAGAACAGTGTCACTCCAAACAACAATCGATCGTTTTCATCTACTAAGCAGTTTGTTTTTCTGGCTTTGAAAGCAACACCAGATATAAGATGTTGCAGAGAATGCGGAATGAAACCTTTAATAACCGAGTTATGGGTAAAGGAATTTTTCGAAAATTAGACAATTTTGTATGCATCCGCCATGTTGGTTTACACTTCGGTACACCAACATGGCAGCAACCAACATGGCAGCCGAGTTTACATTTTTAAGAAATTCTTAAAATATAGCTTAATTATCTTTATAATTGTTTCTGTTCAGTTCAAATGTTCAAAAGACCTCTGGTTTGCATTCTCGCTTTATAGCAAATTCGACAAACTGAGTGAAAAAATATTTGTTTTTGTGTCGCACATGGAAGACATAGAGACGCTTCAGCTGCTCCGCTAAAATTTTTAAAATGCTGCTGTAAAAGAACTCAAAATCAACATTTTAAGACTGAGTTGCGCAGGAAAACGCACCAAGAGACGAAAGTTGTTATACCAATAACTGACAATGTGAATAAAATATAATCATGGGACATTGAAAAAGACTGTTGACTAACTTGTTACTCGTGCTCTTGTATTTTTGTGTAGTGATCAAAAGATATCTTCTCCTGTTATGATTTCAGTACAGAGCATAATTTATGTTTCCTTATAATTAACACTCCAACTTATCCAAGGAAAAAAATAAACCCTCTTGACAAATATTTTGCATTAGTTTTTCTTTCTTACAATAGCATGGTTGTTCACCCTGAACCCAATTAAGTTATATTTATTTTGGTCGATACTTTAACTTGACATGTCATGAGGACTTTTCCTGGAAAGTATTTCGTGTTTCTTTTTTTTCAGAAGTAAATACTTTTCAATATTCTTAATCATCAATTGCTAGTCAATTTTAGATACATGTGCTCCTGACTCGAACCCAGTCGTCTCTCTTGGCAAGGCACGGGATACGCGCGCGGGTATTCTGAGAGGCGGAACGAGAGAAGCGCGACCGAGGGGAGCGCGAGGGGTGATGGGAAGTTGGAAAAGGAAAGGGAAAGACGACTGGCAGGACTTGAGTCGAAAAGTTGTGAAGATTCGAAACGTTTTCGCCGTATATGTATTTATTATGGACAAAATGCCAACTTGACGGATTTTTGTTCATCGGTTGCGCTACCAGAAGCGTTTTTTACGTTTTAAAAGTGTTTAAAGACCTGACCCGACTCTTGTAGGTTTCGTGCTGTTGTTTACTTGACCTTTGGAGTTTAGCTCTTGCAAGTGTATCTTTTGAAGATTTTATGCTCTTGTAAGAGTATTTTATCCGGCTTTAGAAAAAAGGTTACCCCAATTACGTGCCTGGGAGATTTTTCCTGTACGAACAAAATTAAGATATAACATGCTTGTTGTTCACGACCCTCAATGTTGTCGATTCTTTCATTTAAGGAAAAGGGTCTCCAACTAGACAGGAGGAATTTACGCTGTCGAGAGCGGTTTGGAATATTTAGTTCTGCTGTTGTTTGTTAGCTCTGGGCGGAACAATACAGTTTCATTGGCTCACTTTAAAAGTGTTACAAAATCAGTAGTAGCCGCTTTAGTAAGAATTTAAGTCGCTGCTTGAATGCTTGGATCAGTTAATTTTTCAGTCCGTGATTTAATGTGAGCGCAAGTTTGCGAAATTACAGTAGCAATAAAAGCGACAAACCTCGGTTAGGCGAAGAGTGGACAGCCAGTCTAAGTGATTCGAATTTTTCATCAAATCTGACTCATATGTGCTTCGCTCTAAAATGTTGAAGCAGCCCTGTTTCCTCCAAAAATTCTCGACCGAGCTCGGCTCTTCATAGACATGAGGACAAAGTAACTTCAGACTCAAATAGGCCCGATGGAACGACCTATTTTCCAAATGTAAAATTTCACCGCAGTCCGCCATTATTTCGTCCGCCATCTTGAAAACAGGATCTGCCAGTCGTCTCCCCTCTTTCCTCCTTCCCGTCACCCCTCGCGCTCCCCTTGGCGGCGCTTCACTCGTTTATATTAATAGGAGACTGAGAGACGACTGGGGACTTGTCAGCATCTGCTTTGTAACATTTGCTGTAGAAAACATATCTGTACTTTAATTAAAAACTTCGAAACTTGTAATGAAAATTAGTAGAATTACTGGACTTGATGTATGAAAAGTTCTAGCCAATCATCGTTGATGAAGAAGCTTGACACCTAGCTAGTTTCAACGACCTATAGCATTTTTCAAACTACATTTTAACTGTTCTTTTCGTTGTTAATGTTCAATTATTTTACTTAAGAATTTATCGTGCAATTTTTATATTACCGTTCTTGTTTTATTTCGACTGGACATTTCGAAAAGGTTTGTGACAATTAAAAGAGAAGTCAGCTTTGACATTGACAAACAAGTCGAGGGAATATATGTTAATGACCTGTCTTAACCAACCACAAAAGGCTTACTTTTGCGTTAAACTATAACTGGAAATAAACTCTGAAACCAGTTTGACTAGTTTTCCGACCAGTCAACACAAAAATAACATTTTTTTTTAAACGGCGAATTGTAAAGAAGTCAACCGGAGAATACCCTTGAAAAATAAAATAGTCAACAAGAGAAAACAAGCTCATTCATTCTGTGTGAATTAACCAGCTCGTTCCCAAGAAAGTTTCTTTACACTACATCTCCAAAGCAATGTGATATATTGACATGAAAACTAGGCACGACTGATATGAAGAACCTGTTAAAAGAAGGGCCGTGTAAAAATCAAATGTCTATATTTCAGAATTTTGATGACGTCAGGTGAAAACGATAAATTAAGCTGACCAAGTTTTAAAACACAGCCACATAGCCTACACCACCCAGCGGCTCCATGAATCATCAGCTTTAAACGTTTAACCAACACAGAGTAATGTAAACAGCGTGCGTCAGCAAATGTTACTGAATATGCCTTTATCATGTTGACTCCCCGGAGAATAAAATGTTTTGGTTTTACCCGCCCAGCCTCGCAGTGAAAAAGTTGAAAACGAGGTTGGGCGGGCAAAAATTTTTGTTTTTATACAAAATGGCGGGGGCACGATAAAGGCCCAAAAAACTATTTTCAAGAAACAAATGTCAACGTTTTCTGCTGCATTGAACAACCTCAATTCTGACACCTGGGGACGTCTGGGGAATCCTGCGACAGAAGTGATTGCTACACTTGCCACCCACACTTTCCTTCTATCTGAACTAAAAAAAGTCCTTCGCACGCAAAGAGTGCATTCTAAAAAACGGTAATTGTGCGTTCGCATGGAAGGCATGTGTTTATCGGACGATAACTTTTTTCAACTATTCAAACCGTACAAATATTCCGCGCAGTTGGCGGTATTGTCGGCGAGCGATGGCAAACATTTTGGCGGCGGAGCGGGATACGATGACAGTCGACAGGCTCTATTCAGCATTGTTTTTAAAAGCCACTTTTATAACGCTGATCAATGTGGCTATTAAAGTGAAGAAAAAGTCAGGTTTCTTGTGAACACTGGTTTCAAGTTTAGGACCATTCTTCGGGACGTTTACCCTATGAAAGGAAGGGTGCTGTCCGTGGCTGTTTACATGGTAAACTTTAGCGAATCGACTGCTGTCACTATTACTAGTTAGGGGGTTATTACATGGGACCGGTACGAACTCAGACCGGTACGACTCACTATGACACGAGTAAGTTTGCATTAGACCGGCACAAAAGTAATAAGCGATTACATGAGACCGGTATGAGCCTCAAGCCAATCATTGTTGAAGAAACAAAAATCTCATACCGGTGCGAATTTATTTCGTGTTTACATGACGCTCCAGTCTTACTTCAAACTGGTAGAACCGGTCCGAGGTGATTTTCCGAACCGGTCTCAAGTAAAAAGAAATATAAATTTGTATGGAGACCAAGTCTCTTTTTAGATGCCGGTAAAAAAAAAAATCCTCTACTCAGGGATGCGTATTAAGAGCCCGTGACTGTAAATATCGAGAATCACTGGACAGACTCCCAAAATCGAAAATCCAGATAATTTGCCAAAAAGTTACTTTTGGGGAGCTATGTTCAAAAATATTATGGAAACTTTCTGGAAATTTATAGTTTTCGAGAAAAGGGGGAAAAACGAAAATACCGGATTTTGCCTAATTAATTATGCAAAAATCACAGTTAAATTGACCAACTTCAGTACGCTTGTGCTGAAACAGGGTGCAACGCTAGAAAACGGGGATATGTTTTCTATTTAGTATAAATCATCTACTTTCTAGCCATTGTCCTTTTTAAAGTTTTCCAGAGATTCAGAAAGTTTCACTTTTTATTTAAACAATATCATCTCATGCATTTTGTGAAAAGACAAAAATTGAGCAACTTTAGTGGCATGAAATCCATCTTGGTATGTCCGATATCAAATCGAAATACATACAAGTAAAAACTTCGGCCCTTATACTGAAACAATATGAAATAAAAAATCTGGACAATTCAGATTCGTGTTGACAAAACAAAAAGTACAAAAGTACAAAAGTACAAAAGTTCCTCAATTCGTCTTCTTACTTTCACGTTGTCTCACGTATATCACGAGACGTTATTTTTCTCTAGATGAGACTTCTTTCGATGTCTTGCAAGTTTCTTGTTCAACTGTTTTACTATTCCGACTCCTCTCCACGCGCATTTCATTCCTCAGTCTCTCTCTCTTTGTTTTCTTGCTCCCATGTAAGGGTGGTGACCATTAAGGATTTCGGGCTCAATACGTTCTCAATTCATTCGTCGATGGCGTAACTAATGATTCTAAACGGCTGTTGAAAGCGTATTTTTTAGCAGGATTTGTGTTAGGCCTGTGATGTTTTTTCAGGAAAAAATTTGGAAGAATAATCAGTAGTTTGAATTTCAGTGACGTGAGTTTTATTTCTCCTTTATAGATTAGTCGTTTTAATTTCTCTTATTGGGGATACCGATCGAAGAGGTAGATTAAAGTGTCGGAGAGTGATGCTGTGGTAATGTGCACTTGTTGCTTGGGTAAAGGGTACTGACGTGAAAAATGTAAAGAATGAATAGCAAAAAACCATGAAGACAAATCAAATGGTAGAGTGAATTTTTTTTTCTTTGTGTTTGTTTGTCGTAAGTATCAGTCTGTTGTTTTATTTATTTTGATGTGAAAATGGCGGGAAAATGCTGATCGCGTGGTTATTTTTCGGTGACGTTTGCTATGGGCGCCGTTATAGTAATTGGTTTTAATGGCATAGGTAGTAATTTTGAGAGAACCGCGGAGTTTTCTCGCTGACGTGAAAATGGCGGGAAAATGGTGAGCACGTGGTCATTTTTCGGTCACGTTTGCTATCGGCGCAGTTATAGTAATTGGTTTTGAATGGAATAGGTAGTAATTTTGACAGAGCATGTGGGTGATGGAATGGCAGTGAACATCGCGGAATTAGAAAGGGTCAGTTTTCGACACTTGCGATATTGTACTCAGTCACTTGTCTTGCTAAAATAAAATAAATGGGAACTGGTACTGGGTTTTGAGCTGTGGGTCGCTGTCACTGCTATGGGACTGGGTACCAAAAGACCCTCATGCAGTTCCTGTCCGCTACCTGTGATGAGCGGGACTAGGGCGATTTACCCACACGTACACGAGCTTTTTGAAAAGTGTGCTAGGTAAAGTATTTTTTCATTCTAGATCCGTCTTTGAAACGGCGTTTCTGAGTCTTCTATTTTGAAAATTTCCTGGGGGGACATGCTGCCAGACCGCTCTAGGTAGCTTGCGTTTTAGGCGCAAAGAAAAAAAAAATCATGTCTGGTGCTTTCAGAAATAGGTCCGCTACTTTATAAAACTGTTGAAAACGCTGCGTTAATATTTCTTTGTATTGCCAGATTTTTTAGCCGTACCACTTGAAAATAGTCTTTGCGGTCCGTGAAGGAAGCAGTCGCTATACTGTTAAAATTGATAATGGAGGTTTTAGTGTAAACGGCGAGGTTATATAATACGCAGCTATAAAGTGTAGCAAATAGAAGGTAAAATTATAGCGTTGACTGAGAGAAACTTCAATTTTGTACAAGTTGAATAGTTTATTAAGGAACAACTCTGTCTGCCATAAAGCTTGGATCCTGAAAATTAAAATTTTTTAAAGACAAAACTAAAATAGCTGGGCCGAGCGTGACTGTTTTTTTAATAGCAGGAAAGACATTGACGCTGTTATGTTCACCGCCGACAAATAATTTTAGATCTTGTCATGTCCGGTATTTCAGAGAGAAAAGTTAGAGAAATTGAAAGCTTTCGTATATAAAAACGTACATGGTAATATTAATGGCCAAAAGAACACATCAAATGCGAGGCAAAAAAGGACTCTAAAATGAGGTCAAACTAAACGGAGCGCAACACTACGGGAAACCGCAAGTGACGGAGTTGACCTTAGTCCATTGGACGCTGCTTTTGAAAGGTTTTAAAAGTCAGTCTAAACTAAAATCTTCGTTGCAAAGGGCTAAATGTACAAAATCTGCAGCAGTTTGAAGGATGGTCTTGGAGATTCGAAGACAGTATTTTTCTTCGGCGTACGTGTGTTGCAAGACATGCGGATTTCTTCCCGTTCTTGCAAGGCTTATAGCGAGAAGTAGTCGCGCGGGAAATCCAAGAACTATAGATATTGTAAAATAATCTCACTGCAAACAATAGCCCTGGGTGCGGGGACTAAGTTATGGGAAGATACCCGCGACTGCCAGGACAAGATGTGAGACAAATGTAGGGGGCGAAGCCGACCGCCACCAGGGGAGGTGGGAGGGTCGAAACGTAACCGTATTCGCCCTGAACTCCGTTAAACTGACCACGAGGTGAATGAAAGGACCGATATTTGAGGCGGAGGCCGCAAAGCATCATGCCGAGAGCGCGCAAGAGCAGCCCGCCGGAATTTAGGGAACTCAGTCTCTTCCGCGCAATGGGCTAATTAAGTATGCAGTGAGAATAGTACTAAGATTTGCTATCCAACTTCTAATAAATAGTTTTTGTAAGTTTAATTAATGAAATGAATGACTTTGAAGGTAAAGTTTCATGGTATCTCATTAAATATCTTAATACTGTATATTAACCACAGAGTTGTTTTTCAACTGCTTTAGAGGTATGATGTCATTGCCTGACAGATTGTTTTTTCTATCTACGATTTAATGTTACTGTGGTTTTAAGTATAGATAAAATATACACATGTTAAATCTTGTCATGTGCGGTATTTCAGAGAGAAAAGTTAGAGAAATTCAAAGTTTTTGTATATAAAAACGTACATGCGAATATTTAACTATTATAGCGCGAAAGCGCGCGTGATATCGCCTAATTTTAGCCGACTCGGCCTACGGCCTCGTCGGCTAAAATTAGGCGATATCACGCAAGCTTAAGCGCTATAATAGTTTTATAATTCAACACATTGATAACAAAGCACAGTTTGAAGAAAAAATATCGCCGACTAGCCTTTTATTTTTTTTTTTAAAAAAAAAAGCTTACAGATGTTTTACCGCGCGAAACTTGCAACATCACACAGTTCATGAATGAAAGTGGCGCCTTTGTCAATATTGTGCAAGCTTGAACACTATAACTGTTTTATAATTCAACACATTGATAACAAATCACAGTTTCGAGAAAAAAATCATTGAGATATACAACCATTAATTAATCATTAAGCAAAAAGGCTAACTACAATATTTTACCTCACACCATTTCTTAAACAACAAGCAATGAATGCCACAACTTTTGCCAAGCTAAAATTAATTTAGCGTACACAATCAGCTGACAGTTTCTACGAAGAGCTTTCGTCTACTCAAAGAACGGGACAGAGTAGTGACTACAAAAATTAAAACACAGTAAAATGGCATAGAATGTCTTAGTTACAAGTGTTTCGTATCTTAAAAAGTTCAATTCAGAATCAAAACAAATTGAACAAACACACGGCTACGAACCTAAACATAGCGGCGAAAAGTCGGAAAGAACTACAGCGTGGACAGTAAGCTTACAAAAATTCACAGCTAAAGGATACAAGAAACGCTTAGAACATCGTACCTGTAGTTGATTTGGCTTTTTAGTCCCTTCCATAAGCACCAAATTTTCAAACATCGAAGTACGAGCTGAGTCGATCAATGTTGTTTACAAACTTGGAATGCTCGTTTTTTAGCTCCCACAGCCGTAAGAGGGGGGTGAATAGGTTAGCCGGTCAACGGATTTGGCTAAAAAAACTGCTCGGATTTCGGATTTTGAGGATATATTTTACGGATTGGCGGATTTTGAACGCTCAGCGGATCACGGATTTCTTCAATATTTTAGCGTGGATTATGGATTTTGTTTGTTTTGAAGGGCGGATCGTGGAACTTAACTTGGCGGTCTGTTTCAATTCATTCTTCTGTCTGACCTTAGAACATCTAGATTAATAGATCATCAGATCTTTGACCTTCGGACTTCAGAGCACTCTAGTACCCCAGGATCCCAGTTTCCGACCAGACAAAAAGCCATTGTCCTCACCACGTGTACCATCGCCTTGTCAAAATAGAGGGTCAGGTCGTCGAGACAAAGATGATCGATTGCGTGGCATTTTTCTACCGAGAAGGTGCCAAAGGCGATGACTTCCTTGAAAAAAAAAAGTTTCGGTGCTGCATCGATTAGCGTTAAGTGAAACTACACGAGCATGTGAGGTAAATACGGATTGTTATGTTTTATACTACGAGACTTCTGATGTCTTTAGATTAGATTTCTTTAATGATCGGTACACAATAGTGGTCATAGTGGGGACTAACCTTAGATTTATACATGGTATCTGTACGTTTCAAGGACCTGTAGGATCCTATAAATCCTCTTACTGATTTGAAAACGTAACCCAAATAAAAAAAATTTGGTAATAAGGGCAAAAAAATAAGGCAGCGTTCATAAAAAATGTACACAACATCACGCAGAGAGCCGTGCAGGCCTGTCATTTTATTATTATCCAAGAAAGAATATTGTCGAGACTTTGGGAACACACTAAATGAAACTATATATAGCTACGAACTATTACTTTACAAGTGAAAAAAAAACTCTTGGTATCCAGAGCCAGAGCATGACATCACGCTTCCTTGCCTGCCATCAATTCCCTAGCCTGCGTGGCAGGCGTTCGAAGGGGAAGGGAAAGGGGAGAATTCAGGCGCGAGAGAACGCGAAGGGCGCGCGAGGAAGGGGGGAAGGGAACGCCTGCAATGACGCCATTGTTTTCTCAAACCCGCCTACTAACTGTGAAATGTCTGGCTGTCAAATAATGCTAATTGTGAAATGTCTGGCTGTCAAATAACATCCGATCGAAAACGATCGCGGATGCCAAATCAAACGCTGTTTCTAAACAACGGAGGTTTATCCTAGCTCCACTCTACAGAACTAACAAAGGAGCTAAAAATTATTGCAAGAATTCATGATTTCAATGCAGTGGAATTGTATACTACAGCTTTTCGAGACTCGGATCGACTCCCATATATCGTGATGCCGGAAACACTTTTTCACAGGCCCTGCACACCGCAGACTTTAGATGTTAAATCACGGCCCGAGAAAATTTAACGATCCTGGCACTTTAAAAGCGATAACAAACTTTAGCCGATAAGTATTCATCATGCAACAAAAGTTAGCCAAAGAAACCGCAATGTATGCACCGAACAACGACATACAGAAATAAAATAAATCTAACGGCTCTGGACAGCATGAAATCCTCCTATCAATTTGACAGACTGATAAATCCGCCGAGACAAAAGGTCAATATCATCGAAGAGAACAAGTTCTTTTAACTGTGATCTATTATAAAAGGCACAATTCTCTCTGAAGTCTTACTGGGAAAGCTTTTTAAAATACTTTTTTGCGACGAGTGGTAATCGTGTTTAGCCTGTCTATTTTTATACTACTATCTATGGAAGATAAGACTTTTACCGAAACCAGTCGGTAAAACCGCCACCAAGTCTTTTCCTGCGTTCAGTTGTTTCACTGCTGTCTTCTATTCTTCTTTCAAGTTGAACTCCAGGCCTTTAGTTTCCAATTCTAACAATTATTCCCGTAAAACAAACTCGAAATCTCTTCCCACTTCTTCCGGCGTATTTGAGAATGTATGCCGAAAGATCGATCAAGTTACTCAAATAGCGTAATGTTGATTTCAACCAATCGGAACAAGGTATTAAGGAGGTGATTGACACATATCTAATTCTAACCAATGGCATTTTTTCCGCTCAGGATCTGAGCGGAAAAAACGGGTCAGACAATGGCGTCATTGCAGGCGTTCCCTTCCCCCATTCCTCGCGCGCCCTTCGCGTTCTCGCGCGCCTGAATTCTCCCCTTTCCCTTCCCCTTCGAACGCCTGCCACGCAGGCTATCAATTCCCCTGCTTCCAAACTTAAAGATATCGTAAAGGGAAGTTGAAGAAATGCTCAACTACTCACGTACATATGGAGCTGCAGTCAGGCAGAAAACAAATCGACAGGAAACAACAATGGCACGACATGGAACTATGCCAGAGATAATCTACCAAAGGCATCTGCACATCTCAGAGAGAGTGGATGTGTCCGGAGTAGCTGCAAGTCCTGCAAGTACGGCAATTAGGGCGGAGTGTTTAGATGAGATGCCCGATTGTGACAGAGATGCTGGTGATGCAGACGATTAGGTGACTGAATACAGTTATGTATGACAGCAGCTCTGACGAGGAGGAGATGGACACTGACGTTTCAGAACTCGATAGACATAGAGGGTCCACGTTCTTGTTAGGAATGACTAGTCGATTTGGGCGCCAAGTGCGAATATAAAACAGTAGGCTAATTTCATGACAGGTATTTATTTAATGTCAGTTATGTTACTGAATGTTCTAAGATGCTCACGTCTGTAACAGTAGGGCAAGAGAAAAAAACCTCGCGGATTCGGATTTTTGTAAAAATATATGCGGATTGGCGGATTTTGCTAAAAATTAGCACGGATCAACGGATTTGCTGACCCCTATTCACCCCCCTCCCGTAATGACGAGATCAGAAACTTTTCTGAGGAAGCATCAAGTCTATATCATATTCCAGAGGTGATTACCAAAGGAATTTCACGAAAATTGTGCTCCTTCATTCACGTCTTGTCGAGCGGTTAAACTTTGAACCAGTTTTCATTCAGCTACGCCAAGAAACACTGCGACCGCGACAACGCGGAAATTTCGCGCCTTTTTTGTCCAATCGTGTGAACAGTATTTTTCTCTTTTCTTTTCTTCTCTTTTTTCTTTCTTTTCCCTTTTTTAACTAATAGTTCACGCACTTTTTCGCCAAAAAACACGAAATTGCAGGCAGCAGTCATTTTCACTTTCCTTTAAAATGCGAAATTTACCGCCATCGCTGGTTATACGTCATGTAGACATAACATCTATCGATAACTTTTTTACCATATTTGGGCAGTGTATCAATGTGTTGAATTATAATAATGGATAAAAGAACAGACCGAATGCGAGAGAAAAAAGGACGGTAAAGTGAGGTCAAAATTAATGGAGCGCAACACAATGGGAAACCACAAGTGACAGACTTGACGTGAGTCCATTGGACGCCGCCTTTGAAAGGTTTTAAAAGTAAGACTAAAATGGTCGTTGCAAACGGGTAAATGGAGAATAGTTTGCTACAAAATGTACAGCAGTTTGAAGGATAGTTTTCGAGATTGGAAGACATTATTTTTCGTCGGCGTACGTGTCCTGCAGGATTTTTTGCCGTTATTGCAAGGGTTTTGCGAGAAATAGTCTCGCGGGAAATCCAAGAAGTATAGATATTGTAGTAAGTTTTTCTATTTAAGTTTTAATAAACAGTTTTTGTAAGTTTAATTAATGAAATGAATGGGTTTCCAGGTGAAGTTTCATGGTATCTGATTATATAATAGGTGTTTAGCGTCATATTATTTTACGGGGATATTACTAATCATGTGGAGAGTTATGTGAAATATTCCATAAATGGTCTAGGAATAGGTTCGTGGTTTGGAGGAGCTATTGGAGTCGAAGTGTATCTGCTGGTTACTTCGTAGTATAAAATTTGAGCTCCTAGCGAAAGACGAGTCGTTAGTGCCTTCCGGTGTTCCTTCTGATCGTAGCTGGAATTCGAGCCCATGTATTGTGAGATCTATTTATTTCCAGCACTGTAGGCGCATTGTTCCACCGCATATTTGGTAAAAAAAAAATGGTATCTTTTAGGGGTAAAATTCTGGTTGACCACGGCCACTTTGGTATCTTTCAGGGTTCCACTTTTTTTTTCCGACGAGCACCCCCGCCTGACGACTTATGGGAGTCCCTCCCCCCCGGGAGCAGAACATTCTTACCAATTTTCTTTTCACGATATTTCCGGTTGTCACTCGGTAAGCGACTTAAAAATTCGCTCCTAGGGGTAGTGGTCTTGAGTACACAAAAAAACAATCTGTCAGGCGATGAGTTCTCTGGCACATCCACTCAGGAAACAAAAAGCATAAAGCTTAACTAGATGGAAAAATATAACTTGAAAACAACATTTCCTCCAACGTTCGTGTGTAAGTCATATGAACTACAGGATGAGTAGTTTTTAGCTTGTATTCGCTACGCTTTATAGCTGCGTGGACCTCATTAAAACCACTCGTAATAAACTTTCCCGTGCAAAAAGTCGCGTGTTTTTTATTTAAAATGTGTAGATTTTATCTGTGGTTAAAACCACAGAAATAATAAATCCTAGATAACAAACAATGTATTAAACGATGACCTCATAGGTCTAAAATAATTGCAAAACAACACTGTTATAAACCTCATAGGTAAGTGACTTAAAAGTTCGCTCCTCGGAGTTATTGGTGTTGAGCGAAAAGCTGACTCGCTTAACTTTAAGCGAGTTGACTTTAAGCAAGTTGGAAAATTAACTCTTTTCACGACATTTCCCTTTGGCATTCGCTAAGCGACATGAAAAATAGCTCCTCGCTGTTCGTCGTCCCGGGTAGACATACTGCCCTCAGGAATCCCGCATGTTTGATAACATTAGTACAAACAATGGGACCGGGAGTGTTTCTCAAAAAAATTAGGGACGGTATGTGACGCCCTTCTTGAAATCCTAACCATTTTAACCAACCATATCCTCAATGCCCTAATATAGCGTCTATAAAGAAGAAAGAGGAGCTCCCCCAGAAAAAAAGTCCACAAACTAAACAAAGAAACCTTTGTTAACAACTTTTGTCCCTTTTTTTTCGGTACTGATTCCGAAATCTATGACGTCTTTCCCATGTTATTGCATAATCAAACCGTAATAGCAATGATTCAGTATTTCAAAATAGAACACACGAAAGGTCATGCTATTTTGCTTTGCTATATCGCTCATATTAAAACACAAACTTTCCCGTCCCATTTAACTTTCTTAAAACGTCTCCATTCATAAAAATAAACCGTGAAATTCTCAAACTACGTTTCCCAAAAAAAAAGCATTTGACCTATTTTTACCCTTTTAAAGCAGCTTTAATGGCTTTACGACAAATGATTGAAGCTGATAGGTAACGTGAGATATCGAAACTTAATAAGAACTGTAATACCTTTGTGGTGACGTAACGTAAGACATGACAAGTTCATGACATTTCAATACCCTAGGGAAATTAACAATGGGACCGGGGGTGTTTCTCAGCTCCTCGCTGTTGGTCGTACCGGGTAGACATACTGCGGTCAGGAATCCCGCATGTTTGATTACTTTAGTACAAACAATGGGACCGGGGGTGTTTCTCAAAAAAATTAGGGACGGTATGTGACGCCCTTCTTAAAATCCTAACCGCTTTAACCAACCATATCCTCAATGCCCTAATATAGCTTCTATAAAGAAGAAAGAAGAACCCCCCCCCCCCCGGACAAAAGTCCACAAAATTTTGTTAACAACTTTTGTCCCTTTCTTCGTCGACTGATTCCGAAATCTCGTTTAATGCGCATGCGCATTAACGAGATAAAAACAAGCAATTTTGTGTCCAAGAATTCAGCGCGGATAAAGAATTTCATGAGATGACAGGGCAGGGAGTTAAACTAGGTGTATTGTAGATTGTCATATCCGACGTAAAAAAAATAAATTGGCTTTCAAAGGGAAGATATGAGGCTTCAAATTCTAACGTGCACATCTTTACTCCTTTAAAAGCTGATAAGTCTGGTTTCCATATAATCGCAACGATCGCAACGATCGCAGCGATCGTTACGATCGACGATCGCTACGATTCCTGCGACCCTTTGCGATCGTAAAGATAAAATTTTTTCTCTCTCTGCGATCGCAATCGCAACGGATCGCAACGATCGCAAGGATCGCAACGTTTTGGTTTCCATATGATCGCAAGGGTCGCAAGAATCGCAGCAATCGTCGATCGTAACGATCGCTGCGATCGTTGCGATCGTTGCGATTATATGGAAACCAGGCTATAGCTTTCAATTGAAGTTGAAATCAAAAAATCGGCTTCAGATATGACAAAATAGTGCCCTGGGTGCCAGAGGTTGTTTTCTTTTTTTTATAGCGAAAACCGGAGAGGTTGAGCGGCGAAGCCACGACAACGGACCTCTGGATCCAGGGTAACACAATAGTGGTTTTGACGGATCAGTAATTGGACACAAAATCACGTTTTACAAATTTTAACTTAAGTACATTACAGCATTACCGTAAAGCGCGATTCATTGATTGAAAACAAGTACTGTACAAGTTTTAGCGAAATCGGCTTCTAAAGGCCCAAGAAATAAAGCTTTTAAGTGACACCCCTGCCAAAATTTTGCCTTATGAATTTATTCATGGGAGGTATGCCCCGCAACCTTTTTAGGTATATTTAGGGAGAGGCCATACCTTTCCAAACAAGCTCAGTGACTGTTTAACGAAACAATAGGTTAAACAACAGAAACAATAGCTCTAGACCTAAACACAATAGAAGCTACAGTACTACGGGGCCAATAAAAATAGAGGTCTCGAAGAGCTACAGTACTTCTCTATTTAAGTGATATGTTGAGTAATAAATTAAATGCGCGGAAGAGTTGTTTTATCAGGATATCCAAACCACACCGAGTAGTGGGTTGAAAAAACGAGGAGCAACAGAGTGTTTTTTAACCCACTTCGAGGTGTTTGTTTACCTGATGAAACACCCTTTCGAGTGTTTGATATAGCTTCTCAAACTGATCCTTAAATACGGAGACAACGAAGAAATAAAATCGCCAGAATCTATGCAAATTAAGACCGGATATCCAAACTTCCTTCACAGTGTTGGTTTTATTTTGTGTTCTCGTCATGAATTATTAAAGAAACATATATCATATCTGTTTTCTTCTATTCATGGTTTAACGTTTGCTGTCCATATCGTATCAAACCTAAGTATATATTCTAACTTTATTCATGTAATCCATTGGTTGGAAATTAAAACGTATTTTATCGAGGCACCTCTTCTGGGGCCGACTAACCTGGACAGCTTCCATTAGTAATTAATACGTCATCGATGGCTGCATCACTGGAGCGCCGAGATCCCATCTTCCCTTCAAATGTTACCTATAAAAATGAATATAAAGGTAAAGTATCGCACCATCAAAGTGACCTGTGCGTGATCTTTGTACACGACGACGCAAAATGATCCCCAAATAGTACTAAGTATGACGCGAAATGATCCCCAAGGAATTATAGGAATGGAATGGGATGATGTTTCTGTCCCGAGGATGCCAGAATTACTAAAATAAAGTAAATTAAAGAAAAGTTCACTCGAATTGTTCGAAGTGTTCATGCATTTATTAATTTTGAACAATTTATTAAATTATAACTCATTTTAACAAATTTTCAAGAAACTTTCAGTTCTAATTAGAGTTGTATTAAAATCGTGGAAATGGCATAATGTAACCGGTAGCAAGTAACATGTATAGAAGTTATCGCTTCCTGTAGTAGCATTAACATACGTAGTATTCACATTACCGTTTATTTCCTTAATTCTAAAATCAATTTTTGTGGGTATAAAAATCAGATCATTTTGAACTGTAACAAGGACCGAATAAAACTCTCCTCCTCTTAAAGTAGACACTATTTTATGAGGTGAACATAAAGAACTGTGAAATAAATTATAAACGCGAAAAACAACAGCTAGGCGTTTGAAAAACCTGAACCTGTTAACGTGTTGCAACGTTATAACCTGAACTATGTCAAGGATTTGAACTATGATCTGAACTATCTGAACTATGTCAAGGTGATCCATGTTCACTATAGCCTGTTCCAGGCTCTCAGATAGTGGAAGCGAACGAAAAATGTTGGAGCGAGCGAGGCTCTCAGATAGTGGGGGCGAACGAAAAATGTTGGAGCGAGCGAAGAAAAAAAACGAGGGAGAGGGGCGGGGGAAGGGGCGGAAGGAGAGCCTGTAAGACTTTCTTTAACTGACCGCTTCTGGTATACCAGCTCCTGGTATACCTTCTGATTGGTCAATTTTGACAGGTACCGTCAACACCCGCAAAGCACGTGATCTGCGCCATCCGGTTCTCGCGCGCGATTTCGAGGACTCCAGTTATGTGCTATTTTGAAAGAATAACTCCGGGATTTCCGAGAAGTAAGGTCACTTAGGAATGAGCAAGAAACGTGTCTTGTAAACCTGGCTCGTGGAAAAGATATATCGGCGGTTTTACCGACCGGTTTTAGGAAGAGTTTAGTATTTCTGAAATGATCTGTTGAACGTGAATGAGATTCCTGCTATCTTTGTCACGCTGGGTCCTGAGCCATGAGGTTTCGTCGTTGCAGGATTTTAATTTCACGGTAGATCCGAGCTTAGCAGAGAGAGTTGTAGCTTAAAAAGGTTATTCAAATTGTAGAGAGTTGCAGTTTGTCTCAGTCAAGGCTGTGATTTTAGCATCCATTCACCTCGCTTTGTTTACAACAGACATACTTCAGGTGAGACTTGACCTCTAGTCCGTTGCACGCGGCATTTGAAACATTTTATCAGTCAAGACTAGGATCCTCCATAACAAACTAAATGTAGCAAATCGCATTAAAAATCGTGCCTTGTAACCCTGTGGCCAAGTGAAGCGACAACATCGACCAAACTCTCGACCCTGGTAAAGCCACTAAATCTTTGTGTTCGGGCGACACTTAATAACGAAACGCGAGGAACCTTTGTTCCGGAACATGTTACGTTTTTCTTGCAAAATCTGCAGCACTTTGAAGGATGGACATCGATATTCAAAGAAACTGTTTTCGGAGTGCGGGAGGACTTAACATAACATGTTCATGGACGGGGTTTGTGCGAACTACTCGCGCGAGAAATCCGAGAACGATCTTAGGAAATTGACAGATGGACATCTCGACAGCCGCGGCAAAAGTGGGCGGAAGACGGTCGTTAAAAAAAGTCTCACAGGCTCTCCTTCCTCTTCCCTCTCCCCAGTCCCCGACCCTCCATCCCTCAGTCCCCACTTGTGTTTCTTCGCGCGCTGCAACTTTTTCACTCGCCCCCACTATCTGAGAGCCTGGAACAGGCTATGTTCACAATAGATAGTTAAAAGGTTTTCTGCCACCTCAGCAGATTTTTTACATGTGAGAGGTCGTAGCAAAACAAACCTGCTATTACAGACATTATATATTTGTAAGTAATTCCATCAACTGTAACAGGCATGCTCAACATGTTACCAACAGCTACTTGGTAGTGTTCTTGAACTTTGCTTGCTTTTATAGGACGAAGAGGAGCCTTGTTTTGAAAAAGTCGCCTTATTTTCTGAGGTTCTTTCATAACACTCATGTTTTTTCTGGATTTGTTCACGGGATATACCGCTGTATATATATGCCCTATATGCTTTACCAGCTTTTATAAAATAACTGAGATACTATGCGCGTTCTGATTGGTCAAAGACCTATTAACTGTTGTGTATTGTGCCGGTAAACTCATAGAAAACCGCGCAAGCGAAACTGTAAAGTAAACAAAGTTCAAGTTTCCACTGCATCAACACAATCGTGAGGAAAAAGAATTTCACAACTCGAGCCAGTTTAGTGTCTTATTGCATGCTGTGGTCTGTTAGAAGATAAGAAGAGAAGATATGTTTCTTGTAAACGATAAGTTGCTGCTTAAACCTACAAAATAAAAAAATTCCCACGCACGCAAGCAAAAAACGGCTTATCGACAAAAGAACACTAAGCTTTAATATTTTAAAACTGATATCAACAACAGGAATATATTTTCATTTAACATTGGCTTGGAAAGGCTTACATGCAGCGATCAATGACAATCAAAACAACCTCGATATGTACTTTGTGAAGTTCACTGAACTGAAGGTTTAGCTATTAGTGGAAAGCTCAAAAATTATGAATCCCAAAGAGAAAACAATGGCTTTCAAACTGAGGAATTTTCGATTGAAATTCACTGAACTGAAGTTTATAAATGTTCCTACAAATCCTAAGGTAACTTCTAAATATTTATCGTGTTTGTACCGGATGCAGTTTGAATTCTGATTAGGCTTATGTGTTCAAGCAAGGATGATCAATTAGCAAGAAGAAAATGAAGCTAACAAAAATTATAGGTTTATGGTTAAACAAATTATTTGCATAGAATGATCAAACAATTCAGTCTGTTCCATATCAAACAAATCAAACTCTCAGAACTGTAGGCTTAAAAAAACAATGAGCTTAGTTTTCATTCAGAACTTAAAATGTAGAGAAGTACGGGCTTCACTGTACACTTCAAAGTAAGTGGATAACGTCGAAAACATTTTCAGAAGCTGAGTTTCTGGAACTAACCTTTATTCCAATTGAAAAATTCTTGACAAGAAGGCAATCTTTGAATCCAACATACGCCATAAAAATTTTAGGCTTTCAAACTTTCCTCGTACATTCATGTTTGCGGCGGCAGATTCCGGACACAATCTTCTGGATTTCCCATTCAAAGAACTTTTGAATCATTGAATATATTTTCTTCTTTCAGCTGATAAATTCCAACTGACGAATTTCAAAGCGCTAAAACTTTTCATCCCTTTCGTTGAACTCGTGAATTTGTCAGTGCAGCTTTGTTAGTGGCATCGTGTAAAGTTCATTCTTTCAGCCGCTTTGATTGGTTTTCCCGGTCTTATGATGAATGTTATGAGAACAAGCTACTTGATCGGCACAAAACTACAACAAATTTCTCTCTTTCCAAACATTTTTCAGAGTTATTTCATAAAAGCAATAGAACACATTTTCTATGAGTTTACCGGCGTTATAAACCCACTTGGGATGTTGGGAGAACACTCGAAAAGCTTGTAAATCACTCGCTTGCGGCTCGTGATTTACAAGCTTTCCTCGTGTTCTCCCAACATCCCCCGTGGGTTTATAACGCCGGTAAACTCATATAAATTGTGTTCTATTGCTTAAATGTGCCTCATCACCTTTACTTTCGTCGTAGAAACTTTTGACGATGGACGAGTGATCGGATTTTCTCGCTACAATACAATTTGCTGCGATGTGCATGATGCGTGAAGCTTTGCTTCCCACCATGGGATCGTGAACGTCCTGCAGCTGATATTGACCACTTTTCCATTTCTTGTACACTCTCTGCCTAAAACCACCATTTTGTTTTTTGGGCCATTCCTTAAATGTTTTCTCACCACTGAGTATACCATACAGGGCATCGCACTCAGCATCATTCATAGCTGAATTTCTTCGTTTAACATGAATAAATATAATGTTTAGAATAAATATTTCTTATTAGGAGACGTATGCGCTTAGGCTAATTTTTCGCGTTTTTTGTAGTCCCCAGGTACACAAAAAACCGGAAATATCACTGCGTGCTTAAGTTGTAATCACTTGTAAGTGAGAAATGCTTTCGGCGAAAGCCTGAGTAAAACGAATAATTCTTTCTCGCATGCCTCACCAAATCAGAAACAAATAAGCGCATCAGGTTATAGATTTCCAAAGAAGGATTCTCAAGTGACTGATTATATTGTGATTATATAGCAGTGGTGTATTAAAGCCATTTCTTAGATACAATTGTGATGTTATGACATATTTCCAGGAATAATAATTCCTGAGATGCACATAAAAGTATACAATAATATACCAAAGTATATCCAAGAATAGTGAATTATTTTATAAAATAATTGATTTAATGTAAAGAAATGCTAGAAAGTCTTGTTTTGGGACCTACGAGGTAGTCCCGAACATTGTGAAAACGTGATAACCTCTTTTTTAATACACGCCGCGAGAACCAAACGCGCTAATGAAGATTAATTTAAAGTGACAGCTAAGGACAAAGGAAAGCAAAAGTTATAGATTCTCGCACTCGGCTAGTGTTGCTTAACTTTGACTTTAGTGATACTTTGTATTATTGATGAGCTATTGATCATTTGCATTTCACAACTGTTAGTCTGTCACACTTGACACTAGTCTCTGATTTCTCAAAAAAAAAACCTCGTTAAGGACTCTCCAGTGAAAACTTACCTCGGTATCCTTTTGCATGCATGAATCTGGAGGCTTATCTTCATTTCTCGAAAAAACGCTTTTTAAAAGGCAGAAGAGAAAGATAATTGAAAACCACGCGCTTCGCGACATTGTTGTCTCCGACTGATATTCCGGTAGAAAGTCAAACAAAACAGACGACTGGGAAAGTCCAAGCAACTGATATTAACTGAAAATAACTCGTTCGGTCGATTAGCCATTTTTAGACCTGAAAATATTTAAAACTCTCATTTTATTCCAGGACAGAAATGTCATCCCATTCCATTACAATAATTCCTTCGGGATCATTTCGCGTCGTGTTTAGTTCTATTTGGGGATGATTTCGCGTTCGGGGATCATTTTGCGTCGGGTACATCTTTCAGATAAATCATAATAACAACAAAAGCAGCATAAACGGTAAGGGCAAAACTTTAAATTTTAAAAGTATCTAACTTTTAACTACTAACCTTGACCAGAAATAATCATTAAGCCCTAAAGTAACTGATTTCTCTTTTCTCACCTCGTCTGAGGTAAAAACTACAATACTTTGTGACGTCCGAATTAGTTACCATAATCGTATCAATAACATATTTCTTGATTGTGATTGGTCATTCACGTGCCTATTTCTTACGTAATTGGCGCGCGGTCACGTAGGTGTCCAATTACAGCTATCAAAAAGGCTACTTTCGGTATATTAAAATATTTTTTATTACAATTCATGACTAAAATAGAAATAAATTACATTACAAAAAAAAAACATTGTAGACTAGAGATAGCCATAGGAGGTCCGCAAAAGAGTCCTAGAGCCCATTCTAGGAGGACCCCCAATGTTCAAATCACATTAAAAAGATTAATAAAACTTGATAGTGAGGCTATGAGGACACAAACAAAACAAATAAATAAACATTTGTTTTTCATTCCCTTTGTTTTTGTCCTTCAGGCCTTGCTATCACGTTGAATTTTAATATATCGAAAGTAGCCTGTTACAATTTTTTTTGTAATTGGATAGCTGTAATTGGACACCTACGTTGCGAGCGCGTCATTCAGTTACTGTTGGGTCGGTTGTGGACTCGAGGACTTCAGTGACATTTTTTTTTAATTACAATACAATACAAAAACTAATTAACAGCAGTAGTAGACACTACTTACAATTACACTAATTACACTAGCTACGTTACCAAGTAAATGTAGAAAAAGAGAATAACTAATATATATATATATATATATATATATATATATATATAAAGATAGCCTGAGCCTAACAGCGTCGCTCTTTGAACAGAAAGCCGATGATAAACTTAACTGAGGTGAAAGGTCGGAAGCACAAGAATAAAATTGACGACCGGGCTATCTTTTAATTTTAGCAATTCTCAAAAACAGACTTACGCGACCGTTTGCACAGTACATTTAGACCGTACAAAAGTTCACAAAAACAACTTTTTCTCCGTCTAGAATAATTAGTACGACTAATTTCCAAATAAAATACACCTGCTGCTTATAAAAATTGTCCGAGAAACTGATTTGGAAATCAAAATTGCAAAAAAATACACAAACATATTTGCATAAGACCACGCGAGTGAAGTTTACACAACTATAAAATCCAAGTCTTGTTTTGTTTTGTTTACATAAAATCGCTTTTCAACCTATGTAATGAATGAACAAACACATTAAAATGGACAACACAATCTTCTTCCGAAAAATTTTATTCAAATCTCCATACGTTTAGGTTTAAAAGCAGAACGCGAACCATGAGCTCATCGAGGCCGAGATGTCTCCGATGAAAGAAATCAAAACAACTGAATTTAATTGAGCGCGTTATAAACAATTCTCCCGAAAACTAGTGCGAAGACAAAAAAGTCAATCACAGATTGATATCAACATAAATTCCCATCGAAAAATGTAGTTTGTTTTACCTTTAAGTCCCTCCACTGCTTGGAAATTGTTTAAATCTCCGCTTCTTCAGTTCTGAAACCCGAAGTGACAAACATCTTCCCGCATTGCTCCCATCCTCGAAGCAAGATTTTATCTCTGAAAGCTCTTCTTTTTCCACTAATAGCGGCTTCTGAGTATCCCTTAATTAGTACCCCTGTCTTGAGTAGCAAACCGCGAAAAAATTCAGGAGAATAGCGACTTTAATTTGAATCGGTTTTCTCCGCTAAACACAGCAAAACGTCAGTGTTTTCCCATTTCACGTGAAAATTGCAAAGATCCCGGATGTTGTGTGGCGTCATACGCGCATGTTTTGCGACGGTCTACGCGCCCGCGAGTTAGCCCTAAGCGACGGCGGCGGCGCCGGCGGCGGGCACACAACGCGCCCGCGAAACATTCCGCTAGCCATGACCGTGAAAAATGACGGCCATGGGTTCTATGGTTCTCTGGTTCTATGAGTATGGTGCTGCGCAGCCAGGCCTTCGGCCCGGCAAGAGCTCCGCTAAAAACGTAAACTAAAATAAACGTAAAGTAAATTATAATATTCTTAATTTACGTAAAATATAATATTCTTAAAGATCATAACTGTTAGTTGGTCACAAAAACCATTAGTTTGATTGGAGCAGTACACAATTACAAGAAAGCCGTCTCTAGAGCTGGTAATTTGGAAACATATATACATTTGCCAATTAAAAACTAACAAATACCATTGAAAAGTGAAACCAAAGGGTCCCATTTCTTGCTTGTAGGTACCCGTTTGTAACCTGGCAAACGTATTAAAGCCGTTAGAGGACGCGAAACGCTAGACTTCATTCAGCAAACTTTCGTCACTGCCACGGAGGAAAATACGCTTATTATAAAGTGGAAAGAAAGGTAAGTAAACGAATGACTTAAAAGTTTACTTCGTATTCTTGTTTGTGAAATCAAAAGTTTCAATGTGCTCGATGCCTTTTTTAAGTTCATTTATCTGAATTTTGAGGCCAAATAAAATGTTTTTGTCATGGTAAATAGCAAATAGATTGAAGCAGGCCACTGATAATATACGTCCTCTGATAAACAATGTTTGACACCATAGCACGGTCAAAACAGTTGCGGAATTACTCGCTTCCCACGTAATTCCACACTTTGTTTTGACTATGCTATGGCGTCAAACATTTATCACAGGACATAATATATATAGATAGCCCAAGCCTAACAGCGTCGCACTTTGAACAAGCTCAACTAAGGTGAAACTTAACTAAGGTGAAAGGTTGGAAGCACAAGAATTAAGATTGACGAACGGGCTATTTTCAATTTTAGCAATTCTCAAAAACAGTATTACGCGACCGTCTGCACAGTACATTTTTAAAAAGTACAAAAACAAAAGTTCACAAAAACAACTTTTCTCTGTCTAGAATAAATAGTACCACTAGTTTCCAAATAAAATACAGTTTATGTTTGTCAAAAATTGCCCGAGAAACTGATTTGAAAATAAAAATTTGCAAAATACACAAACATATTTGCATAAGGCGATGCGAGTGAAGATAGAACTGTACTATAAAATCAAGTCTTGTTTTGTTTACATAAAATCGCTTTTCAATCTATCTAATGAATGAACAAACACATAAAAATGGACAACACAATCTTCTTTCGAAAAAATTTATTCAAATCTCCATTAGTTTACGTTTAAAAGCAAAACGCGTACCATTTAATTAAGCTTATAGCTCATCGAGTTCAAGCTTTCTTCGATGAAATTCAAGAGATCGATACAACTAAATTTAGGCACGTTTTAAAATCAATTCGCCAAAACTAACAATAACACTTATAACAAGTCACTCACAGATTGATATCAACATAAATTCTCATCGAAAACTGTAATCTGTTTTACCTTTAAGTTCCTCGCTTGCTTGGAAATTCAAATCTCCGCTTCTGGTTCTGAAATCATCTCCCGCATTGATAAAAACGTAATACATGAAGTTCCTCGAAGCCAGATTTTATCCCTGAAAGCTCGTCTTTTTCCACTAAAGCGACTTCTGAGTATACCTTAATTAGTATCCCTGTCTTGAGTAGCAAACCGCGAAAAAATGCAGGAAAATAACGAGTTTAATTCTCCGCTAGGCACAAGAAAACAACTAAAGTGTTTACCGAGCTCACGGCTGTGTGGCCGCGCGAAAAACAAAATTGCTAAGATCCCGGATGTTGTCCAACACGGGCGGGCACACGCGCGCCCGCGAAACATTCCGCTAGCCATGACCATGAAAAATCACGGCGTAGGTTCTATGTGTATGGAGCTGCGCAGCCAGGCCTTCGGCCTGGCAAGTGCTTCGCTATAATGGCCAATTATAATATTGTTTGTTAAATATAATAATGAAATTCGGCGGCTGCACTGCACACGGTTCAGGT
Organism: Cladopsammia gracilis; assembly: GCA_022457155.1. Lineage (NCBI taxonomy): Eukaryota > Metazoa > Cnidaria > Anthozoa > Scleractinia > Dendrophylliidae > Cladopsammia > Cladopsammia gracilis. The sequence continues at coordinate 491,296 of JAJGOT010000258.1, forward strand.
CTCATTCACTGTGGTCCCACTTTAGAGTTAAAGCGCGCATGCTTGTTCAATCACGATTAATGGACACTGTTCCACCGAAATAACGAAACTGTTATTTGGCCAAATGACACCAAATATACAACTAAATTGGATAAAAAGCTTTTATAGAGCAAAACAGAAGAAGTAGTTTGGACAAAAGTGCAGGATTAAAAGGATTGAAGTGGATTACAGGGGTTGGATTCACGAAATCCTACCCTAAGATATATCCTCAAATATAACTTTTAAGGACGGTGCCACCTAATGGCAAGGTATTTTGCCAGGTTGTTGACTATGTAGGAAAAGTAGATCTTAGCAGGGGCTATTGGAATCGAAGAAGAAAATTGGGGGTAACCACGCATTTTTCGGAGATAATTAAGCTTCAATCTGGAAAAAATGCTGACATCAGCATTTTTTTCGAAAAAAGGAAAAATAGATCTTTCTTCGCGGATTTCCTTAGAATTCGCCTTTACATACACAAAAGCAACAATAATTCTAAAAATCTCTAAAACACATAACAAATGGTAACATAACAACTACTGTTTATATGTTTTAAGCTACAAAATCATCACAACAGAGCCATCAAAAAATCGGCCCTGACAGCTTTCCCACGTTCGCCAAAAATACAGTCTAAATAACTTTTGCCCACAACAAAAAAATAATTGCGTGCTTAATATGCTTACCATGAAAGTAAACGTTTTTGAACGGTAAGCCGTCAAATGGAAATCCCAGCATGCCCACGCCGGGCCAGGAGCAAGCACAATCGCGCCATTTCAAACGCGGTCATTAATAACTTTCTATGTTTTCATCCGATTAATCTAAAATTTTAGACCAGAACAGATCTCCTCATTACCGAGGTACGCAAGATTTTGGTTTTTCATTTTAACGTTTTTTTTGGCGGGAAAATGACGTCACTAACTTGGCGCCAAAATTTAAATGTAACATTTTGAAACATTTCATTACTGATTCTGAAAGAGCACGTTCCCACGACACTAAAACTGAAGAAATAACTGAAATATCTTAATTCAGTAAAAAGATATCATTAATTGAATTTTGAAATTCCCGCCATTTTGTTACTAAAAATAGCACAAATTGAAAGTTCAAGTGATTATAACTTTGGACTCAATTAAGATATTTCAGTTATCTCTTCAGTTTTGGAGTCGTGGAAACATGCTCTTTCAGAATCAGTAATGAAATGTTTCAAAATGTCACATTTAAATTTTGGCGCCAATTTAGTGACGTCATTTTCCCGCCAAAAAAACGTTAAAATGAAAAATCAAAATCTTGCGTACCTCGATAATGAGGAGATCTGTTCTGGTCTAAAATTTTAGATTAATCGGATGAAAACATAGAAAGTAATTTATGACCGCGTTTGAAATGGCGCGATTTTGCTTGCTCCTGGCCCGGCGTGGCCCCCGAAAACGACACGCACAATATTTAACTTACCTGGGAGGGCATAGAAAAAAATGTCGCGGACCCCGAAAACGATTCCGTAAAAGTTGAAAACATCTAAATATAACTTGTAAAAACGCGTGGTGACCCCTGCTTTTTATCTTATAAAATGAAAGTGGTATCAGGCACAATAAATAGAAAAACATCGTAGAATTCAAAGTTAATTCTATTTGTAGCTGTAAGTTGCTTTTTTGAGAAACATTTTTCGGGGATTGCAAGGTCAAGCAGCATAGTAAAGGAGTAAAAACGCAAAAATCGGTTCACTTCCATTGATCTACAGTGGATCTACGGATTTATTATGTTCCTTCGAGCACAAGAACTTTACATTGTGTGCATCTTCTTCCGATTCATTACCAACTTGAAAACATCAGTGCTATATCGAGGTGACTGGTCGGCTGCCGAAAAACTCTAGATTGACATGTTAGTCTTTTAACGGTTATTTCCGAGTCAAAATGTAAGAAATATTTGTCGAAAAGTGTTTGAGTTGTGTAATGTCATTTGGCCGCGTGTTTAATTTCTTGTGAAGCTCCTGTAATTTTCCTGGATTCTCTGATAGCTTTGGTAAAAAATAAGTCGGTACACTTTAATTTAAAAAAATCGCGAAATAATAAAATACTTTTTTACCGAAGTCTACGGCTTTATTTGATTTAAAAAGATAACATTTCTTGTCAGTTTATCATGGCACGTTTTTCGCTTATCAAAATTTGTTCTGACGCAAGGAAGTTGAGACTGACACGATGCGACTTCGAAAAACATCACTTGCCTATAACAGAATAAAGGAAATCAATTGTACATTGTACCTAAATGCACGAATGTGTTTATGAAAGATTACACTACAAAACATTGCTTGCCAGCAATCGAGGGAGGGAAAACTTTAGTCGGATGCTTCCCGGCTTTGGAGCGGCCAGTTTTCTTTAGCTGCTGGTTTCAGCCTTGTTTTTATATCTTCATCAATTGTCAAAAACGGTCGTTTTGAAAACGCTTTGCTCATCTCAATTCTCCTTTTCGACGTTTGTTTGCTTGAACTGCTTTTGTTGTATACTTTTTTTTAATTCGCAAAAATGGCCACTGGCAAAAGATTTTTGCAGATAAACAGAAATTTCAAACAACGCGAGTTTGGCCGCCAAAACAAAAACTTGTGCTAATTGGAAATAACAACATGCCAGCCTTTCCTTGGATTTTATGCCTTGAGGATGCTTGTTTATATATATAAAGAAAACACTACAGTGTAGTCCGGTTTGACTTAAAGTTCTGTTGAAATTTTGAATGGAGAAAAGTAGCCAATGTTAACAATCTTCGTAAAGAAAGGCAAAACGTACGCGTTCTGCTGATCGAGTCGGCATCGCCAATAAGCTCAAAATAGTTTCATTACCGAGGCTCTGTCGTTTGCAAAATAGAGAAAGAATTTAGCAGTTTTAGGCTGCAGAAGGTCTATAAACCCATTTTCATAGATTTTTGAGAACTCTATTTATCTTGTACATGTAAGTTAAGAAACTGAGCCTGGAACTTAGCCTTTACCTCGCGCGTTCGCGTTTAAAAAATAACCAGTGTCTCGCGCGACTATCGCGCAATGCATGCGCAGAACGTATGCGCATTAACAATAGGTGGCACCGTCCTTAAGTTAAAAGTTATATTAAAAGTTATATTAAAAGTTATGTTAAAAGTTATCACTTAAAAGTGATATTAGTGATATTCACGAACGATATCATAGCTTACGCCCATCCTAAGATATGCGCAACTTAGGAGTCTCCTAAGTTCACTGGTCCCCGAAAATTATCGATTGCCGTATATAAGCCAATCAGATTTTCTCAATTCGTGGTTATAAATAATGAGTACCGCAAATTTGAATAATAGCTGAGTTCGTACATTTGATTCCACTATGTCTGAAGCAAAGACCAATTTTACGAGCCAAGGGAAATCGGCTAGTAGAAGGAGTGGCATGTCGCAAAAGTCATATTTAATTCATATAACAATGTTGACCCAACCCACAAAACAAGAAAAAGCCGGGCTTGGATAAAAATTGCTGAAGAATCGAAGTCAGCGCAGTTTCAGGAAATTTACGATATGTGGAAGAAATACGAAAGATGTGGATGTCCCTGAAAAGTGACACCATTGTTGATATTGCCCTCTTAAATCACTGACACAAGCTGTTGTCCCTCCATATAAAAACATCGTAGGTACTCCCACGCAATTTTGCCACAACGTTTAATGTTATCTTTTCTGCGTCGCACACTACTTGTAATGAATATTAATAGAGTGATAGCTCTTTCTTTTCACGAACGAAGTCTCGTCCTCCTTTGGAGCCTTCATCGGCTCGTAGTTGCAGTCTATTGACGCTTACAATAGGACATGTCTCACAATAGGAGGTCTTCATGAATACCACTTATCTCCTGAGTTATATCTTAGGAGGCTCTTAGTACTTTGGATGCCTTCATTAATTCGGCCCCAGTTCATGAATTTTTATTTTGTGACAGGTTGTCATAAAAAGTTTTCATTCTGGAGGAATTTGAGTGTTTTAGTCGTTGTTTTGTCTTTTAGTTCTTTTTTCGCTGCGTTCATCACTATTGTCGTTTTGTTTTTCTTCCTTTTTTAAGATAATAAAGCAATCTTAAAGCAAGCTCCTGGTCATAATCATGAAAACACGAAATTTCAGCCGAGACAGTGTCCCTTTATGCTAAAATATTTGTGACCGTACAAAATATATATACGTTTATAGCTGGCAAACAAGGCAAAGCCCCGTAAAAAGCACAGCTGTGGTCTTAATACAGACTTCTAGGTGGAGTTTAACCTTTAAAATCACCTTCGACACAACGATCACTGAATCAAGATTGAGCGCAGAATCAAGCTTTAGTTTTGATACGGTCACGCCATACCACAGATAAATCGCGATTAGTTATACACCTTATTCCAAAATGGCGGCCAATTTGTTATTATTTTATATGCATTTTAATTAGCCTTCTTGGCCTCGACAGCACGTGCGAAATACAAAGGAATTTTCAAGCGAAAATGAGGCCGAGGGCTAATTAAAATGCATATAAAAGAATAATAAATTGGGCACCATTTTGAAATAAGGTGTGTTGTGTTGACCTATCAATTATCTGTTAATCAGTCTAATGCAACAAACATTTTATCGAAATGCTTGATTTTGCCTCCCTCTTTTGGGCATTTTTTCAGATCCTACGATAATTGCGAAAGTTTAAACGTTTTATTCTTTGACGCAATTTCTCACAAGTTTGGTCCTGAAACAACGAAAACAAAATTTACTGAATATGCATGTTTGGAAACTCCATGAGTTTTGGTGTAATTAGCTTGCCATTAAGTAACAATGCGTGTAAGAACTAGGCAATGCTCTATTTTTCCGAGGCATTTCGCTTTCCCCACATAAGATTGTTTACGTTTTTCTTACGGAGAATACATCAACCTATGGACAACATGTTTTTTTTTTAAATAAAATGTACTGGAACTTTTTAAAGTGATGATTCTTTTGTGCTAAAAGATTTCATCCAATCGTGAAACTCGACATGAAAACAATGGCCAAGAGAGGCTTCTAATTTTACATGCTTCCCACATAGATTTTTGGTTGCATTGAAACTCAGAATAGTTTTCACTGAAAGGAAACCAATTAGTAAACTACGGAGAAATCAATTCACTACCTGGTTAAGTGATAGTATATTTTCTGGTTTTTAAGCCAATTTGGTGGGCAGTTTCAACAATATCACAATTAACACATTTCTGCATTCCTTGCAGTTATGTTGCCTAGTTCTTACTAGGACCATTACTTAATGTTTTTTTTTCTTCTGGACAATACAAGATGCATCTGCAGTCTTCAAACGCGTGCTCTTTGTTTAGTGTTGCAACCGTAATAGCGTGTTTGGTTCGTTAAAAGACCTTTAGCATAAATCCTGGTTTTACCAGTGACATAAGCATAAGCATGACTGCGCGGAAGCATAAATCCTGGTTTTCATTAGCGACAGAAGCGTTAGCGTAAGCATAAGCAAAACCGAATGCATACGCACAAGCATAAGGATAAGCATAAGCATATAACCGAAAGCATAACAACAAGCATAAGCATAACAGAAAGCATGAGCACAAGCATAAAGATAAGCATTAAGCATAACCGAAAGCACAAGCACAAACATAGGTTAAGCATAAGCATAACCGAAAGCATAAGCACAAACATAAGGGTAGGCGTAAGCATAACCGAAAGCATAAGCACAAACAGGAGGATAAGAATATTAGCATAACCGGAAGCATACGCACAAACAGGAGGATAAGAATATTAGCATAACCGAAAGCATAAGCACAAACATAAGGATAAGCATAAGCATAACCGAAAGCATACACACAAACATGAGGATAAGTAAATTAGCATAACCGAAAGCATAAGCACAAACATATGGATAAGCATAAGTATAACTGAAAGCAAGCACAAACATAAGGATAAGCATAAGGATAACCAAAAGCATAAGCACAAACATAAGGATAAGCATTGATAAGCATAACCGAAAGCATAAGCACAAACATAAGGATAAGCATAAGGATAACCGAAAGCATAAGCACAAACATTAGGATAAGCATAAGCATAACCGAAAGCATAAGCACAAACATAAGGATCAATCTTATGCTTATGTCAATGTTTGTTTTCACTTGTCGCATATTATTATCCTTCCGCTTATGCTTATGTCGGGCCTGTTTTCACTGGATATCAGCGCTGTTATGCATCCGCTCATGCTTACAATGTATGTCGGGCCTGTTTTCACTGGATATAAGCGCTGTTATGCCTACGCTCATGCTTACAATGTATGTCGGGCCTGTTTTCACTGGATATAAGCGCCGTTAGGCCTCCGCTCATGCTTACAATGTATTACGGGCCTGTTTTTACTGGATATAAGCTATGTTATGTCTCCGCTCATGCTTACAATGTATGTCGGGCCTGTTTTCACTGGATATAAGCTATGTTATGCCTCCGCTCATGCTTACAATGTATGTCGGGCCTGTTTTCACTGGATATAAGCTATGTTATGTCTCCGCTCATGCTTACAATGTATGTCGGGCCTGTTTTCACTGGATATAAGCTATGTTATGCCTCCGCTCATGCTTACAATGAATGTCGAGCCTGTTTTCACTGGATATCAGCGTTGTTTTGCCTGCGCTCATGCTTGCAATGTATGTCGGGCCTGTTTTCACTGGATAAAAGCGCCGTTATGCCTCCGCTCATGCTTACAACGTATGTCGGGCCTGTTTTCACTGGATATAAGCGATATTATGTCTCCGCTCATGCTTACAATGTATGTCGGGCCTGTTTTTACTGGATATAAGCTATGTTATGTCTCCGCTCATGCTTACAATGTATGTCGGGCCTGTTTTCACTGGATATAAGCTATGTTATGCCTCCGCTCATGCTTACAATGTATGCCGGGCCTGTTTGCACTGGATATAAACGCTGTTATGCCTCCGCTCATGCTTGCAATGTATGTCGAGCCTGTTTTCACTGGATATAAGCGTTGTTTTGCCTCCGCTCGTGCTTACGATGTATGTCGGGTCTGTTTTCACTGGATATAAACGCTGTTATGCCTGCGCTTATGCTTGCAATGTATGTCGGGCCTGTTTTCACTGGATATCAGCGCTGTTATGCCTCCGCTCATGCTTACAATGTATGTTGGCCCTGCTTTCACTGGATATCAGCGCTGTTATGCCTCCGGCCTGGAAAAGTTGAAAATTTACATTGTATGTAAATAACATGTAAATAACATGTAAAGATACTGTAAATGATAATTTACATGCTAATACCCCTTTTACATGTTATTGTCAAACCTGTCAATAACATGTAAATATTTTGAGTGAAACATGTAAATACAAGAGAAGATCCTGTAAATAACATGTAAATCGAAAAAGGGAGCCCGTAAGGAAACCTGTAAATAACATGTAAATCGGAAAGGGGGCTATCATGTAAATAAGATGTAAATCGTAAAAGTGGGCTATCCCGTAAATAACATGTAAATCGAAGAAAGAACCCTGTAAATAACATGTAAATCGAAAAAGGGGGGCTATCCTGTAAATAACATGTAAATCGAAAAAGGGGGGCTATCATGTAAATAACATGTAAATCGAAAAAGGGGGCTACCATGTAAATAACATGTAAATTGAAAAAGGGAACCTGTAAGGAACCCTGTAAATAACATGTAAATCGAAAAAGGGGGGTTACCATGTAAATAACATGTAAATCGAAAAAGGGAGCCTGTAAGGAACCCTGTAAATAACATGTAAATTGAAAAAGGGGGCTGTCAAGACCCTGTAAATAACATGTAAATTGAAAAGGGGGGCTGTCTAAATCCTGTAAATAACATGTAAATTGAAAACGGGAGGCTATCTTGATCTTGTAAATAGAAAATAGTATAGAAAAATAGAAAAATATATTTTTATTGATCAATAACTGAAAAACATTTTTTCAACACCATACCATAACATAATTTGAGGACCTTACTGTTTAGACAAGTACAGCTGTAAGTCTAGCAATGCAATAGTCCCAATTTGTTTCGATTTAATGCTGGTTCCTTATTATCAAATAAAATATTCCATCCCACAAAAATGAATTCAACTTTACAGTTTTAGACGGAATGTGCAAGGCATGTCACTTTAAATGCATACATGTTAATAATAATCTTTATTGAGGATGCCAACTTCACCAGTAGTGACTTACAGAGGGATCCTCTAAATGACTATAAGATGTTAATTTTCTTTCACTTGTTGAAAAAGACCATGTGCCTGGTCAAACGGAGAGACAAATCAACATTAATAATAAGTTACATCAATAACTTTCGTCCAATTTGATCAAGCATAGATTCTCGTGGAAGTTGACACAAGTTTTTAGTATCACTTAAAGGGACACTGTCACCTATTTTTAGTATCACTTTGAAAAGCCAAAAAACATATTTGTTTCAATGGAAATCTACAAATAATGGTCCAGTTTTGTTAACAAATACTCTACCAGTGCACAAAAATAGTATTCTTTATCTTTGGCTGCGGATAGCCAGGATGGAAATGGATTGCAACTTGAAAAAATTGGCCAAGTTCAAGTTCCTAGTGTATTTTGACCAAAACACAGCAAAATTTGCGTGACAATGTCCCCTTTAAGGCAAGTTTTAAGAAGATTTATAAAAATGTATTTTCATTTGCCATGTAAACACAATGGCAGCTGACTATATGACATAGTCTTTTGTCATAAAAACTGGCATTTCATGCCTACTGTAACTGTATAACTCAAATGCTATTTTTAGTAGAACTTATATGGCACAGTATAGTAACTGATCATTTTTTAGCATTCTTTGTTTCTGTTTTACATTGTTCCTTTCAAAGAGCTACATGTACACTGTACATTGACTGCAGCTTTGGTATCTTTTCTGCCAGAGCTTGGCCATAGGGATGCTCTTACGCTTGAAGCCTGCAAAACAAAACCAAAAACAGCTGCAGCGAGCGGAATTCTGTCTTGTAGTAGTCTGCCTAATACAGTCCTACCTCTATTAATCGGTCACCCTTAGGGAATAGCCAACTGACCGCTTAATAGAGGAGATCGCTTAAAAGAGGTCAAGTTTACAGGAAATATGGGAAGCGATTTAATTCCGGGCATTTGTTCAATGACCCCCTTAATAGAGGGTGACCGCTTAATAGAGGGTGACCGCTTAATAGAGGGTGAGCGCTTAATAAAGGGTGACCACTTAATAGAGGGTGAGCGCTTAATAGAGGGTGACCACTTAATATAGACTGTAATTAAGGCAACTGCCCTTTGCGTCCAGTTTTTTTTTATCAAAAGAAAAGTGAGCAGCACACAGCAGCTGATCTTGCTTTACTGGACCAGTTTTATCTGATACATGTTAGTACAGACTTCATCAGGGATTTTGAACAAGATTATGTGCGGAACCTTTTTTGTACACACCATTTACACTTTAACATTACATATAAGTAATACCGACAAGAATTAGAATAATTGTCATCTACAGTTGGTGTTTGAACGTCTCTTGTTCTACCCAATTTGTTAAGACAAGAGCAGGTCAAAGGTTTTTGTCTGTTGCGATGGCAAAGTTAATTTAAAAATTATCAGCCGGGTTAATTTAGCATTTCTCCGTTAATTAATAGGCCAGACACCTGCTACCTATGAATATAATTATGCCAAAATGACATTAAAGATCTGAGAAAATGCTGTCACTTGCTGAACGGAAGCTACAATCTGTAATCAGTATAAATGTGGTCACAAAGATCTGATAACATACTGTCACCTGCAACTGACCTGTGCATAAGATTTTACATTATGAAAAGCCTAGTGGAAACTACATGTAAAGCTTGTTTTTAATAACAATTTAAAGGCCATAACAGTCCAGTTATACATGTTAGTCCTGGGCTTATACAAATTTGTAAGAGTTTATTGGATGATGAGCACAAAGTATTGTGATACAGTACTGTTCAATTAAATGTATTTCAGTCAGTTTATGTTCCTTATGTAAATAATTGTTGTGGAGATGTGTGAAGCTTACATCCAGAAGGGGTTATTACTGAAAGAATTTGGTTGGCCTAAAACCGGGTGGGCTTACAACCAGGATTTTAAGTTTACAATAAACATGAGTATGGAAAATCCAGTGACAAGTAATGGACTTTGGATCAAAGGTTTGTTATTAACACAGTGATTACAATCCAGTTTCTCCAGAGAATATCAATAAAACACAACCATGAGTTTCTGAGAATGAGGAACTGATAAAAAAAAGCAGTCATCAAGGGACAATGAATTAAATGTTGGTCCCTAAATAAACACCTGGTTCAAATTTTTCTGGGTTAACAAGACCAAGTTTTAAACAAAGACCAGGGACATTTAACTCAAGAAAATACACAATGTACCAAACATTTAGGTGCAGTTTATCAGATTTGACCATTTGACCATTTGGCAGGGTAAATTAATTATGTCTACATCAAAAGAAAACAACACCAAATTATGTTATTCCATACAGTAGTCAACTAAAACACTGATTTTTAGATCAAACCTAAGGATCCCATTTGAATAATGTTTAGTGCTGCAGCAAAATATTAACACAATCATTGTACATGTAGGTGCCAATGTCAGTCACTTAGGTGCCTATTAGTAATTGCTAATAGGCTCCTTTTAGATAACAGCCTTATTGTTTACATGGACATATGTTATAACATCAATAATTATTCTCTCACCATAAAAAGCTCTCCTTCAATCTCTTTGAATAATGCCATTTCTAATGGAAATCATAAATTACATGTTATGTATTTCAAATTGAGAAAATATCACTACTATACATTAAATATATTATCCTCAGTCACTATTTAATATTATCAGTGAATAGATGGGTATGGTTGATGTGAGTAATATACATGAACATCGCCAAACCCACGATATAAAAGGGGGCTGGACTGTCCAACTTATGCAAATCAGCAAAATCTATTGTTCTTGCTCATTTGCATTTGATTTGGAATGGGGCCTTTGCCCTTTTATACCGCAGGTTCGCGTTCAAGAAAAAAACTGGCTTGTAAATACAGTGTACAAAAGGAGGATTTTACCATCGGCATGCACTGCAAGCAAACTATATTATCAAAAGGCGGTGACCCGCAAGCAGCTCATTTACACAGATGCCGTTGAGGTTGGAGGTCAGATGGTCATAGCAGAAGAAATGTTAACCTATTTATTCTATTCACCTTCACAGAATATTTTCCATTTCAGGTTATGTTTACAGTTTGCTTTATGGCCGCTTAAATTCCCAGAGGGGCCAAAACCCTCGATCGGCGTCGCATGTTAGATGCTTGAAATCTCTTCACAGATTTGTGGAATCAATAAACCTTCTTGCCATTTCAAAACAATGCCGGCTTATATTAGAAGAAATGTTCTTATATTTGCTTGCTTTGACTTTATTGAATCTAACACCGGTTGTGTTGTTTTTAGTTTTCTGAATTTTCTATGATACAAGCATTAATCATTCAGTTTTATTTCATCTTACTGTATACATTTTCCTGTGACCAACATAAAACTCTAATCAGAAGTCATTCACCTGAATTTTAACCAAAGCATGCAGATACTGGACAGACAGTAATATCCTCCTTTCAGTTTCAAGACAAAACAATTTACAGCTCTTATATAAATTTTGCTTTTGTCTTGGTGCATATTTACACTCTTAAATACTGTGAACAACAATACAGATAATAATACAGTGTTAAGAAAATTTCTGTGAACCCAAAACTACCTAGCTTGCACTTTATACTGATACTAAAAAAATCAAGCTACACTGAAATGTAAACCTACACCACTGTACATGCACAGGGGTGTAGCTAAGAAAAAACTGACCAGGCTCATTAACAAGCCCAGCTGGTTTTTCTGGCTTGTGCACCTTCAAAATCACCCTGAGTCTTTGTTTTCTAGTAAAATTCCAGCCGGTGATAAGTTCTTTTTCAGCTGGTGGAATTAGCCGGTAACCGGCTCTTGGCTACATCCCTGCACATATAAGAAAAATACCCTCATTTCTCTCTATACAGTTACATCTGGTTATTTATTACTCAACATGTGTTGCTTAGAACTGATTAGATTAATTTATTTGATTTCACATTGGGAGTTCAAAAAGAATGATGCAATCCATTCACAATTACAGTGTATGAACACTATTTTTGAATAATGTGCAGAAAGAGGTGACCGATAATTTTTAACTTTAATACTCCATAGTACAATGTACAAGTCAATCCCACTCATCAAGACCAACGGGATATTTTTATGTAAGGTTACTGTCTTTAAGTGATCAACCAAGTTACAATCTTGGACGTTATAAAATTCAGACTGCAGATTGCTTCTTCTTTCTGATAGTATTCTATTTTCCATAATCACACAGGATAACTCAGGGGTTTCAATAAAATTAAGAGTTAGTGGCAATATTTAAAAAAAGACGGCCCTAGGAAATCTAGGAACTTGTAAATGGCATTTCTAGCATTCTGGGCATCAACTTCAGTGAAATTAATCAGAAAGTAGGTAGCAATAATTTAGGAAGTAGCCAGTGGAATTCGCTGGTTGCCGGCTCCTAATGAAACCTGTGATAACTGTGAACATCTTCACATCTTTAATATGTAATGTTATGAAAATGAATTGTATGGAGTACCTATCAGAGATAGGAACTCAGAGATAGTCAGCACACAACTGCACACCGCTGTAGGCACTAAGAAATATTTTTGGTCTTACAACTGTATATTAATATAGTCAGTATTTTATACTCAGTCTGGAGTCTAAAATCTAAAGTCTATAATGACTTTTATTTATTACACAACATACATGTAGCATTGGAGGGCACAAATAAGCAACAAAACCAGTCAAATATGCCATGTTATTGCACTTGTCTTGACTATAGGCTAGAGAAAATATTAATTTTTTTTCAAAAACTTATATTTGGGAATAGATGATTGTTGTGTAATAGTAATAATAGGTTAACTATATAAAAAAAATAACATATACATGTATAACAAACAATTTAATCAGTGGAAAGTTGTGTAATGGGGCCGGGCATTTTTACTCATCATGCAGTTTTTATTTTCTCACCTGATTTGTAAAAATACAAAGCCGTATTACACAACGTTTCACTGAATAACCTCTATTTATACTGACCAGTCACAATACAATCTGAATATTTAAGCTTAATTTATACTTAATGTTGTTGTTTTAAAGACTGAGTTGACTATGAGTTTAGCCAAGTACTAAAATCAACTGCTGCTGTGGTCACGAAGTGGGTGACAGTGAATTACTATCACACGCAAGACTCAGCTGGCTGGGGTATATCAAGGTTTATTATGATCCGACAATCGCTGCTCGTAGCAACCCTGAAACCGGGAGTGGTGGGTGGGTTGTACCCGCTTACAGGGACGATAAAGGACGAACGAATTACTCTACATACTACAGCCTTTTTATGTCTTGGCAAGATTACTTCAATTCCTTTGACTAAGGTTACATAGTAATTAATAATTTTAACGTCAAGCCCCCAAAACACTCAATTACTATCACACGCAAGACTCAGCTGGCTGGGGTATATCAAGGTTTATTATGATCCGACAATCGCTGCTCGTAGCACCCCAGAAACCCCAAACCCAAAGGGCATAAATATAGGATAAGTAAGGATTGAGGGGAGAGTCTAGTGGTGATAGAGTTGAGGATTTTGAGTTTGTCTTCCTTGGTTAATTGAAGATATACTAAATAAGTTTCGCTCTGCCAGTCACACTGCGCCTTAATGAAGGCGGTTGGTGTGGACTAGCAAAGGCGAAGGTTGCGCCACCACGACGAAAACTATGCGAGGAATATGACATAGAGTTCAAATCGATTGCGGAGATGGCGGACTTAATAAAAACATTATATTGGTGTGCTAGTACTGGTTGATATGTTCCGCGAGCTTAAGTCACGAACAACGGCCACGCGGGATTACGCGGGATGGTAGCTAGATATTGCTGAAGAGCTGTGACCGGACAAAGAGGCGAGCCAGGAATTGACGGCAAGGGGATTTCAAGAACCCGCTGGCGGAATTGTATAGTCTTTGTGCGCGTGACGCGCAGAATCGCCCCTTGAGGTGTAAAGGTAACGCTGGATTGCCTCAAATGTCTGGCCCGTGGGTCACGAAGGGATGCAAGGGTGTATGGCACTAAATTAGAAATCCGTAAAAAAGAGAAAAACGCTACTAAAAATAAGGCCCGCATACAAACATGCAGGGGGGAACGCAAATTAAAGAGACTAAAAACCCGTAGTAGGATGTCAATAGTAATGGGCTCTTTGCGTGCGACATAATCGCCTAGTAACCGACGGACGGCACGCTTGGACAAATAAACATCATAGTCACACAGGAAAGCAAGGTCAGAGCCCATAGAACGATTGACATGTACTAAAATATTGAGATAATTAACGACTGACCGATAAGAGGAAAAAGGCTAAATATAATAAATAGTTACGCTTTGTGACGGGAAATGGAAGCAATCTGAAGTGTTGACAGAACAACAAATAACTGCGAAAATAGGATCGCATTGAGCGTTTGGTTGAAGTGGGGTAAGCATTGGCCTGGATGCGTTCCAAATACTGCAGCAACACGTCGTGATCTGTGAAGCAAAAAACGAACTTACGATAAATAACTTGAAAACTAAGTCAGAAGGGTGAACCTATTAGTCTATGGTAAATTTGAATAGACTGTCGTCAGGGACTACTTGAGTAAGAACCAAATTTGTAACGGCTTGTTGAACATAATCGGAATATGTGTCACTGGAATGATAGCGACTCAGAGCGTCAGCTAAAATGTTAGTGTTCCCAGGAATGTGTCGTGCGAATAAATGAATGTTATGTAAGGCCAACAACAGCCATAGTTCTCGGATACACTGTTGCATGAAGGAATCGGTGGAGCGTTGATGATTGATTGCGTGGGCACTGGTTTGGTTGTCCGTGAATATCTCGACTGACAATCCGCGTAGCTTGCCATGCCACAACCGGAGGGAAACTAGAATGGTAAGTAATTCGAGCTGGTTGATATTGAGGTTCTGCTCTGCAATAAAACTAGGAAACAACGCATGGAAACATTCCCCAAAACAGACTGCTCCGCATGGTTCGAGACACGAATCGCAAGCAAATAGTTCTGGGTCGGACACAGTAATGTTGGTGGGAATAACGGAGACTCCATTGTAGTGATTTAGAAAATAGTTCCACCAGAAGAGATCCGACCGCATAGCGTCGCTAACGGGAAACGACTGGTGTCGAGGACCGGTGTAACATAGGCGCAACGCGTTGATAAGTCGACAGCTGAAAGCGCGACCAGGTCGCACACAAGCGGTTACAAAGGCTAACTTTCCTAGAAGTTGCTGCAGTTCGCGCTGAAGGAAGTGAGACCTGCTCAACCAAGTAGCGAGGTCGTCATGGAGTTCTTGAAGGCGGAACTCCGGAACAGTGAGTGTCATTGTCATGGTGTTTACTGAGACACCTAAACAAATCATCTCATGTGTTGGAGGAACATCCTTCTCGGGAGATGTTTGCAACCCGAGATTAGCGAATAACTGGGTCATGCGATTGAAGGATATGCACGCGAGATCTGCGCTGTCGGCGCCGTAGAAATCGTCGATGTAGACATCGACCAAAATACCTTGCTGGTTGAGGATGTAAACTGCGGCTTTGGTTGTTCGTTGGCACGCAAGAGTTGCAGATCTCAAGCCGAAAGGCATTGCTGTATGAAAGTATAACAACCCGTCAACTGTCATTCCTAATAGGTGATAATCGTGCGGATCGACTGGAATTTGGCGATAAGCACGCCGCACATCGTTTTTGAAAATAAGGCAGCCAGGGCCCTTACGATTTATGAAATCCACAAGGCGGTCAACCCCTGGTAGCCTTAATTTGTAATTCTCGCAGAGATACTCGTCGCGTGGTATTCCATCGTTGACTGAAAGTCCGGGGGGAAAACTGAGGTCGTGGACGGTACGTGCCTCGATAGAATCTCTCTTGGTGGCGCACTGTAATGGAGAAATCGTGCAGTCAATGTTGAAGGGGGTGTGGTGGAAAGGACCGATAATTGCACAATGCTGAAGTTCCTTAGTGATGTACTCTCTAATGAAAGTTAGGTTCAGTTCTTTGCGCGTGGAAGGATGGTTTTGAAGAGTGGAGTGTGGTATCTGGTTGGACATGTAATTTATGGGCCAACCATATGCTAGGAAGTCAACAACAATTTGGTCTTGATAGTCTTTAAGATAATGTTTCCATAGGTCAAGATTAAACACAGTTTTTACAGGAAGTCGTGCGCCTATAAAATTGTACTTAGAACTCCTTCTGACTGAATCCGCGAGCTCAACTCACTGAATTAGTCAGTCCTTAGTAGGGTCTTGGTTAATGGGGGGTGCTGCGGATGCTGGGATTGGAAATCTCCGCTTAGCGCAGTGCAACATTGGATGCTCCGTAGAATCGCACAAACGACATTTATGTATGGAAGCGTAATTTGCGCTGGTGATAGAACACGAACACTTGCCCGTTTAGTTCCAATCCCTACAGTATGTCTCCTTTTACGATCTGATCGTGCGCGCGGACGCTGGTGGAGTTTGATACGGTGAAATCTGCCGTTGCGAAGTTGAAGGGCGGGATTGGGTACGCAGGTCGTGATGGCTGAAGAATGTTTGGGACCTTTCACGAATGGCGTCGCTGCTGGTCCACGATAGCCGCCCTTGCTCGATTGCTGTCGCGATGGCGAGGTGAAAGCTTCTGACGCTGGGCCACGAGTAAGTCGCTGCTCGCTCCATGAGAAGCTGGAGATGTTTAATTAGCGCTAATTTCGCTGCGGCGGACTGCTCCTTGTAGAATTCTAAATAACCGTACACGAAGTCAGGAATATCTAATACATCATAACTGAGCGTACCTTTTGAAGAAAACACGTAATTATGTGCCAGGGATGCCCCAGGTTTCTTCTTGTCTCTTAACTGCGATAGGGTAGGAAAATCTGCTGTTGCCACGTGTGATGAGCCGGATTTGTTGGCAGGCGTGGAGGTCAGAACGTTCTCGAGTGATAGCGGTCGCTGGTCTGCCTCGGGTTCTCGCTTGGGTTCTTTCATCTTGGCCAACTCGAGCTCTGCTTTCGTGATCTCAAGCTGGAGTTTGAGGTTTTGACTTTTGAGTTTCTCTAACTCAATGCTGGATTCTATAGATGATGCTGGGGTCTCTTTGGCTTTTGAATTTGCCTTGATTTCACCAGCGGATTTCGCAGATGCGCGTGTTTTTGATGTCCTCGGACGAGCGCCGGTTTTTTTTTTTTTTGATCTGGAAGGAGCTTGGATGATCATCAATTCCTTTGACTAAGGTTACATAGTAATTAAAACTTTTAACGTCAAGCCCCCAAAACACTCAATTTAGGCAAGTATATATCCTCGCAGTTTTATATTTTTCGTTCTCACCGTTACATTATTTTTCGCTTCACACGCTTAAAGAACGAGAAACACACAATGCTTTTGTTTCGTTGCGGAGGTCAGTTACAGTTGTTATGTAAATAATGTTGACTGCTGGACTGCAGACCGCAGTAGCAGCTCCAAAAAGAGATTGCGGGTTTATTATGTAAATTATGATTTGGCGACTGCCGGACCACAGTAGCATGCACAGTCTTTATTTATGTTGTTGAAAATGGGCCAGGTATTCTGCCCCTTCATGTATTGTAAAGCTTTGCAGGTATAAACTTACATGTAACTTGTATAAGTCTTAATAATGTGTTCATGCATTGACCTGTGTTCTTGTTTTATAAACTCTCTGTAAAATATACCCTAGTGTACATTTCTCAAAACTGATCTTTTTCGATTCATTTTCTATCAAGTCGTGGCAGTTTAAAGTGAAATATATCCCACCATTTTTGTGAAACTAAACTGATTTGAATATTTAGCATTTAGAAAATCAACTTACATTTGTGTTACATGTGGATTCATGCCAGAAAATGCACGCATGGTTGACAGTACAAATTAAATCATACCTGCAAAGATGCGTGGGTTCTTCTTCATTCTTTTAGGTCATTTTGTATTGAGATTTCCACTGAATAACGCCGTTTTAAGGCCCGAAGCCTCGCCTCGCCAGTAGGAAATATCCCGCCTTCGATGCCTTCGGGTCAGTGGCCTTCATTATTCAGCGGTGGATGCGTCATGTATAGGGACATAGATTGTACCCTTTCATACGCCCTGAGTTGCATGGATTAAATTACCGGAAAGATTTTGGAGAATTAACTCGAGCCGTCAGGGGAAACTTAAAACAGTTCGAGTTAATAAATGTTCAAGTTATTGGGGGTAATGAATAATTGTAATAGAGTGAAGCAGGGGAAAACTGCCTTTAGTTCTAACTATCGAAAAGTTCGATACTGTGACTCTCTAGCCCTCAAGGGGAGGCGCGAAGGGCCCATGTTCGCACGCGTGTTTCAGCTTTTCGTGCTCATCCCTCGAACGTTAGAGAAAGTTAGTGAGAGAAACTGACTGTCTGTTACTCGGTCGCTCGATCGGTCGATTGGATGTAAACTTTTATGGTTAATCCGCTGACCAGTGGGTATGTACTAATTTTTCGCGTTTGGGCCGCATTTTGGAATCCTCTGATAGCACAAGCTGTATAAAACGAAAACCGATCTGCGGATTTCAGGGGGATGGGGTGAGATTGAGCCCGGAGGGAAAATGTTTGAGACTGAATGGGGAAGGTGACAACCACCACTTGAATTCAAATTGATATTTCAAGACTACAGAATGGTAAATGTTGTGCTCTTCACATTCTCACTTTCACGAATTACCACCTTATTACCCACGATCTGCTTCTGTACGGCCTCGTGGTTCAAGCGGTAGAGCAACGGAAGATCGGATCCGGAGATCGTGGGTTCGAATCCCACCGAGGTCAGAGATTTTTTCTTATCCTCATGTGGTCCCTCATTTCCTTACTGGGGCTAACGCTCAGTGCAGGGAAATTTATGGGTTGGCCTTAGTACTATAATATATACATAGAGTTAATTTTCTGATTCCTTGTTATTTTTAAATGTTGATTACAGTTTGTCTGTTATGAAGTGTTTATGTGAATAATTTTTTTGGCTGTTAAATTTCTCTGATGAATTTTTCTGTTTAATATATATAGTTTCACGAGAGAGAATGAGTTAAGACAACAGATCCTCCATACATACGCCTGTTCCAATCATATTATTAGTTCATCGCTATTTTAAAGACTATACCTGATTGGTCAGATCAAAATGCGCGGTCATGGAAACGAAAATAAAAATAACCTCCACAGCATGGCCGCTAACTAATGATAGATTTCAAATAATTATCATGGGGTACGGGGTTCTGTTCTCTTACTTCATTTTCTCTTGAGTTTTATTATTTTGTATAAATAAAGTCCAGTTTTGTCTCGGCCAGTCTAAATTTACCCTTTTTATCCGAGTCTTGTTTATAATTATACTGTGTTTTAACTTACGGCACCGAAAATAGAAGCTTGCATATATGTAATGGGCGAAACGTGTGTAGTTTTGCGCCCAATTTATAAATGGAAATTGGCAACCTTTATCTTTATTTCTAAAATTGCGAAAAAAACATTCCACGAAAGTTATTCAAGGTGGTGTCCCCATGTGTCCCGTCAATCGATCTGCTCTCAAGCGAAATTAAACTTGAAATCGCTTTTATATCCTTGAGTTTTTTACTGAACTCAGTAAACCTTAAATATCACACACATCATATCGGGGATTATTGTATTTTCACGGGTTGGCGCAAATGAGCCTTTCATTCGATTTACATGTTATTTACAAGGTTCCTTACAGACTCCCTTTTTTCGATTTACATGCTATTTACAGGTTAGCCTCCTTTTTTATCTCGTTAATGCGCTTGCGCATTAAGCGAGATTTCGGAGACAGTCACGTAAAAAGGGACAAAAGTTGTTAACAAAATTTTGTGGACTTTTGTCCGGGGGGGTTTCTTCCTTCTTCTTTATAGAAGTTATATTAGGGCATTGAAGATATGGTTGGTTAAACCGGTTAGGATTTCAACAAGGGCGTCACATACTGCACCTAAAATTTTTGGGGAGCACCCCCGGACCTATTGTTAATTTCCCTAGGGTATTGGGATGTCAGAACTTGTGATGAACTTGTCATATCTCACATTACGTTACCGCAAAGGCATTAAGTTCTTCTTAAGTTTCGATATCTCACGTTACCTATCAGCTTCAATCATTTGCCGTAAAGCCAAAAATAGGTCAAATGCGTTTTTTGGCAAACGCAGTTTGAGAATTTCACGGTGTATTTTTACGAATGGCGACGTTTTAAGAAAGTTAAATGGGACGGGAAAGTTTGTGTTTTAATATGAGCGATATGACAGAGCAAAATTTGCGTTTGTTCTAGTACGCGAGTGGCGGCTTAGAATTTACAACATGAACGCTTATCAGCATAAGTGGAAAAGCGTTATTTCCTGAATTATTCTAGAGCTCTCACGCAAGTATGAACCTACCTGCCATGATCTATCAAGAAACGAAACATAATTATTATCAATTCGCTGTTCTGACTCAAATAAGTTCAAATTTTATATTCAAGTTCCGATGAATTTCATTGAATTCTCAAAAGCTTGTTCATTTGGCTCGGATGGTTTTATGCCGGTGGATTTTCAAGATCAGTTGCTTATACGCGCCACACTGTGAAAGAATTTTCCGGGAAAGTTTAAAATTTTACAAGATTTTGGTCTATTGTCTTGCCAAATAATGCCATTTCAATGTAATCGATTTTTGTTACAGTTAGCGTAAACTTCGAGTTCTACGAAGGGTTCGAGTTTAATCAATTTTTGCATAACCGGAATTCAACTGGATAAAAATGTACGACGATGAGTCGTGCACTTGTAATAAGCTGAGCATGCAAGGCCTAGCCGTGTGGTTTTAACGCAATGAGAAGTTCGTAGACAATATAATAATTAAGGCCTTTAAACAGGAGTACCCAACGAAGCCGCTCCACAAAAAAGCCGCTCTGCAGGCTGTTATGGAGCTGGCTGGGAAATTAAACGCTGGAGAGTGATCTGGCTGGGATTTGACTGACCGCGTGTGGCTTGCTGAGAATATGATTAAGACATCGTTCCTGGCTGAATAAAAAAGCTCAGATTGTTTTCCCTGGCTATCAATGACATAAACTGTGTCAGATGACATTTAAAAAACAATTGGATAGAAAGAGTCACAGCAACTTTGCTTTTTGCCAGTGTTTCTGGCTTCTATCAAACTTCTACGACGCTCTCGTCACGCAACGATCGTGATAAAAGCTGACATAAAACAATAGTTCCATTCAATTCAATTCAGTTCAACACAGCGCGCGGGCCGGAATGGTTCGTTTTAAAATGATCCAGGCCAGCCAAGAACTTTGCTGTTTCAGTCGTACATGGAGTTTTTATCAAGTTCAGAGCCATGGAAAATTCACATAAGAGTAAGTGCGACTTTGAACTGTGACTCTCCTGTCAGTTGCTTTTTTGAATTTCTTAGTTTAGAGATGGAGAAACAAGAACTGAATCGAACAAGGGTTTACAAATACCGCTGTTTGGTCTTTTGCGCAAGCTGTTTTTCATTTCTTGTTTCAGTTTTTTTTTCACGGCAAGTACGACTAAACTCGCCTGGCCGAATTTGTCAGAAAGCTGAAGAAAATCCAGAACTGAAATCCACTCCTAGAACGGACAGTTGTCAGCCATGGGTCGTGGCAACAGGTCAGTGCCGCTAATAAAATACATGTAACTACATATTAAGTAGCACAAACCCTTCTTTCAACTGTCTCAATTTCACGTTTCAAACATTCGCAGAATCATGATTATTTTATATGCAACGACTTTTCATATCTAATCCATGATGCCGTTGAAATAGGATCTTTCCGCCAAAACTTTCATGCCGCGCGTCCGTACCAAATATCTTTTTTGTGTGTGTTCATCTCAAACCAGACCAAAATTTTAGCATGTTTCCAATAAAACCGACCATTTTATTTGTGACATATCGGTACAGTTTTGCGTTTTTATTTGAGTGGTAAAGCGTTCCCCACGTAAATAAACCGACGACATGAATCGACTTTGTCACGCATTCCATGCGTTTAATATCAGTTCGCTTGCAGCGGAAATCGATACATGAGCTGTCTGTCATTTTAAAACTAATTTCCATTTGCGCGAGTTATCTTTCGGATTCATTTGATTGCGCCCCAATTTGTACACGCGGCCTGTTGTGAGATCTCCTCCACTTCCGTAGAAACACATACCAACTGCACGCACACGTTCTCCAGGTGTTGCAACATAATTTGTATCTTAGTGCTGTTCGGCGTACGCGACATGAACTGATGGAAGGCGAGAAACGTATTTGCATTCGGTGGAGGGTGTCGGTTTCCGGATCGCGTACTGGGCATATGTTTTCACAGGGATCAACTTTCATTATAGAACTGCAAGTTTACCGTAATTACAAGTACCAAGAACGAACTTATACATCTCACACGTGGACACAGTGTACTGTTCGCTGGCTTCATTGCCGGTAGCTTCCTTTTCGCTTGTGTTGTTTGGAATTTTAAACGCTTTGATATCAAGTGTCTTGTTAACATACAAGTTTATGTAGAGTGTGACAAGACTTGTAAACGGTCAATTAAAGTAATTAACATTAAAGAATCTTTTCTGCGCCATAACTTACCGTAGAAATAATGTTTTTTCTGGATTTTTTTTTTTAAAGAAATCTCTTGATGAGATTAATCCGAACATAAGAAATACCCAATTTTGCAAAAATGGTCAGATTTACCCCTGGCTGGTACCTTAATTTTATTTATTCTGAGCAAATTTGCAATTGAATGGCTCTAATCGAACCAAATCGAACTCAATCGAACCCAATCACGCGATTGGGTTCGAATGAGTTCGGTAATCGAACAAATTCGAACTCTCACAAAAAGTTTTGAAGAAAGGATCGAACTCAATCGAATGTTCGATTGCGTTCGACTAGGTTCGATTAAGTTTGATTAGGTTGTTTACCCCGTGGTAATCGGGTGAGGATTTCGTGGCCTGTGGACGGCATTTCCGGGCTGGTCAGACATGGTTAACATTTGTACAAAAGGTATCACGGGCAACAGCACTATTGCGTATATCGCTCTGAACCCTGAACTCGTGGAGTTATTAATGAAATGTCTCAAGACCAATTGAAGGGCACGAAAGGGTGGACGTTACAATTTGTTGTTATGTATCTCGCCGCTATTTGCATTATATTTACCACTCGTATTCGCTGTTTGGGTTGTCCAGGCTTCTAACGTTCCTTGCTTTACCTACCGTTAATCACATGCCGCCTGTCCCCCACCGCCCCCACACCACCCCCCAACCCCCGATCCCTCCAGATTTGCTTTTGACGATATATATACTCAATGCTTGATCATGAAAACATGTGTATGTCTGTTACATTTTATACAGATGTGCCATCCAGATTAGGTGGTTGAAGAGAACCGTAAAAACTGACGACATAAATTTATCCCATATCGTGGACTGCATGCAGCTTACGAAGAAAAATCAGCTATGAGATTGCAGGAAGATTGTTATGAAAGTTTGTGCAACTGTTGCGCTGAAACAATAATAATACGTGATCTTGCTGTGAGTCTTTGCATTTAGCTTTGTGAAACCTTTGTGGTGATTGTCTATACTGACTGACGAGACTTGACCTTGCTGCGAACCTTTGCAATGAACTTTGTGAAATTTTTGCGGTGATTGTCTATACTGACTGACAAGACTTGACCTTGCTGTGAAACTTTGCGATGAACTTTGTGAAACTTTTGCGGCGATTGTCTATACTGACGGACAAGACTTGACCTTGCTGCGAAACTTTGCAATGAACTTTGTGAAACTTTTGCGGTGATTGTCTATACTGACTGACAAGACTTGACCTTGCTGCGAAACTTTGCAATGAACTTTGTGAAACTTTTGCGGTGATTGTCTATACTGACTGACAAGACTTGACCTTGCTGCGAAACTTTGCAATGAACTTTGTGAAACTTTTGCGGCGATTGTCTATACTGACTGACAAGCCTTGACCTTGCTGCGAAACTTTGCAATGAAATTTGTGAAACTTTTGCGGTGATTGTCAATACTGACTGACAAGACTTGATCTTGCTGCGAAACTTTGCAATGAACTTTGTGAAACTTTTGCGGTGATTGTCTATACTGACGGACAAGACTTGACCTTGCTGCGAAACTTTGCAATGAAATTTGTGAAACTTTTGCGGTGATTGTCTATACTGACTGACAAGACTTGACCTTGCGCTATGCTGCGAAACTTTGCGATGAATTTTGTGAAACTTTTGCGGTGATTGTCTATACTGACTGACAAGACTTGACCTTGCTGCGAAACTTTGCAATGAACTTTGTGAAACTTTTGCGGTGATTGTCTATACTGACTGACAAGACTTGACCTTGCTGCGAAACTTTGCAATGAACTTTGTGAAACTTTTGCGGTGATTGTCTATACTGACTGACAAGACTTGACCTTGCTGCGAAACTTTGCAATGAACTTTGTGAAACTTTTGCGGTGATTGTCTATACTGACTGACAAGACTTGACCTTGCTGCGAAACTTTGCGATGAACTTTGTGAAACTTTTGCGGTGATTGTCTGTACTGACTGACAAGACTTGACCTTGCTGCGAAACTTTGCAATGAACTTTGTGAAACTTTTGCGGTGATTGTCTACTGACTGACAAGACTTGACCTTGCTGCGAAACTTTGCAATGAACTTTGTGAATCTTTTGCGGTGATTGTCTACTGACCTGACAATACTTGACCTTGCTGCGAAACTTTGCTATTAACTTCATAACACGTTTGTGGTGATTGCCTACTGACAAGACACTTAAATTTTTAAAGGTAAGTTGCTAATAAATGTCGAGGTACTTTTTATTTATCAGTTCCAAAGTTTTTTCACTAGTTTTTAAACTATATTCGTATTACGTTTTCGTTTAGGTGACTTGCAGACAACTTCTCACTTTTGCTGATTGCTAGAAAGTACCAAGTGTTTTGTTGTGGGATTTTACCCTAAAAAATAGACGCAAAGTTTAAGGGACTGGGGTCGAGGTAATGTTGGTTGCAAAAGTTTGTTTACGCTCAGTGACTCTCAGTGAGTTCTTGCCTGCGGAGGATTTAAGAGGGAAAAGATTCAGAAATGGATAGCTTGTCTAAAGTTTCAAGCAACCATGAGGAAGTTGAAAGCGACGAAGATGAAGATGTGGAGGTCTACAGCCAAGTTATACTGTATCTAATCAGGACGAACTTCTCTTTCCGCTCTCCACCATACTAGCTTTACCAGATTGATCAACAACAACAACAACAACATTTTATTCTTAGTATAACAATAGAAGAGTTGAATGATTTGTTTGCCCTGCAAATAGCTGATGGTGATCTGATCTTGCAACCAACATTACGTCACATCACGTGATATTTTGATATTTTGGCCGCGCGATTTGAAGACCATTTTTAGGGCAAAATAGGGTAACTTCGAACGCTTGTAACTTCGACATTTTTCACCCTAAACGTCTCAAAATTCGGAATCGTGTGTTTCAAAGGGTAAAGTTTATAACTGCATAAAAACGAATTTTCGGTTCATATGAACTTTAAAGGAAGGGACGTTATACCAATATTAAAAGCTGAATCAGGATATTACTGAAAACTTGCTGTTTGCCACTTTAGTTTCAGCAAGGTAAATATATATTCATCGACGTTTCAGTTTCTGTAAGTATATAAAAAAACTTATAACGTCATTAAATATTTTGTTCGCAGAAATCAAGTTCTTTAGTAATGCTTGTTTTGGTTTTGAGCTTAAACATACTAGGCAACAGTTATCTGTATAGTTTCTCAATAACTGGCATGTTTGGTACCTCACATAGATTTAGCTGATGAATGATACTATATTTAAAGAATAACAAAAATGGACATGTTAACAAACTTCCTCAGGCTGCTGGGAGATCGGTTTATAAAATGACTATCCTAGCTGGCAAAATCTATAGGAAGTAATTTCCTGGCTAGCAACGTTATCGAATGTGTCGCTGGCTGGTAAAACGGAACCCACCA
The DNA here is from genome assembly GCA_022457155.1 of Cladopsammia gracilis. Lineage (NCBI taxonomy): Eukaryota > Metazoa > Cnidaria > Anthozoa > Scleractinia > Dendrophylliidae > Cladopsammia > Cladopsammia gracilis. The sequence goes on from JAJGOT010000258.1 coordinate 517,334, forward strand.
AGCGATCCTTGCTGGCTAATTAAACTTACAAACTTTAACTTGCTGGCTCTGAAGAGCGGATAAATTTTTCCCAGCAAAGTTAATTATCAACCAAAAACAATTCAGTTAATACTTAAAAACATTTTAGAGCAACAAGTAATCAATTTTGGAAAAAATGTCGTTGGGTACTCCTGTTTAAAAATCAGTTGAAATCATTAATTCAAATGGATGGACTCAATACTTATTTAGTTTCGCTGTGGCTATATGGCCGGTAACCGGTCAAGGTTTTCAAAACACTAAATGGCCGGCAGTTCTATATTCACAGTAAATTTCTCAAAATCGAAAAATTCCAGCTAATCTAAACTATCATATATCGATTCAGAAAGGTCAAGCGATCCTGAAATGCTTTATAAATCTCAAGTCTAGTGTTTGGTTTACGCTGGGCTCAGTAGACGAAATCATGTTTTGTGACACTTAGAAATTTTTTCAGTTCGACTGCCGGTCAAGGTTTTCAAAACACTAAATGGCCGGCAGTTCTATTTTTTCAGTAAATTTCACAAAATCGAAAAAATCCAGCCATTCTGAACTATCATATGTCGTGATCCTGATCAAACGAGCCGGTTTTGTGGGATTTCTATATCGCGAACCCCCCGACGAAACCATGTTTTTGCAGTCGAGCTGAAAAAAGTTCCAAGTGTCACAAACAATGGGTTTGTCTTCTGAGCCCAGGGTAAACCAAACACTAGACTTGAGATCTATAAAGCATTTCAGGATCGCTTGACTTTTTTAAATCGACATATGATAGTTTAGATTAGCCGGAATTTTTCGATTTTGTGAAATTTAGTGAGAATATAGAACTGCCGGCCATTTAGTGTTTTGAAAACCTTGACCGGCAGTCGAGCTGAAAAAAGATCTAAGTGTTCGTCTTCTGAGCCCAGGGTAAACCAAACACTAGACTTGAGATCTATAAAGCATTTCAGGATCGCTTGACTTTTCTAAATCGACATATGATAGTTTAGATTAGCTGGAATTTTTCGATTTTGTGAAATTTACTGAGAATATAGAACTGCCGGCCATATAGTGTTTTGGAAACCTTGACCGGCAGTCGAGCTGCAAAAAGTTCCAAGTGTCACAAAACATGGTTTCGTGATATAGAAATCCCACAAAACCGGCTCGTTTGATCAGGATCACGACATATGATAGTTCAGAATGGCTGTATTGTTTCGATTTGTCAAATTTACTGAGAATATAGGACTGCCGGCCATTTAGTGTTTTGAAAACCTTGACCGGCAGTCGAGCTAAAAAAAGTTCTAAGTGTCACAAAACATGGTTTCGTGATCTAGAAATCCCACAAAACCGGCTCGTTTGATCAGGATCACGACATATGATAGTTCAGAATGGCTGGGTTTTTTCGATTTGTCAAATTTACTGAGTTTAGTGTTTTGAAAACCTTGACCGGCAGTCGAGCTGAAAAAAGTTTAAGTGTCACAAAACATGATTTCGTCTACTGAGCCCAGCGTAAACCAAACACTAGGCTTGAAATCTATAAAGCATTTCAGGATCGCTTGACCTTTCTAAATCGACATATGATAGTTTAGATTAGCTGGAATTTTTCGATTTTGAGAAATTTACTGAGAATATAGGACTGCCGGCCATTTACTGTTTTGAAAACCTTGACCGGCAGTCGAACTGAAAAAATTTCAGTGTCACAAAACATGATTTCGTCTACTGAGCACAGCGTAAACCAAACACTAGGCTTGAAATGTATAAAGCATTTCAGGATCGCTTGACCTTTCTAAATCGACATATGATAGTTTAGATTAGCTGGAATTTTTCGATTTTGAGAAATTTACTGAGAATATAGGACTGCCGGCTATTTAGTGTTTTGAAAACCTTGACCGGTTACCGGCCATATAGCCACAGCGATTTAGTTTACTCTTAATTCAAAAGATAAATAGTATTGAAATATTTATGAAGAGGAATTTAACCGTTGCAACCCCTTAAAACTGTACTTATCTATATGAGTCCTATATCCTTGGTGCACTGTATTAAATTTTTCTTAATAGGTTTTTAGAAGACTTACCTTCTACTTGCAGCTGAAAAAGCTAGGCTTAAACGTAACAGTCGCTAGACTGTCAAAAATGCCAACGAAGGTTTTAGCGAGCTCCACGCAGCTATAAAGCGTAGCGAATACAAGCTAAAATTACAGCCTTTACTGAGACACTTACGATACGACCAAAAACAGATCGCTGCATTCACCCCTCTCATAAAATAGAAGTCTGTATACAGGTGAACATTTCAAGTTCGTTTACCAACAGGTTGCAACTGAACTGACTGAAAATTCTAAAAACTGACAGGAATCTTCTGCGACACCTCCTTTCAACAACCTTGACGGGCTTTTTTAATTTCGTTCCTATTACAAATTAAGTTATCGTCTCTTCCGTAGAAAAATACGTTAACATTGGGAACATCAAACTTTAAGAGGGTATAAAGGAAAAGTAACACACATTTGAACAGCGCCACCATTTTGGACGGTAATCTATCCGTTCCGATGTTAATCGCGTAACTCTTTCCTCCTTTCCGGTTCTAGATTTCTGTTCGTGAAATGACCAGATTTTTCCGGATATATAATTGATACTATCCATTAGATTATTACAATGGAACTCAATTCATTCTATAGGTGTCAGAACATTCACTGAAGCGTGATGCTTGAAGTTATTTCTCGCGGTGAATTTGCCTGTAAAGAGCTGTAAACCCGGCGCAGCGTTTTCTCGACAGCCACAGTGAGCTTACTTTACCATTTTGTAAACAAGGCCAAACACACGACAAATTAATCTAGCAGTGCTAAATGAGGGTGCTAATGGGGGTACCCAATTGTCAGTTAACTACTATTTTTTCGGCCAATTGTCAGTTAACAAGAGGCTACACTGGTAGCCTATACTCATGCGCTTGTATAAGAAAGTTTTACGTTTTTCTTTTTTAACTGGGTCACGCTGTCGGAAATCGGTTCATTTCAATATTTTCATTCATTGATCTTATCAAGTGATTTAGCTTGACAAGTAGGAAATTACGTATATCAGTAAGGCTTGTAAATTTGCAAAGTTAAGATAAGGTTACTTTAAAGGCCATGAGAATAACCAGAGTGAATGCGTTTTCGGGATTGGATTTAGAACAGCCGCTTTACGAAAATTATCCGACATTAGATTCTCATACAAAAACTTGGCCATAATTTCTCACCTGTCAAGATAGCTTCCAAAACCGTAATAAGGATCGTCAGTAAGATGTCTGTTTGATACAGGATCGTACACAGAGAGTATGGGAAGGGAAAAAATCGAAACTCACTGATGCTTGTGTCCAATAAAATACGGTGTGTCCACTTACTTTGGAGTCTGCTTAATACAGGTTTTAGTGTAATCAGAAATCTTACTCATTTAATCTAACTCTGAAAAGGGCTCGTGTGGTCAAACCCGGGGTCAACCCGCGTTCGCGTGCTAGGACAAAATGACGAAACAAAATACATACCATGTACTTCCCATTAGAAAAGGTAGCTCCATTTCCAACTGAGCCTTTGTAACAGCTTTCCCGTCGATCTTCTCTAATCGGAAAAACTTTAAATCAAACTCACCGAGTCCAAACTTTCCGCTTATTGTTTGATTATATGTCCATTGAATTGTGCTTTGTCATGTCAAACGGTATGCGACTTATGTGCCATTCGAATGCCGATCCTTTGTCATCATCTCGATAAAAACTCAGAATAACTTTGACCACGCCACTCGACGCCATCACGGAGATCAAGGTCAACGCTCTACGACCCTGGTACCTTTCGCATATAATATCGGTTAATATGTCACCTGGTCACGCAGCGAAGCAGGTAAAAGTCACAAAATAGCTTTGCTGTTAGGAAAAAAACTATGTTGCTTTTATTAACAACAACAATCGTTAATTTAGTATAATTAATAGAATGTCACTTAACTGTTACCGTATTTTCTCGATTAAACGCCGGGCCCCGAATAAACGCCGGGTATAATTGAGGAAGTTGTAAGCAAGCTCCTCAAACGTTTGTTTGTGGTATAATAAACTTAAGATTTAAGGGCAAGGTACAAGGCTGCCAAGAAAAACGAATAATAACCCTTTCTTAAAAAATGGCGGGCGAGAAAAAACTGCTGATACAAAGAAACGCCGGGTCCACAAGGCCAAGTTTGAAATAAACGCCGGGGGAAAAGAGAAAATACGGTAACTTTTTATTTATCAGTTAACTACTATATTTTTGGGCAATTGTCAGTTAACTGTTAACCCCATCAGCACCCTCCTAAATGCACTGGTATTCTGAATTTCACTTTTGCCGGAACGCAATTGGCATGAAAACAAAACGAAAAAAACTCGCGAGATAATAACGCCTTTTGTCACAACATTTCACCCACAACTGAAAAACCTAAACAAATACTGATGAAAAATGGAGTTTCGTTCAAAACCAACCATTCCTGAAAACTATTTACAAAACGCCGCCTAACACATCATACAAGACGTAAATCACTTAACGACAGGACTCATAACAGCCAAACTTTGAAAGCTAATATAAATGCATCGCAACCGCAAAACCACATAGCGGAGTCAGTGCAGGCCTGTCATGAACCTCATTTCGATCTAAGGGAAACTAAAAAAGTGACCGCCAGGAGTGGTGCCCTGTTTATCCGCTCCAGACCCAATATTTTCTATATAAGTGCGTCCATAGCAGACGTGACCGAAAAATGACCACGTGATCACCATTTTCCCGCCATTTTTCACGTCAAAATATATAAAACAGCAGACTTGATACTTTAGCTAACTACAAAACTTTCCGTTTCACTATGCAAGAGTAGGAACAGCAAAATACCATAAATTTTAACTTTCGTTCTATTTTCGAATACTGCTGGAGAGTTGAAAAGAAATGGCTGATGGCGCGATGTCTGCTAAACATAGCTCAAATTGTCCTGGCATGGGGAAAGGCAGCTCTAGAGAAATGACATGTTGTTACGGCCTCCTTCCATTAGATTCGGCAAATGTGAAGTTCAATGTTTGAATCGGGCCTTACTTTAAATAATATTAAAGATTCAGTTACCATTTGTTGTGCCAATTGATATTTTGATAATTAATATTAATGTATCATCTGATCAGATATAAAGTCATTGCACGTGACGTATTATCGATGTGGGCTTTTAATTGTTTTGAAATTGCGGCAATATATTGTATTTGATTTAGAAAGTCTTTTCCATTGTCAAATATCCCAACAGAAAATAGACAATGAATAACTGAAAATGCACTGTGTAAATTGAACCAACAACACATTTTCATCGTCAATTAGCTAGCAAGGCGGGAAAAGTCTTTCACTTTCACTTCACTAACATCAAAATTATTTACATTCACACTCGTGATTCTTTGTTACTCATAACTTTTTTTGACTTGCACCAACACGAATTTTCAAACCAAGTTCTCTCAATCTTCTCTATCCTGCCAAGAACCATATCCAGTTGACTACTGCGCCTCGCATTTTCTACATAATGTCTGATTCTACAACGCCATCTTTACCATATTTATTTTATATTTATTTTAGATTCTTCTTTTTTTAACCTCATGTTTCAACGCATTAACGAGATGGCTTTAAGAGCCCTTTGATTGTATTTACATGTTATTTACAGGGTTCCTTGCAGGCTCCCTTTTTCATTTACATGTTATTTACAGGTTAGCCTCCCTTTTTCGACTTACATGTTATTTACAGGGTTCCTTGCAGGCTCCCTTTTTCGATTTACATGTTATTTACACGATAGCCTCCCTTTTTCGATTTACATGTTATTTACAGGGTTCCTTACAGGCTCCTTTTTTATTTACATGTTATTTACAGGTTAGCCTCCCTTTTTCGATTTACATGTTATTTACAGGTTAGCCTTCCTTTTTCGATTTACATGTTATCGACAGGGTTCCTTTCAAGCTCCGTTTTTCGATTTACATGTTATTTACAGGGTCTAGATACTGTAAATATGTGTGAAATAATTCCCATGTTATTTACATGACCCCTTTTTTCTCACTGTAACAAGAACCATGTAAATAGCTATTTACAGTAGATTTACATGTGTGCTCAAACCTGTAAATTTCATGTAAATTTTATTTACAAAACCCCAACATGTAAATAGCAGTTTACAAAGTATGTAAATCCCTATTTACATGTTGTAAATTCTTTTTTACATGTGCATGTAAATTAAACTTACAATGTATGTCGGGCCTGTTTTCACTGGATATCATCGCTGTCATGCCTCCGCTCATGCTTACAATGTATGTCGGGCCTGTTTTCACTGGATATAAACGCTGTAATGCCTCCACTCATGCTTACAATGTATGTCGGGCCTGTTTTCACTGGATATCAGCGTTGTTATGCCTCCGCTCATGCTTACAATGTATGTCGGGCCTGTTTTCACTGGATATCAGCGCTGTTATGCCTCCGCTCATGCTTACAATGTATGTCGGGCCTGTTTTCACTGGATATCAGCGCTGTTATGCCTCCGCTCATGCTTACAATGTATGCCGGGCCTATTTTTAACTGGATATCAGCGCTGTTATGCCTCCGCTCATGCTTAAAATGTATGTCGGGCCTGTTTCCACTGGATATAAACGCTGTTATGCCTCCGCTCATGCTTACAATGTATGTCGGGCCTGTTTTCACTGGATATAAGTAAGGGTTATTGACCAGGAGCGAGGGGATATGTGATATATTCCCCTCATGGCGTACCCGAGGGCGTATCCCGAGGGAACGCCACGAGGGGAATATATCACATATCCTCGAGGGACTGGTCAATAAGGCCCAGTTCAAACGTCGAACTTCACATGTGCCGAACCTAATGCAAAATAGCAAGAACAATAGATTTTGCTCATTTGCATTAGGTTCGGCACATGTGAAGTTCAACGTTTGAACTGGGCCTAACATGCTTATTTTCCACCTTGTGAGTATTTCTAAAACAAAGAAACTATTAATTTTTCGGAGAGTAACATTCCGTTCAATTCAAATGCAAAAAAAGCATGATTCCGCAAGGCCGCATTGGGATCACGGCACATTAGCGGAGTTTAGATCGGACTACGAGTACGAGATTGAGTACGAGTACGAATTTTAAAACCTAGTTCGCGTGCTCTAGATAACCATTTACCACACAAACTTTATACCTAGAGTCTTCTTATCTTCTGGTCTGCAACAGGAAAGACCGACAGCTCTATACGTTTCCCAATATTTGTTACTTGTTAATTTGTTGAAGTTTTAGAGTGATTACGTTCATCAAATTTCGGCTGTTCAATGTAAAGCACACATCGATTCTATCAACGCTTTACTGTGTCTTTCTATACTATCTAAGTGGGTTTAAACGTGTTTTTATTTTTGCTTGGTGTTCCGATATTTTATTTGAGAACGTTCCCATTGGACGAATTGTTCCTGATTTGCGTGGTCCGTTCAGGCTAAGTAGGAACAATTGTCGATATTAACTAGGAACAAAATGTTCATTCATAGCTAAATAGCACCTTTTGTTCCGGATTTATACTCGTAAATGGAACGTATTGTTCCTGAATGGGTAGTTAAGGAACGAGCGTTCCTAGCAGTTTTTGTTCCTGTTTTGAGTTTTTGTTCCGTTTTCATTCATTTAAGGAACAATAGTTCCTTTTGATGTGTTCCCATTCAGAGTAGCCGTTCCTTATTGTTGACGCGTGGAACTCATGTTACCAATAAGTTGTTCCTATTCAACATTTGTTCCTTGCTGTGATAGTTCCTGTTTTCACAGCTTGTTCCTTTTCACTCTTTTGAGGAACAATTGTTCCTATCAATGAGTTCCCTATTATAGAATATGTTCCTTTTTGCTGGCAAGCGGAACGATTGTTCCTAATCACTTGTTCCTATTCAACGAAATGGTTCTCATTTATCATTTTACGTTCCTTTAGTTGATAGTTCCTGTTTGACAGCCTGTTCCGTTTTACTGTTTTGAGGAACGATTGTTCCTATTAATGAGTTCCTTTTCATAGGATATGTTCCTTTTTGCTGGCATGTGGAACGATTGTTCCTAATCACTTGTTCCTATTCATGTGAAATGGTTCTTATTTTTCATTTTTATGTTCCTTTAGTTGATAGTTCCTGTTTTGACAGCTTGTTCCGTTGAAATGTTTTGAGGAGCGATTGTTCCTATAAATGTGTTCCGTTTTGCTGGCATGCGAAACGATTGTTCCTAATCACTGGTTCCTATTCATGTGAAATGGTTCTTATTCATCATTTTGTGTTCCTTTAGTTGATAGTTCCTATTTTGACAGCCTGTTCCGTTTCGACGTTTTGAGGAACAATTGTTCCTATGAAGGAGTTCCTTTTTGCTGGCATGTGGAACGATTGTTCCTGATCACCTGTTCCCATTCATGTGAAATGGTTTTTATTTATCATGTTGTGTTCCTTTATTCGATAGTTTCTGTTTTGACAGCTTGTTACTTTTCACTGTATTGAGGAACGATTGTTCCAATCAATGAGTTCCCTTTCATAGGATATGTTCCTTTTTGCTGGCATGTGGAACGTTTGTTCCTATTACGTGTTCGTATTTATGCAACGTAACATAGCATAACATACTTTATTTAACGTGGATATACACTTAGCTTGAGTGTAAAATGGTTCGCGATTCAGTATTATTTTTCCATATTTTTTATAACGTTCGCCCTTGTTGTATATTACGTGGATGCTATTCAATAAAATAATGATTGCACGCACGACGATTATTTGTTGCTGTTGTTCTCTTGTCAAGTGGCAGAGATTTCAGTCGAATACTATCAGTAAAATCGTACAAAACAGAGATTGACAGCCGTTTTCTGATCTATGTAAGGTATGTCTTGGCACCTATCTTGTCGTATCTTACAAGATGTTATAAATGTGCAAAACGGCAGGCAGGGGCAAGTTGTGGCAAGCAGGTGCGAGTTGTGGCAAGCAGGGGCAAGCTGTGACAAGCAAGGGCGAGTTGTGACAATCCAAGAAATAATCGTCGCCAAGCAAACTTTCCATTTTCGAAAGCAATGTTCCTACGACGAATTCACAAGTTCTTGTATCATAGGATTTTTGTTATCTTTAAGGACCTTGACCAACCCTTTCATTGCAAAGAATTATTTTCCTTCGTGGCAGGGTACCTAAGAATATAACAAAATATTTTGTGATTAACGTTATCTTGTGAGCATTGTAGCTTCTGTACTTCAGTCATTTTTGTGCTATACTTGATACGTTTACAGATAAATGGACAAATTAATTAATTTTGCCCAAAGATAAACCGCCCATCGGCAAAAGAGGCACATGGCTGGTTTTTTCTCATTAGAAATTGTATTTACCTCGGCTTGATTTATAATGATTTCCTTAGGTACACAATTTAATGTTTTTGTTTTATTTTGCTTTTTTTTTCTGGCTGATTTCGTATTTCTATTAACTCGACTACGTCCCACAGAGTATCGGTTTACTACATCGAGAAATCGCATCCAGCCAAAAAAAAAAGAACAAAAGATTTAGAAAACGGCAGGCAAAATAGTTATAAAGTGTTTAAGTTTTTTAATGATTCAATAGTACGAAGAAACGAAAACATCGAGGGTGTTACATTAAACATTTGTGTACCTGGTTTGCTATGGTCTCCACGCCACATTCCAATAGCGCACGGTGAATGTTGATGGGGTTTGCTGGGGCACCATTTGGAGTTGTTAATGCGATCCAATAGTTTATTGTCGGATACAATTTCTCATTGACGACTGTGGGGTAGTTAGAAAGCCAATCTTGACTACTGTACTAGCAACTTGACTGAAGGTTAAAACGTCGTCACTCTCGGCACTCTCGGCGTCGTCACTCTCGGCGTTCTCTCCGTTTGCATTTTGCTTTCCTGAGCTTTTCTTTCGGCTTTTTGCACTTACTGCACAGAAGAAAAATGCCACGTTTTTTATTCCTGTGAAAAGGAAAATAATACAAACACCCGTAAGCCACTCAACCTTCTTTATCAATCGAGAATGCAAAGATCAGACTTACCACAAATTGCCTTGTCACAGGTATCTCTTGTCGTACACACAGCGTTCCATGCTTTTTGTAACCCTTCTTCATCGACCTTGCAAACACATTGCGCCTTGACAACACTGCACTTTCCGACAATAATAGGGCTTATGTAGCACAACGCTGCACTTTTTATGGCTTTGCTGTTCAGTTGTCGACATGGATATCTTGTTCTGATCATCTTGCTACTAATTTGTTCGCAAGGAGTGTTCCGTTTTTATACGAAATGAACTTGTGATATTTGGGGAAATAAACAAAATTGTGACAAAGAACTGAAAGATGTGTTTAATTCGAGATTAGGAACTATAACACGTTTCTGTGTTGCCATATAGCCCCCGGTGATTTCCTAACGAACTATGAAATTATTTGCATTCAAACTGGTCTGTTCTTGTCATTTCAATTGCATTGAATTCGTTCTTTTGCTTGACAAAGAAGACCAATTAGCAGTCAAAACCTGTTGAACTACCAAAGTTCAAGTTCGTGCTGCTTTCGAGAATCAATAAACATCGCACAAACGACTTTAATGTTGGGTGCCAAGGCTGTTGATTGCACTTCATGACTCACCGGCCCCATTATATTTTTGATAAAGAGTAGCGATTAGCAGTTAACACCCATTGAAATACACCAAGTTCAAGTTCAAGTTTATTTCGCATTGCTTACCAACATTACCGTGCATCACACAACGAAGAACAAACGAATTGAGTACCAGGTGCTGAGGTTGCTAATTACACTCTTTAGTAAGAGAAAATTACTCCGGGAAAAGTGATGGTAGTCAGCACATCAACAGTTACTTGTTGATGGTGTTTTCGTTCTTCAGAAAATAGCTAATAAAGATAAAACTGAACCGGTACTACTGTCAACAAGTTAAATTGGGTCAAAATATGTTGGTATATCTTTCCATGAAATCCCATTGACTTCTATTAAATATCTGAAGTGCAAATGTCCGTAAAATCCAAGAAATCTGGCCTGATTTTAAAAAAAATAACTGCAATATGAAACTGAAAGTTGGGACATTCTACTTTTCCGTCAAATCCGTAAAATCCGCCGTATTTTGAAAAAATAATAATCAAGGACTGAACTTACAGTTTAATGCGGCAGTTCACCAGTGGACACTTTTTTCAAAATACGGTGGATTTCACGGATTTCACGGAAATTTAAGATATTCTATATTATTGAATACTTCTCATTTAAACTGTAAGTATATCAATAAGTTTAATATATTATGTATATAATTGTTTGAAGAGATCTTAGGTTTCCGTCAAATCCGTGAAATCCGCCGTATTTTGAAAAAAAGTATCCACTGGTGAACTGCTGCATCAAACTGTAAGTTCAGTCCTTGATTATTATTTTTTTCAAAATACGGCGGATTTCACGGATTTGACGGAAATCTAAGATATTCTATATTTTATAATACTTCTCATTAAAACTGTAAGTATATCAATAAGTTTAATATATAATGTATATAAGTTTTTGAAGAGATCTTAGTTTTCCGTCAAATCCGTGAAATCCGCCGTGTTTTGAAAAAAGTGTCCACTGGTGAACTGCCGCATCAAACTGGAAGTTCACTAGTGACATTGTTTTCGAAATACGGCGGATTTCACGGATTTGACGGAAATCAAAGTGAATGTGTTCCTTTGAAACTGCACTTTAACTTGAAATAGGAATGGCTTGGGCCTTTCTTTGTGTTCCCTTTTCTCTGAGAACATCCTACAAAGTAATGCTCATAAAATTGAAGTATACAGTCCATTAAGATTAAACACAGTGAAAATTCCATGCTTGCCATCTATCGTTTACCAATCGACGAATAAACGCACAATCGAATGGCTAGTTGGAGACATTAAGCCCAAAACGTGAAAGGGAACAGGAAGTTTAGGAAACGACTCTGGGGACGTGACTGGCTTTAAATTCAAAAGTCGTTCTAGTACTCAATCTCGTACTCGTACTCAAATCTAAAACTCCCTATCACGAACCGAGACGGTAAACATGTTTTGCTTTTGTCAAATTTACATTGAGCACGTTGCTTCGTTATGAGTATCTAAGGAAGAGAGAGAGAGAGAAGAAAATGTATGAACAGTACTCGTGGTCTCGCCATGGCCCAACTGCCCGCCTTCATCTTTCGAAGATCAATGGAGTGGTTGCGGTGTGTTTTCTAAGGGAAAGCGCAGAACATATTCAGGTTCAAGCGTAAAACGAGGCGTCATACATTATTGAAGACCCGAAACCTGACTCGAGGTACGATACCATCGAATAATGTTATTAACATTTCGCGTTTTGGTCGCAACCGGCAAGTTAATTACGTAGGAATATAATTGATGAAGTTGTCTTTTTTTTGTAAACAAAGAATATTGACCGATGCTAGAGCGTTTTCCTTGTTACGCCCTATTTTGTCTTCCCGTTTGTGTTATTCTATTATGAGGGGAATATGTCGAGGGGAATATGTTGGGGGATATATGTTGAGGGGAATATGTTGGGTGGAATATGTTGAGGAGAATATATAATCCTTTGTTTTGCTATTGTTATCAGCTATTGTTTTCAGCCCCGCCTCTTCCCTGTTACAATCAAAGCCGCACCCAGCTTTAAAGACACTGTAATGAACGGGGTTATGTGATATATTCCGCTGAAAAGAAAAAAGAAAACCGAGCTTGGTGGAAAATAAGCGCTGTTATGTCTCCGCTCATGCTTACAATGTATGTCGGGCCTGTTTTCACTGGATATAAGCTATGTTATGCCTCCGCTCATGCTTACAATGTATGTCGGGCCTGTTTTCACTGAATATAAGCGATGTTATGTCTCCGCTCATGCTTACAATGTATGTCGGGCCTGTTTTCACTGGATATAAGCTATGTTATGCCTCCGCTCATGCTTACAATGTAAGTTGAGCCTGTTTTCGCTGGATATAAGCTATGTTATGCCTTCGCTCGTGCTTACAATGTATGTCGGGCCTGTTTTCACTGGATATAAACGCTGTTATGCCTCCGCTCATGCTTACAATGTAAGTTGAGCTTGTTTTCACTGGATATAAGCGATGTTATGTCTCCGCTCATGCTTACAATGTATGTCGGCCCTGTTTTCACTGGATATAAACAATGTAAGTTGAGCTTGTTTTCACTGGATATAAACGCTGTTATGCCTCCGCTCATGCTTACAATGTAAGTTGAGCTTGTTTTCACTGGATATAAGCGATGTTATGTCTCCGCTCATGCTTACAATGTATGTCGGCCCTGTTTTCACTGGATATAAACGCTGTTATGCCTCCGCTCATGCTTACAATGTAAGTTGAGCCTGTTTTCACTGAATATAAGCGATGTTATGTCTCCGCTCATGCTTACTATGTATGTCGGGCCTGTTTTCACTGGATATAAGCTTTGTTATGCCTTCGCTCGTGCTTACAATGTATGTCGGGCCTGTTTTCACTGGATATAAGCGATGTTATGTCTCCGCTCATGCTTACAATGTAAGTTGAGCCTGTTTTCACTGGATATAAGCTATGTTATGCCTTCGCCCGTGCTTACAATGTATGTCGGGCCTGTTTTCACTTGATATAAGCCATGTTATGTCTCCGCTCATGCTTACAATGTATGTCGGCCCTCTTTTCACTGGATATAAACGCTGTTATGCCTCCGCTCATGCTTACAATGTAAGTTGAGCCTGTTTTCACTGGATATAAGCGCTGTTATGCCTCCGCTCGTGCTTACAATGTATGTCGGGCCTGTTTTCACTGGATATAAACGCTGTTATGCCTCCGCTCATGCTTACAATGTAAGTTGAGCCTGTTTTCACTGAATATAAGCGATGTTATGTCTCCGCTCATGCTTACTATGTATGTCGGGCCTGTTTTCACTGGATATAAGCTTTGTTATGCCTTCGCTCGTGCTTACAATGTATGTCGGGCCTGTTTTCACTGGATATAAGCGATGTTATGTCTCCGCTCATGCTTACAATGTAAGTTGAGCCTGTTTTCACTGGATATAAGCTATGTTATGCCTTCGCTCGTGCTTACAATGTATGTCGGGCCTGTTTTCACTTGATATAAGCCATGTTATGTCTCCGCTCATGCTTACAATGTATGTCGGCCCTGTTTTCACTGGATATAAACGCTGTTATGCCTCCGCTCATGCTTACAATGTAAGTTGAGCCTGTTTTCACTGGATATAAGCGCTGTTATGCCTCCGCTCGTGCTTACAATGTATGTCGGGCCTGTTTTCACTGGATATAAGCGATGTTATGTCTCCGCTCATGCTTACAATGTAAGTTGAGCCTGTTTTCACTGGATATAAGCTATGTTATGTCTCCGATCATGCTTACAATGTATGTCGGGCCTGTTTTCACTTGATATAAGCCATGTTATGTCTCCGCTCATGCTTACAATGTAAGTCGGCCCTGTTTTCACTGGATATAAGCGCTGTTATACCTCCGCTCATGCTTACAATGTAAGTCGGGCCTGTTTTCACTGGATATAAGCGCTGTTATACCTCCGCTCATGCTTACAATGTATGTCGGGCCTGTTTTCACTGGATATAAGCGTTGTTATGCCTCCGCTCATGCTTACAATGTATGTCGGGCCTGTTGGCACTGGATATAAGCGCTGTTATGCCTCCGGTCATGCTTACAATGTATGTCGGGCCTGTTTTCACTGGATATAAGCTATGTTATGCCTCCGTTCATGCTTGCAATGTATGTCGGGCCTGTTTTCACTGGATATAAGCGCTGTTATGCCTCCGCCCATGCTTACAATGTCTGTCGGGCCTGTTGTCACTGGATATAAGCGCTGTTATGCCTCCGCTCATGCTTACAATCTATGGCGCGATTGTTTTCACTGGATATTAGCGCTGTTATGTCTCCGCTCATGCTTACAATGTATGTCGGGCCTGTTTTCACTGGATATAATTAACTATTATAGCGCGAAAGCGCGCGTGATATCGCCTAATACTTAGCTGACGAGGCCGTAGGCCGAGTCGGTTAAAATTAGGCGATATCACGCAAGCTTGAGCGCTATAATAGTTTTATAATTAAACACATTGATAACAAAGCACAGTTTGAAGAAAAATATCGCCGACAAGCCTTTTATTTAGAAAAAAAAACTTACAGATGTTTTACCGCTCGAAACTTGCAACATCACACAGTTCGATTCATGAATGAAAGTGGCGCCTTTGTCAATAATGTGCAAGCTTGAACACTATAACTGTTTTATAATTCAACACATTGATAACAAATCACAGTTTCGAGAAAAAAATCATTGAGATATACAACCTTTCATTAAGTAAAAAGGCTAACTACAATATTTTACCTCACACCATTTCTTAAACAACACGCAGAGAATGCCGAAACTTTTGCCAAGCTAAAATTAATTTAGCGTACACAATCAGTTGACAGTTTCTACGAAGAGCTTTCGTCTGCTCAAAGAACGGGACAGAGTAGTGACTACAAGAATTAAAACACAGTAAAATGGCATATAATGTCTTAGTTACAAGTGTTTCGTGTCTTAAAAAGTTCAATTCAGAATCAAAACAAATTGAACAAACACACGGTTACGAACCTAAACATATATAGCGGCGAAAAGTCGGAAAGAACTGCAGCGTGGATAGTAAGCTTACAAAAATGCACAGCTAAAGGATACAAGAAACGGTTAAAACATCGTACCTGTAGTTGATTTGGCTTTTTAGTCCCTTCCATAAGCACCAAATTTTCAAACATCGAAGTACGAGCTGATTCGATCAATGTTGTTTACAAACTTGGAATGCTCGTGTTTTAGCTCCCACAGCCGTAATGACGAGATCAGAAACTTTTCTGAGGAAACATCAAGTGTATATCATATTCCAGAGATTATTACCAAAGGAATTTCACGAAAATTGTGCTCCTTCATTCACTTCTTGTTGAGCGGTTAAACGTTGAACCAGTTTTCATTCAGCTACGCCAAGAAACACTGCGACCGCGACAACGCGAAAATTTCGCGCCTTTTTGTCCAATCATGTGAACAGTATTTTTCTCTTTTCGTTTCTTCTCTGTTTTTCTTTCTTTTCCCTTTTTAAACTAATAGTTCACGCACTTTTTCGCCAAAATACACGAAATTGCATGCAGCAGTCATTTTCACTTTCCTTCAAAATGCGAAATTTACCGCCATCGCTGGTTATACGTCATGTAGACATAACGTACATCGATAACGTTTTTACCATATTTGGGCAGTGTATCAATGTGTTGAATTGTAAGAGCTGTTATGCCTCCGCTCATGCTTACAATGTATGTCGGGTCTGTTTTCATTGGATATAAGCGCTGCTATGCCTCCGCTCATTCTTACAATGTATGTCGGGCCTGTTGTCACTATATAAGCGCTGTTGTGCCTCCGCTCATGCTTACGCTTAAGGCCGGCACACACTAGGGGACATGTTGCGGGGACATGAAGCGGGGACAAGCCCCTTCGTGTGCACAGCATACTGGCGCATGTTGCAGGGACAGTACGCAAGCTGGTGCACACAAAGCAGATTGAGGTATAAAAATCACAGAAATCACTAAGGGCGCCTGGGAACTAGTATACGAGCAAAGAAAGACGGTGGACTCTATGGTTAGGAAAAAGAAGCTTCTCCTACTGTCAATGATATTACTAGATGAAGAAATGTTTAATTATGTTGACCGAAAACGATGGATACTCAAGTGGCTGAAAAGAAGAGAAGAAAAAGGAGCCTACTTCACGTATTTTGTAGCGGGGACAGTTTGCAAGAGCAGTGCACACGATGCGACATCGAAATGGGGGTCATTTTGTCCCCGCGTCATGAAGCACGAATTCAAACCAGCTGAATTTCGTGCAACATGTTGTGGGGACAAAATTGTGTCCCCACAACATAACTTTTTCGCAAAAACAGGGATGTCACACGAGGAAAACTGTCGCTGCAACATGTCCCCAGTTCATGTCCCCGCAACATGTCCCCTAGTGTGTGCCGGCCTTTATGACGCTAGTGAAAATCATGCTTAACAATGAACTAAATCCTACTTGTTTTTAAGATCTAGATGAGGATTTATGTGTGTGAACTTTGTCAAATTTATCTAGATCTACAGAAATTTATAGTCCTACAAATTAGGAATACCCATCACTGCTAAGACGTTAAAAATAAACTAATGAATATAAATATTTACGTAGCATAGAAAAAAATAACTAACTAGATAATTAATTAAGTAGATGTATTGAGAATAAGAATTGAATTGAATTGAAACCAAACACTGAAGCCTACAGTACAGAATGTCAAATGTCCATTTGAAGTGTGATTTTTACGGTCATACACGTAAATCGCGAATTAACTTTCCCTTTAAGACTTTACATATGAAACTATCAACAGCAAGCTACAATCTTCAAATTTGTAGCTGTCCTCGAGATTTACGTGCGTAGAAGTGAGTTGGCGAGAAAATCGATACAAATTGATCATTCCAGGGAGGAAAGCAATAAAATTGTGTGAAAAGGCAATAATGCCGGATTTAAGACAATGAATGGAATAAAGAAAATTTAAACCAACACAAATGTTAAATCAAAGCTGTTTTCATATTTGTGAACTCATTCTAATGCTGCTGTCGCTTTCTGACTTCGCTGTAGTTGAGCCACAAAAGTCACACTCTTTTTTTGATATAAGAATGTCTAATTTTTTGGCTGAGATGAGCTGGACTGGACGTTCTTTTTTTCATTTTTTGTTTTTGCGATTTGCGCCTGGAGACGTTCTTAACAGGTTCTAAGGATAAGTGATGCAGTGTTTCAGTAAATCATAGTTCTGAATAAGAAAAAATATATTAGAAAAAATTATTACGCATGCTTGCTATTATAAAATGGAAAAAGACTGGTATACGGTTTTTAGCTCATTGTTAACATAGTAGATAGAGACGGTCTAAACTACACCTCAGCCTGGGTACGTTCTTAGCACGCTCTTAAAATCCTGGCCAATCTCAGCCTCACTTTCTTATAAAAAAAAGTTTCTTATATAAAAAAGTTTAATGGCTGTGACCGCACTTGATGAGTTACTAGTAACTGGGTTATTGTTTTTAAGTAATAATGAATCAAAATTGTTTGTTACGAGTGCTGAAAAACTGCATCAAATACTTGTATTTTTTTAGTAAGCCGGTTAAAATTCCAAACAGAAATAACTCGGTAAAAAAATGTATTTGTAATAAACGGAGTTTCTTTTTATTTTAGTGGCTGCACTACAGAAGGTTGAACTTTGAACGTGAGAGATCATATTTTAATTTGCTATATTCTATATTATTTTTGTAATATTGTAATGTTTCTGTTCATCTGATAGCCTGCCAAAGCATCTACCGGGCAGCATCCACGACAGCGAAGACATAGCCTGCGAACAGGCTCCTGGCTCGGAGGAGCGTATGGCCCCGCCGTCCGACTGGAAGCCTGTCCGCAGGCTACGAAGACAGCGAGAGCGGCATGAAACAATTAAGCTTTAATAAGCGAAAACAATGCTTCTGCAATTGTGTTTTATATTTTGGTACATTTTTTTGCCGTTTCCTGCAGAACAACAACGTCGAATGATCAAATTATAAGTTTAGTGGAGAACGTTAATTAACACACGACGTTAAATTTTCCTTTCCCTATATGAAATCGAAAGACGAGCCTACGACTTCAACAGTTTGCGAACACGAGGACGGCAAAAATTATCGCGTTAGCGGAGACGATTGACAGATCGGGAAAGTTCTGATCACTTGCATTAAACTTCCTAGTGAGGTTTTTTAAAAAAAACATAACTCGGTTTAAAAAAATATGTTGTTTTTTACAATTAATTTCCATGGGAACCACTAGCACAGTTTAAATTCGGTGAACACCAAAAATACGCGGACGCATCAGGAATTTTGTCAAGCCAGTTGATTTTAATTAATTAATTAATTAATTATTGGAAATAACCCGGTTAACAACTCTTGTGCGACCGCAGCCATTGTTGATTCTCTGTTCAAGCTTTTTTTTATTTCTAAAGCGTGATTTAAAGGCTTTAACTCTACAGTGTAACCAACTTGGAGTTACTGGTGGCGAACATTTCGAAAAATTAAAATGCAGTTGTATTGGAGAAACCATATTCCGTCTCGCTCTCAAACGTTTCAGTTATTGTTTTAAAAACAAATGTATAGAAAAGTTAGCCAACTAAGTTTCCTAAATTGTAAACAAACACCCGCAAAGATACATTAACCGGCGATCAGGTTTAAATTACAAATTTACGTGACCACCAAAAAGTAAATAAGAGTAAAACTCTAATTCTGTCTGATCTCAGGTTATTTGCAGATAACTCCTCAGCTTTGACTTAATTATTATTTTTTTAAACTTCTCACCGCATGCGTAAAAGTTACAGTTTTATCAAATATTTACTTACAGTGTTATCCAAATGAATATTTCTTGTAGCTTTTATCCACTGGTTACCATGGTCTCCTGATGCTTTGAAAACTATCGCATTTCCACTGAAGACAGTGAGGTTTCCCATTCCGGCACCATACATATGATACCAAAACTGGAGACAAGCCAGTGCTCCATTTCCAGCTATTGGTATTTCAAGTTTGGCTTTGTCACCACTATTTCCGAGATAGCGCGAATCAATATACATGTAGTAACCTGTTTAGCAAGAGAAAGAAAAACGATGACATTTTCAGGCAAAGAAAGACAATGAAAACAAACCAGTTTGGTGTTATTTCTGTGCATTGTCTTAAAAACGTTACTTACCGTATTTATTCGATTAAACGCCGCGGCGTTAATTAAATTTTTCGTGATTCTACTTACTTACTTATCCTCTTCGGGCCCACGAGGACTCTTGAGGCCGGTTTCGTGATTCTGGTGCGGCGTTTATTGCAGGGTGGCGTTTATTCGAGGGAGGCGTTTCTTTAAAATCCAATTTTTTTTTTTTTTACAAACAATAGCAACTGAACATTTGAATTTTTTAAAACAGAAACATGTTTCAGTGTTTGTCCGAAATGTCATTTACTTTATCGTTCTCACTTTGCGTTTTAGTATGATTGCGATGCACGTCAGAGAATAACACTAAGGTGCAGGATTGCGGTTTATCAAAATATCGTGATAGAATATTATTAGTTTGATAATTGATATTTTGATATCTCAGTGATATTTGGGTGATAACAGAATGATAAAAGCAAAAAATAATTTTCCATTTTAAATATCAAAAATATCATTATAATATCGTATTTACATGATAGTTGCTAGAAGAATTTTCGCTATCAAATTTTCGAATTATCATTATCAAGGTATCACTATCAAGTTAGAATCATATCATGTATGACTATCATTCTCAAATCTCACTCAAGTGATTTCACCATTTTACCAAGCATAACAGACACAATGATATTGTGACATATCATGATAATATCAAAATTGTCCACCTATCTAGGAGCATAGAAAGTTTTCTTGAAATAAAGCAAGTTATCAAATCATGTATCACTATCACTCAAATCTCACTCTAGTGATTAAACAAAGAAGACAAGACACAGTGATAGTTTGATATATCATGATAAGATCAATTCGTGATATTCGTCTATGTATTTACAGATGTACATTGCCTTTTTCTTTTCTCATAATACTCTTACATGAACTCGGCTTACATTAGTTTGCGCCTTTTTAGTTCATTTTCTAGATCTGTGTTAAATCTGTTATTAATAAACCAAAAAAAGAATATTTCGTTTGTATTGAGTCATTTTGCGTGTAACTTGCACTTGGCGGGGGCAGGTGTAAGGGTTAGGGTTACTTTACGGTGTTAGGGTTAGGGTTTAGGGTTAGGGTTAGGGTTAGGGTTGAGTTAAGGGTTAGGGTTAGGGTTTAGAGTCGAGAAGAACAGAAGTATTCTGATATCATGATTTTTCACTCTATCACTGGGAGAAGAAGAAATTCGACTTCATTAAATATTCTGATAATATCATGATTTATCACTTTATCACTGGAAGAAGAACAAATTCTACTTAATTAAATATTCTGATAATATCATGATTTATCACTATCACTGGTAGTACAGGTAAAGTTCCTTCATTAACCCTATTCAGACTGGGCTTTTTTTGGCAATCTGTGACTGGGGGGGGGGCTCCTCGGACCCCCCCTTCGTATCTCTGGAACCAGTAAGGCTAGGACCATGAAATTTTGACACAATGTTCACCTCCATACAAGGAAACCTCACACCCAGTTTTGACCTGCCACACCCAATTATGACGTCACAATGACGTCATTTTTGTTTTTCCGACGTTTCTTTGATATTTTTCCATCCAGATACTTAAAATATCAAATATAACTGTAAAATCATCCCTTTAATATTAAAACATAATAAATACAAACAAGGACACACTTGTAAGGCGAGAAAAAGCAAAAAAAAGGCGATAAAACTATAATTTTGAAATTATTGTCCGCCATCTTGGATCCGCCATCTTGGATCCGCCATCTTGGATTTCCTTTTTTTTTGTTTAAATTAAAATTTAAAAAATATCTAAAAGAGAAAAAGATCAGAATGTATAAAACACGTATCAAACTAATGTCTATTATCCAAACAATGAACTTGGAAGCGTTATTTAATAAATAGTACAAATTTTTTGTCTATACGTAAAAGAGAGCAAAGGTTTACCTACCCCTCCCCCCCAAATATTTGATGATAAAAATTTTTGATGTCTTTCAAGAACTAGTCCCAACAAAAAACTATTCTAACAAGAAAATGCACTATAAGTCAAAGAACAAGATCTTAAAATAAAAAAATTCACCATATTTTAATATTTTGAAAACCTATGTGTCAAAAACCGGTTGCCATGGCAACATGGTTAATCACACTGACATGTTATGGATACCAAAATGTCCCTAGATAAATTTTAGGAAAAGTCAGAAAATTTCAGCCTCGTAGCTATTTCGGTGTAAGAATTATCACAATTTTACTGGAGGGGGGGTTCGAAAAGCCCCCCCCCCCAGTCTGAATAGGGTTAAGTATTCTGATAAAAATCATGATTTATCATTCTATCACTGGTAGTAGAAGTAAAGTTACCTCATTAAATATTCTGAATATATCATGATTTATCACTCTATCACTGGTAGTAGAGGTTAAAGTTCCTTCATTAAATATTCTGATATCTTAATTTATCACTCTATCACTCGGTAGAGAACAAATTATTTAATTTAATTAATTAATTACTAGTAATTAAGTAGAATTTGTTCTCTTCCGAGTGATAGAGTGATAAATTAAGATATCAGAATATTTAATGAAGGAACTTTAACCTCTACTACCAGTGATAGAGTGATAAATCATGATATTATCAGAATATTTAATGAGGTAACTTTACTTCAACTACCAGTGATAGAATGATAAATCATGATTTTATCAGAATACTTAATGAAGGAACTTTACCTGTACTACCAGTGATAGTGATAAATCATGATATTATCAGAATATTTAATTAAGTAGAATTTGTTCTTCTTCCAGTGATAAAGTGATAAATCATGATATTATCAGAATATTTAATGAAGTCGAATTTCTTCTTCTCCCAGTGATAGAGTGAAAAATCATGATATCAGAATACTTCTGTTCTTCTCGACTCTAAACCCTAACCCTAACCCTTAACTCAACCCTAACCCTAACCCTAACCCTAACCATAAATCATGATATTATCAGAATATTTACTGTGCTGCTACTGTTACCGGGGCCACTTAAACTAAACTAACCAATCGGATTACAGGAAACGAACAATACATTCCAACTAAAAATCGTTTGAGCCAATCAACAGGGCGAAGAAAACAATGACCCGAAGCGTAAATGTGACCTCTCACGCGAAAACGATACTAACGGCTATCCATTCGAGGTCGGTGAACGGATGAAAAGCGGATGGCCGAGCCGTTTAAAACAGTTAATACCATGAACGGACGAGGAAAAATTTTGAACGGATCAGGTTGAACGGCAGAAGAAAAATTTCGAATGAACGGCAGAAGAAAAATTTCGAACGGCTGGCTGTAAACCGGCGGCTAAAACGGATATCGAAAAGTTTTTGAGCGAACAATCAAAGCCTCGAAGGAACAATTAAAATCAAAACCCGAGTCTTTATCGGCCTTTAAATCAAAACACTTCAAGTAAATTGCACGCTTAATGTTTACATTTACGAGCACTGTATGTACTAACCGAAGCATAACTCTGCGCTTTGTTAATCGAAGACAGCTCGGCGTTGATGAGCTATGAATGGTTCGCGTTTTGCTTTTAAACATAATTTATGGAGATGTCAATAAAATTTTTCGAAAGAAGATTGTGTTGTCCATTTTTGTGTTTGTTCATTCATTACATAGGTTGAAAAGCGATTTTATGTAAACAAAACAAGACTTGGATTTTATAGTTCTAAACTTCACTCGCGTGGCCTTATGCAAATATGTTTGTGTATTTTTTGCAATTGTGATTTCCAAATCAGTTTATCGGACAATTTTTGATAAGCAACATATTTATTTTGTTTGTAAATTAGTCTTACTAGTATCTAGACGGAGAAAAAGTTGTTTTTGTGAACTTTTGTACGGTCTAAATGTACTGTGCAGACGGTCGCGTAAGTCTGTTTTTGAGAATTGCTAAAATTGATAAATAGCCCGATCTTCAATCATAATTCTTGTGTTTCCGACCTTTCATCTTAGTTAAGTTTATTATCGGGTTTCTGTTCAGAGAGCGACGCTGTTATAGGCTCAGCCTATCTATATATATTATTTTTGCTCTCAAGTGCGGCGTTTATTCTAGGGCGGCGTTTAATCGAATAAACACGGTATTATACCCGCTCACACCAAACCTTTAACATGTATAAATGTTGTTTCGCTTAAAACAGGTTTTACTAAAAGGAACTTTTCCTGACTTTAATTACCATTCCAGGTCGTCTGAATCGTAAAAACATCCAGCATTATAGACTGAGGCTAAACACGTTGTCAAACTCTGAGCATCATTGAAACAATTTTAATTTAGGCGTTGGTTGGAACACGTCTTCATTCGTATTTCAAAAACTCATTAATAATTCATGAGTATATCAGCCAATCACACGACGCAAATCGATCACGTGTATGAACCTTTATACGTAATAATCAACGGTCATCATAGTTGTTTACCATTTACCCAAAAATTCCGGAAATTTCGGTCGGAATGTAAATGGTAAGACAATTTTGGCTCGACCGACCGGAAAATTTCCGAAATAAACGGAACGTCTTGAAAGGTAGTCCAAAATTCCCAACCGAAATTTCCGAACGGAAATGTGTGTACCATTTGCTTTTATCTACCAGTTCCATGCAGACCCTGCGCCAGTTTTGATGCATAAGCGTGGTTACTCAGCTTGTTTCTGGTGTCAAATGGTAAATGGTACACGCCAATCTCAAACGGAATTTCTGGTTCTGGAGTTTTGCTTACCATTTACACAAACCGTGGACCAACCGGTTTTCCCGTGTAAATGGTAAACAACCCATGAAAAGCCTGGTGGCGGCTTTGATTTCAGTCACAGGGGAGTTTGGGGCTGAATGAGCAAACAATGCAATTATCGCTGAATTTTTAATGAGAATGATTTTAAAATGACCACCGTGATATTTATATAAAGATCACACGTAATCTTCATATAAAGAATACTAATATGGGTAGTAATTGTTCAGGATTCTTAGTACAACAAATGGTGACTTTAATATTTTTTTTTAGTACTGTTTTACGAAATCTGGTCTTTCGCCATTCTATTTGGAATCTTCTCTTCTTGATTTTTTTTAGATTAATTTTTTATAATGCGGAATATTTTTTTTTCTGCGGTCATTATCGATATCCGCGCTTTTTTTTAAACGTTCTGCGCCAAAATAAAAGGAAAGGAATAAATTGATGATAACAGGAGAAGTGACCTTGCCTTGTTTCGTTATTTCACTGCCTGACGCTAAGCCAGTAACAAAAAGAATTTCATAGACTGATTGCACATCTGGTTTTCAGAGGTGGCGATAATTTTGGTTAACACCAAAAATCGGGGCCTCAGTCGGGCGTTCGGTCACACTCTGAGGACGAGATTGAAATATAGAGCGTATGCACTCACGTGGCAAGCAGCTATGCAAATTTATTGGAACAAAAGAAAGTGTTAACATAAGAAAAGCGTTCAAATCCCACAGGATTGTTTTGGTACACCAACATGGCCGCCGTTCTATTGTTTTGGTACACCAATATGGCCGCCGTGACGTCATGTGCATACGCTCTATTGTGACTATGCAAACTCGATTTGCATTGGTAATTAATACCCTGGGGATTATGCAAATTATGACTATAAAAGAATTACATGTGCTCCACCCCAACACTCTACTCGAGGCCGCAAAAGGGAAGAGTTTGGCGTTTTGGTTATCAATCCCGACTTACTCGATGGCCAACGTGGAACAAGTTCCTCGTGCTGTGGTAGTTGAAGCAATTGCAGCGGTAATTAAACAGTCCAGCCGACGCGGCAGTTCTGCCAGCGGCTGAAGTTCGACCGGCTGTACAGTCCAATGAGGCTAGGTTTGGTATCGTATGAGTTGTCCGTTTATCAGGTTGGTAATGTTGCGAGTGTTTTGCTCTTCGCGTCCCTGGTTTGTGTTTAATTTTTTGTACTGACAATTGCCTGTAAAACGGTCTGCCTGCGTGGCGAAGTTTTTGCTCCGTTTATGCTTGGGAATCTTCTCTGCGTGATAAAATTTGTGTATTTATGTATGCCTGTGAAGCTCGCCGGCGTGACGAATTTGCCTGTGTGGCTTGCCTGTGCGGTGAATTTTGTACTGACAGTTACCTTTTCCAGAAAGCCGAGAGAAGGTCGTTGTTTCCGATTTGTCGTGGCGTCGAGTTTTCCTTCTTCAACCCCGGCTGATCATTCAAATAATATGGCCGATGGTCAAGCGCCCTTCCCAATCGCATAAGCTGCGAGAGCAGTCCCTGTGGAACGTCAAGTTGAACTAGAATTTCCGCCAGTAGGAGCGGCCCAGCAAAATGTACAAGCCCCACCAGAAGTAAGTCTTAGTCGTTTCTAGCCTTTTCTTTCCCGTTCGTCATCGACGTTTTTAAAATGGGCGAGTTGGTTTGCGACTTGTGTCCATGGGAAGAACTTACTGGTCCGTGACCGTAACCGGTTTTAAAGTGGAAATATAACCTGTAACATTGGTTACGAGTGGAGACAAGCCTGTGACCATGGCTGGAATTTTATTGCCTTTACGATTTTATGACTATGGTTGTAAGTAAATCGAGTCCGTGATCATGACTGATTTTAAAGTGGAAATGTAACTTGTAATATTGGTTACGAGAAGAAACAAGCCTGTGAGCATGGCTGGGGTTTTAAGCGAACCTGTGATCAGGGTGGGTTGTGAGTAAATCGCGTCCGTGATCGTGACTGGTTTTGAAGTGGAAATATAACCTGCAATATTGGTTTCGAGTGGAAACGATTAAGCCTGTGAACATGGCTGGGATTTTTAAGCAAACCTGTGATCATGGTGGCTTGTGAGTAACTTGAGTCCGTGATCGTGACTGGTTTTCAAAGTGGAAATATAAAGTTAACTTGTGCTACAATTATACGAGTGGAAGCGAGCCGGGATTTTGTTGCGTTACATGGTCGTGATCGAGTCCGTGATCGTGACCGATTTAAGGGTGGAAATATAAGCTGTGATATGTTCTGGACAATTCAAAGCGAGCCTCTGAGCTTGGCCAGAATCTATTGTTACGAGTGGAGCAAGCCTGTGAACAAGGCGGGAGTTTTATTGCGTTACAATTTTATGACTATGGTTGTGACAGTAAGGCGAGTCCGTGATCGTGACTGGTTTTAGAGTGGTAATATAACGTGTGATCATGGTTATACGATCAAGGGGAAGCAAGCTTGTGAACATGGCTAGAATTCAATTTAATTGTGTTACAGTGATAGTAAATTGTCTTTGATTGTATGTTGTTAATGTAGTCTATCTCTCATTTTTATAAAATTTATCTAGGATTAGGGAGAGTAACTCGCATTGGCTCGCCTTATTTCCTGGGCTGCCTTTGTTGCGTTCCACTTTCACGTGGGCGTGGTAGTCGCTCCCTCCTGATCAGGGATTTCCGTTCATAGATTTCTTTATTCAGTATCTGGGTACTTGTTAATAAAGTGGTCGTGAATTATATTTGTCTTTTTCTGTTGGTTTGCTTGCCATGTAGCGTTATTTTTGGGTCGATTCGTAGCTTTGTTTTTTAAAGTTGCTTTTTCTAAACTTCTAGTACTAAACGTCGTCGGGTGGACGAGTGTACCAAATTTAAGATTCATCTTTGGGAATTTTTGGACCCTGAGTTTGGTAGCAAGTTGTCTACTAAAAACCCGGTTGCATGGGTGTCTATGGATGGAAACCCTGGTCAGGGAGGAGCAACGCCACAGCCCTCAATTGAGGAAGTATTAAGCAGTGTGACCCCCTCCCCCCCCTTGTCTACTCCAGGCCTTCGCGGCCTTGAGAAGTTGGTGGCAGGGGGAATTCATAAAGACCTGACAACTTGGGCAACTTGGAAAAGCACGCTGAATGTAACTTGATTTTGTCTTGGTTGTGGGATAAAATCGATCTCCAGGACGTTCTGCTCTCAGACGTGTTGAATTCGCTCCCTCCTGGTCGGGAACCCCGAAACCTCTAGACGGTTTTTGTTTTCCTTACATTTTATCATCATTTGGATGGTGGGTCATAGAAAAGACTATGATATCCAGTGAAGGGTCTCCGAAACAAGTAGTTACCGGGTAGAATTTTGGAATTAGGTTAAGAGATTCAAGCCGAGACCCTGTGTGAGTAGTATAAGAGTTGGGGGCACCAGATCAAAAATAATTATTTTTGATCTGATACCAACCCAACTCTATACTACTTTCCATATGATGGTAACCAGTTTTTTTTTGTTTCCATTTAATGTAAACCAGTTTTTGGAAAACTATATGTTTCCATAAAATAATTAAACTATATGTTTCCATAAAATAATTAAACTATATGTTTTATAAAAAACAAAGTGCGTTTATTCCATTGCGTGATTTCCTTTGCGTTTATTTCATTGCGTGATTCCACATAATAGAATCCTTTGCGTGACACAATTCTCGGAAAAACAGGGGAAGCCCCCTATGAAATGAGTCATCACTATAGCTATTGTTTCAGATCACGAGAGAAAATATTTTCAACATATTATGGGGTTTGATTTAACTTTACAAGATCGCTCAACTTTGCCAGGCCTGTTCTAAACTCAATAAAACGCTGTTTATCTATCAGTGATATCAAAGGTGTGTGAAATATTATGCCTTCCACTCTTGTTTGTGTGAAGTGATATATATCGCACCGGTATCGCGAGGTCAGGGGTTCGAAACCCGTTGAAGTCCTGAATTTCTTTCAGGCTTCTTTTCGCAATTGCTTAAATTGCGTTCACAACTGCGAGGATCATTCTTCATTTGATTTCATTTCCGCAGTTCATATATGATTTATTTCATATATATCACTTCACATTCACTCCTTTCACGGGAACATATGAACCTACAATTGACCTGCTCCCAACGTCAGTGGCTTCATAGCTCAGTTGGTAGAGCATCGCACCGGTATCGCGAGGTCACGGGTTCGAAACCCGTTGAAGTCCTGAATTTTTTTTTTTCAGGCTTCTTTTCGCAATTGCTTAAATTGTGTTCACAACTGCGAGGATCATTCTTCATTTGACTCTTGTTTGTAGTGGTTCAGTTTCCCACGCGTGGGAATATTTATTGTCTCATCACCTTTTATGACAGCTTCCATGATTAGCATTTGGATTAAAAATAACATCTATGCAATGGAACAAAGATAGTTTCCCACGCGTGGGAATATTTATTGTGAGGAAACAGGATGGCTTGCCATTGTTCTCTTTTGTTTCCATTGGGAAGGGAAAAAACCTTTTTCAACTGATAATATTAGACTGTAAACAGGATGGAACTATTCGTGTGTGACATTCTCGAAAAAACAGGGGGTTTCCCTATGAAATGATGTCATCCAATGCTATTGTTTTCTTATCTTAAAATTCGTTTTCCACGCGTGGGAAATTGTTAATAGCATAATGTCCATATGCGTGACTTGTCACACCATTATCATGAATATACCGCTTATCATCGAAGCAAGATAATGACACTTTATTAAGCTCATAGCTTCCAAGTTGATGGTTATTGCTTCGAATTGTTTTCATTGTATGATACATTTGCTTGTTATTAAACAGAACCTCTTTATAATTTTCATGTTTGATGTCATTTTTTACGACATTCTTTTTTATTCCTTTGGCAGTCTTCCCACCGTTATCATTGTCTTTTATGTAGCTATACATTTTTGATCTTAATCCAACGAATTCACATATAGGAACTCCTGCGGCTTCATCTTTGAATTAACCGATTACTTTTTTATTTGTCTTATCAAAATATTGTGAGCTTTTAGGGTAGTCGCTGTTATCAAATTTGTCTTTATCATTCCACAAATCTTGGTATACATCTTTAGCTTCGATTTCATAAGTCAAGCTGTCGGTGTCAGTGAATAGTAGTCGAGCTTTGTTTCCATACTGCTGTTTTATATAGTTATAATGAAAATCATACATTAATACCTTACTGAGATCTAGGATACACATACCTACATATGCCGGCCTGTTTAGGGTTAGTGTTTCTTTGATCTTATGAACGGCTACAAGGTTTTCATTGAAGATCTTACTACTTACATAAGTAGGTTTAGCAGCCATTTTTAATAGTTTCTTTTCATCAGTTACTAATCTGACATCAACTCTCTTTCTTAAGTTTTCCATTGTTTTACCAAAAACACTATTATTCATAAGTTTGAAAAAATCTTTTTCAAAAGCATTTTTAGCATTCTTTCGTTTGTTGGTGTTGAAGTCAATGTATTGTTTAAGCCAAGGTGACTGACTAAATTCTAATACTCGATGAACTTTAATGACTTTTAATCCAAGATCTGTATATAATTGAAGGTTTCTATAATGTAGAACGTATTTTTCTTTGTTTCTTAAAGTTGGAATCAGTTTTTGTGCAAGACCTGTTGATATATTATATTTATTCGCAATGTTTTTACAATATTCAGACAACATGTCTTTAGTTATTTTTATCTTTTCTGGTCCTAATGGGTAGTCATTGTGAAGATTATGCAGTTCTTTAGGATATTCTAAATCAACTTCTAGTATCAAACCCTTTTTACTGTCTTCTTTGTACTTATCCAGGTTAATATTGTCAATCTGGTTTTTAGTCATCCATTTGAAACCACCAGTTGGTAAATATTGACTCATCGCCCAACCATACAGATTGTTCGCATCTAGATACATAATATACTTTGAGGGCGTCTTTTTATTGTATGATTTCATATATTTATTGTTAGCTTTACCGTATCGATTGGCTATATACGATATACCACCACGCATACCCTTTTCAATGAATTGAAACATATCAATATCAACCATAAGCTCTAATTTAATGTTAGTCATTTTTAGCATAGCATCCCATGACAAACCAGGAGATGTGAAATAATTACATGGATCAAGTCTATAGTATTCTAAGCATGTTTTCCTAAAGTTTTCAAACACATCAGCTAATAGAAGGATATCAGATTTTAAATACAAGTCATGATACTCACCCATTCTTTTAAGCATGAATGTTTCCCATACAGTCTGAGCATGTTGATAATCTTTATTGCTTGTATGCTCATTATTCATGATACTAAAAAAGTCTTCTTTTGTTGGTAGTTTTTCATTGAATTTATCAAAACTGTCCATGTAGTCATAAGGATATACTCCTTTTCGAGCCATTAAATCAAGCTCTTTACCTTTAAATTTTTGAGAGGTATATTTTAATGATTCTCTTGGTAGATTACTCACTAGTTTTTCCAAGCTAGAGCTCATAAATTGGAAACTATCAATGAAGGTTAGATGATTGCCCAGCATAAAGGCCATATACTTTTCCATGTTGTTAGGTATGGCATTAATATTCATCTGTATCTCCTCTCCTTGCTTATTTTTGTATGTATGTTTCTTAACAATAGCTCCAATCTCTTGCATTATAAAATGGCTGTCATAACCTCTCAAATTATGGAATATAACAGGAATTTTTATCTCTGCTGGATTTACTCTGAGTTTCAGATTACATTCTTGATGAGCAGAGCCTCTGTATTTACCAGTGATGTGACAATGGTCTCGGACTCGAATGTCCTTATCAGTATATTTTGTATTACAAATATGACATTCTTTGGCTTTTTGAAATTCCTCTTCATCATCTTTTGTCATTTTTAATGGTTTGTTAAATTCCTTTTTCATAATGTTTTTACAATATTTAACTTCTTCTATCATTTTTTCCATGAATTTGTACACAGCCTTTTCACCTCTGTAAATTTGTATTGGTTTGGTATGTTTATCATCATAACAACAAACGACCTTATATCCATAACCACAGTCTGTATGCTTCTGATAAGCCTATGTGTATGATTTATCATTATTGGGTTGACAACCATGTATTTTTTCAGTAATAGCCTCAAAATCTGCATAAATGACGAATGTTACTGGTAGTTGTTTATGAAAGTTGTTGAATCTTAGTATATTATTATCCTTCTCAGGCATTTTTATCGCTTGTGTGCCATTCACTTGTAAACAGTTTTCTTTATGATCAGTTAATACTCTTTCAGAGCTGAAGCATTGAAGACAATACATGCAGAAATGTTTTCTTTCTTTGTGTTTTGTCTGATTGTACATTAACTTGTTAAAATCTTTAATCAAGACATAGTGCTTGTTTTCATTTTCTGTTATAAGAAGCAGATTCATACGGTCTGCATATTTTTCTTTTGAGACATAAATTGGATATGGTTGTTTATCTTCATAACCGAAAACATTTATGTTGATATTATTTTGTTTTTCAATCTTGTTGTACTGTTTGGTGGTGACTGGGAATTCAATCCCCGAATAATCTAAATTTTCAATGAATTGCTTGTCAACTTTTTTAATTCTCTGTGGGTATTTGTCTTGAGGATTCATATGTCTAATGTGACACCATCTAAAGCATTCATTGTCATTGTTTTTCATGTTTATCAAACCTTTAGCACTGTTTCTGAGTTCTCGGGGTAGTTTAATATATGAAGATCCTCTCATTGGTTGATATTTTACAATGTTTAGATAGTGATTATCAATAGATTAAATATTCCAACCAGATCCCTCTGAAATCCAAACTGCAATCTTATTTAGTATGTTTTGTTTTGACATTTGAAGTGATTCAGTAATCTCTAGATTATTCATGATTGTTTGAACTGGACTGTTGAAATATGCGGTCTTATACACTATTTCTCCGTCTGGCATTTTTGTAAATGTTACCTTAAGCGTTTCAACAAATTTCAGTCCTTTCATAGATTTTAGTATACTTATAATATGATATGCAGTAGCCGTTCTTGTGTTCTGTAGTTGCACTAGTGGGTCTTTTTTATTTTTAATACTTATTTCATAAGACTTTGTGTAGCCTTTCAGAGCTTTGTCTGTTTGCTCTATTTTAGATCTTGGAGCAGGAACTGGTTTTTCCAACACTTGTTTTTTAGTTCTTGATGCTGGAATTGGTTTGTAATTATCTCTGAACTCAATAGGTGGTAAAATGATATTGTCTTCATACTCCGTGACCATCTGTCTGACAGATTTTCTTGGTGTAGGAACTGGGCTCCTACGTTGTTTTTCGCCATCCACTATTATAATTTTAGGCTTCTTTTTCTCTTGCTTCAATAGCATTTTGATTAGTTGAGACTTACTCAATTTTTTTAATTCTGATTTTTCCATTATCTATATATATAATTATATATAATATTTCTTTAAGTCATTTTCATAGTGCGTTTATTTTTGGAATCATTTTTGAAATAATTTGAGATAGTTATATATGATTGGTCATATATGATTATCTTTTTATGATATCCTTGTGTTATTCGTTGTTGTATTTTTGTGAATTCAATTGATGAATCATAGTTTTATTGTGTTTATATTTACTTGCAGGATGAAAATATTTATTACATTCAATACAATGATATTTATTATCTGGATTGTCATTATACTTCTTACAATAAAGACGTCCCATAATACGTTTTTCTTCATCGGTCATATACTTTTTAGGTCTTCCCCTTGATTGTTTTACCATTACTATATAGTATGATTATTTTTTAAGTCATTTTATTGCGTTTAAATATGGTTGATAATAGCCAGAAATATTAATATTTTTGGCTACCAATGAATAGCGAATGCAAAGATATAAATATCTCAGAAATTTCTGGGATACTTGTAAATAGTAACATCTCTTTAAACCTTTTTTAAAGCCAAGTCTCATTAATCAAATTTGCATTACTTGTTGTATTCACAGGTGTAAAAATATTATTTTCACGTTTGAGATATTTGACATTATCAACTTTGGTTTGTTTCAACACATTACATTCATCATCGTATCTATTGTTTTCTATCTCATTGCAGATAATATTCAATAACTGTTTCAATGTTATATCTTCATCAATTTCATATATTTTTTTATGATAAAGTTTCAATAATTTCTTTTTATATTGTAACAGATCCAATCTACGCTCATTATCATATATTTTATCATGAAGATTGTCTATTTCATCTTCACATTCCTGAATTTGAAAATTTATTTTTTTGATATATTTCTCAATGCCACTCATGATATATATAAACATTATATATTTTTGACATCTTTTAACGGTATCCATGAATTGAACTCTTTTGGATAACCAGACCATGAAACTAGAGCTTGTTTTTTCTTATAGTCTCTTTTGATTACTTTATCAATACGGAATACATCTTGTTTAGGTAATTGTAATTCTTCAGTGTAAAATGATCCTTCTATTGCTTCATTATTGAGATCTTTCAATTTGTATATTATTGGATTGGAATATTGGATTTTATCAACTATAAATACCTCTTCAGACCAATTTGGAGTATATCCTTTATCAAATACCTTTCTTTTATACTTTGAAATTCTAACCTTATCACCAACTTTGAATTTTACTTTTGATGATGATGGTTCCATATCACCATATAGATTGAAATAAACAGTTCCTTCATTCTTCTTTTTACTAGATTGAATAGGAGTCATTTTTATTGAACTGTGCTTAGTGTTGTTGTATTTTTTAACCAAATCATCTAAAATATTATGCCAAACAGTATTATTTTGAACTGTGAATTGTTTATACATTCTGGTTTTCAAAGTGCGATTAAAACGTTCAATCACAACAGCTTTACCTTCATTAAAAGTGGTATACATCTCAATATTGTTTTGTTTCAACCACTCCTTGAAAGTTTTATTATAAAATTCAGATCCTTCATCAACCCAGAGATATTTCGGTTTTCTTTTATACTTTTTTATGATGTCGCTAAATGCATCAGTAATTGAAATACCTGTTTTGTTTTTTAGTGGTATAGCCCAAGCAAATTTACTGAATACATCTATTACAGTCAATATGTATTTGAATCCTTTATTCCATTTTGAGAGTTTATCCATAAAAACGAGATCTGCGCTCCAAATATCATCTATTCCATTAACAAAAACTGTTCTTGTTTTAAATTTTCGTTTGATTGGCTTATGTAATTCATCGGCTAATTGTTGAGCCCAATCATTTTTACTCAACGCCGCTTTCCGTTTTTTGGCTTCCTTTTTTGTTTAACACCAAGACCCAGCTTTCTTTTACCTGTAATAATCCCCTGAACAGCTGTTGTGCCCCGTGGACGATCTTTTTACGGTATTTGTGAAATTTCATCAAGTATAATATCATCTGCTATATGTTTGTCTTTTAAACTTTGTGCTTTACTATATGCGATATCATGCTTTTGGCAAATAGCATCAAGGTTGTTTATTGGGTCTCTAATCTTTGGGTCATTTGATTTCAAACGATATTCTAATTTTGTTCCAGGACCACAGTAATTATATTCTTTTAAAGTTGGTGTTCGCATATGTAATTCTCCAAATTTTGATAAATGTTTTTGTATATCAATCCCACCACCTTTATGCAATGGATCTAGTTTCTTACTAATATCTGAAGTTAAGCTATCTTAGGCTTGATCCAAATATTTATCAGCCATTCCTTTAATCTTTCGTTTTGCAAAATCAGATTTAATTGCCTTTGAAGCACCAATTCTACCAAGATTATACAAACCTTTTAAAGCGCTTTTAGCTGCAATTTCACCAAGACTGTGACTACCTTCTATATCTAAAAATCCGCCAGCCATCTCTGACTGGCCTTTTAGTTTCCCTGTTTTTTTAACAAAACGAGTTTTAGTAGCCCCACATTCACTACATTGAGATTTTAACATAAGACGATTATTTTTAGTTTTAACATATTTTTCAGTACCTGGTACAGATTCTGTTTGCTTCTTCTGTTTTACACCATAACTTTTCACCATTTATATAATATAATTAGATATTTTTGAAATAGTTTTCAATAAATCGTTCATTATACTGTTGGTTATTTAATTTGAATACTTTTATACAATCATAAAATGATTTTTTATAAATGTTATCCAAAAAATATAAACAATAATATCCACATCTAACTGATTTGATATCCTGGATAGGATAACCATAATTGTTTATAAACTTCAATTTCAATTTTTTAGCATAATCAACCAATTTCTGTGGTGGAGGTAATGAAAAACTATCAAAGTAATATATAGTCTTATCATTCATATTATTATAATGTGCTGCCCAATGTGTACCAGGACCTATTTTATCATCAAGATTAATGATACAAGATCCTATTTTGTGGATATGATCCAAACTATCTCTCGAATAAATACCATTAAAATTGGTTATTTTTAAATATTTAATCCATTTTAATAAATCGATATTTGAAAGAGGAATATCTCTGAACTTTGGTTTTACAGGATATCTCCTAGAATTGGTATTCCTAACTTTGTAAAGGGACTGTTTTTGCCTAGTAATAGGCCCTCTCCCTTTTTTTGTATTTGTTTTGACTTTTTTTTTTTGCTCCCATACCTACAGTATTTGAGGGCCAGTTTCCATAAAATGGTGGCGGATAATAAGGCATCATCATTCCAGGTTTAGGTGAAACTGTTAATCCAGATGCTTTGTTTTTTGATACACTTAAACCCTTTCCTGTTAATGCATTCAACAACATTGGAATACCAATAGATGCTAGGAGCGTCCCCAAAAAACCACCTCTTTGTTTTTGTGATGGTTGAATGAATACTTGTCCTCCATTTCGAATAGCAGCTAAAATTTCTTGTTTTTGTTTTTTAGTTAAAAGGTGTTTATACTTAATCAATTGCTGTTTTTTTGAATCTGGTATTAAGAAACCACCAGATTGAATACCTTTTACAAAAATTTTATCTATTCCCAAAGATCCGAGAGCAGATAAAGCCCCTGTAGCTAAAGCTGGTGCCGCTTTTGATGCTAATTTGGTGACCATTGGAAGCATTTTTGTTCCAAGTGAAATTAAACTAGACCATAAAGAACCGCCATATTTAATTGATTTTCTAATCTGTGTTTTTGAAATCTTAATAACTACACCAACTCCATTTTTTATCGCTTTTTGGATTTTATTTATCTGTGTTTTAGTTAAATTCAGTCCATCGCTTCCCATCAACTCATTTTTAGCTAATCGAATTGTTATTGGTGAATTTGTTTCATATGCTTTTGCTAATTTTTGTTTTTGTCCTTGAGATAATTTCACACCATATTCATAATAAGTTGTCATATTTTGTATATAATATATGTTATATAATTTTGATAATTACAAAACATGTTTAATTAAAAAACTATAAATATTGTAACAACATAATTAATTTATGCTTTAATAAGTAGTTTACCACTGCTTGTGTATAATTCGATCTCTTTTTCATGAAGAACAAGAGCATTCAAAGTATAGTTAGTTGCATTTGCTCCATTAAGTTCATATCGGAAAGTCAACGATACAATAGAATCTTTTGTGTCTTCCTCTTGATTTCTTAGGTCGAAATAAATCATTCCAAACAAATTTCTGAAATTACTTTTATCAATTAATGCCCCACTAAGAAAGTCATTGTAAGCAGAACTATAGTTCATAAGTGTTCTGTATAATCTACTCTCTTCATTAGCTGACAATTCAAGTTGAGGATAATATATGCTATTATTCATTTCAAGCTGAGCTTTACTGAAAACTCTGTTATTTGCACCTATACTGAATGTCTTGAATGTAAATATATTAGCTTCTTGATTATTATATGAAGCTGTTGGATTCACCCATAGAAAAACATGTCTTGGTCTTCTTATACCTGTACTAATTCTGAAAAATGAACTCACAGCCGCAGTTTGATTTATTTCATAATGCTCTCTCAAGTATATCCAAGTTTTTGGTTTTAGATAGTTTTCCAGATATTGACGCATACCACTACCATTAAAAATAAGTTTAGAGCACCATAATCTGAATTTAGTAATCAAAACTTTTGAATCAGGAGCAGCATTGCTACGAAATATAATATTGTTATCATTTTCTAATCGGATTAAAATGTTCATTTTTATATTTGGATGAAGATTCTTTTTGAATGCAGCAAAATACGAATATATATTCAATGGGATAGATATTTTGTTCTCACTGCCTGCGTCTGTAAGAATTTTTCGCGTCGCGAATCCTTGGTTGTACAATGCTTGAGCTGTTCTTGGCTCAGCTGTTCCAGTCGAAGTATCTAAATAAAAGAAATTGTCTTTAGCAACTGTATTGGCATATTCTTTAGTGTATTTTAAAAGTGATAGAACATTCGATGATTCATTGGCTTTTGTGTTGTTATATACACTTATACCATTACATTCAACTTGTATTTCTCTGATGAAGGTGTTACCGTTTGTTGTTGTACAAAATAAATTTACATTTCCCACTCCAGCGCCGATACCAGCTCCATCTTGATCTTGATCTAACTGAAGAAGCTTGAAATTGACTTCAATATATGCATTATACCAGTCTATTGGGTTAGCCTCTGAGCTATTATCTATTACAAACATGTAATTATCTTTTGTTTGTCGATTATTTGCCCCAATATTAGCATTCAAAGGTGTTTGTAAATCATAATATGCATATTCATATCTTTTAACAAATTCTGGACTTCGAAAATTTCCGTTCATATATATATTATTAGTTTAGATAAAAAATCATTATAATAGTAAATCATTATAAACATCTTTAATATATTGATATTTGTCAGTATCTTGAGCCTGTTGCTCAGTTTCTTTTTGTAAAAGTTTGATTATTTCATCACCTTTTGTTTCATTCGTTATTTTTGGCTTGTTTGTTTTATCACTAAATTTATTGTAAATTTTGTCACCAATAAGCTGACCTGTTTTTTCACCTATTTTTTCCGACCCCTTCTCTATCAACTTTTCAACACCCTTTTTAGCAAGTTGTTTAGCTGTTTTGCTTGCAAGTTTTGAAGCTATCTTACTTCCAACATTTTTGAAAACATCAAATATTCCTTCACCTTGAATAATGTAATCTCCAGTATCTGGATCTCTTTCTCTTCGTTCCATCTATATAGTGAGTGTATATAAATTAAGCTTCTTTTATCACAACGGTTAAAGATATATCAATTCCATTTAAGTCAACCTCCCTGCTTTCGTCGTCTGTGATATAAAAAGTAACTTCAGATAGTACTTTTGTATTTATTTTATTCCAAAGATAATTTATTGGTTGTATTTCAAATGGTAGAGATCTTGTTTTTGTATTCGTTGAGAAGGTAAAAAGCACGTCTGATAACCGCCCTGAAATGATTGAATTACTTAGTAGAGAAGTTCTTATGTATAAGTTATCAATACTGTTGCTGATATTAGGAAATTGGGGGCCATAAG
This sequence comes from Cladopsammia gracilis, assembly GCA_022457155.1. Taxonomy (NCBI): domain Eukaryota; kingdom Metazoa; phylum Cnidaria; class Anthozoa; order Scleractinia; family Dendrophylliidae; genus Cladopsammia; species Cladopsammia gracilis. The sequence continues at coordinate 556,164 of JAJGOT010000258.1, forward strand.
AACTCACTTTTAATATCCCTGTTTTATCGAAACCCAGTAAATCTGCAAAGTTTCCGCTATTCTTGAAATCAATCCAATAGTTTTCATCCAACTTTATGAAAACCTTATATGTTGTAAGGTCAAATAATATATCAATTCCATAAGTCTCCTTTTGCATGAGTTTTCCAATTTCATTTTGAATATATTGATTTATATCATCATAGTCATAAATACCTGATGGGAATGTTATTGTTTGCCAAGAAGTGCCTTTGTTTTTTGAGATCTTTAATTGGTTGTTATAATATTCTGGTCGTATGTTATGCCAACTTGCAGTCATACTGAGATGATCTAATGCCATATTGTATTGTTTGTTGTCATCTAAAATTAACTCAGGAATGAACTTTGTAGTGAAATTACCTGGTTTATTATTTTGGTTTTGTTTTTTAGCATCTATTGATTTGAAAACTAAAACTCTATTTACATTCATTATATTATATGCTTATATATTTATTGTATAATTTCTCATGCATTGTTCTGTCAATGGCCCCTATTTTCAATAATTCATCATTGATTTGTGATAAGTCATTTCGCAACACTGGACTATTGTTTCCAGCTACCATTGAACCAATTATTATTTTCATACGATCAGCCAATTGCTTTGGATCTTGATAATACATAACACTTGATCCAATCATTCTGGACTTACCAGATGATTTGTGTGGCCCAATATTACTGAGCATATTAAGATCGTTAAAAATCTTTACAGCATTCAGACTGTAGTTTGTTTTGGGATTATATATTTTAGTTAGCATATTTATGAGTGATTTATCAGCATCAGCTTCATAAACCAATTTACCACCATGATATGCATTCAGCTTCATTTCATTCATCAATTTTGAGACATCAATAAGAAGGCCACCATATTGATTACCATTTATTTTGAAAGCATTTCTTTTTGGCTGTTTATATATTCGAATACCCTCACCTGTTTGTTGATACTCGAACGACTTTAATACGTCTGAGATCTTATCCCTATATTTTCGAAGAATGCCTATTTCATTATCATATTCCGTCTTAACTTCTTTACTCTTGCCCCTTTTATTTCTACCCAATTCCTTTGCTAATTCCGCAGATTTTTCCTTTTCTTCCAATAATTTTTGGGGAGTCAATGATAATAATTGTGAGGGCATTGCCAAATTGTTTTTGTTTAAAACAATTTTATCATCTTCATTAAATCGGTTATCAATATTAAAATATGTCGGATCTTTTCTTGATTTTTGTTCTGGTTGGTAATCTATTTGGGGCAGCTCATGTTGTAATGTTATTATGTCTTTATTCCATTCAATTATATCCTGAAATCCCTTTGTTAAAGCTAATTGATTTTCCCGTAGTTGTCCAATTAGTTGATCCTGTTTCTTATCTGTTTTTTCTGTTTTTCAATCAATGGCTCTCGTAATGTCTTAAATTAATCACTCATTACAATATCACGCCCTCCTTCCTTATTTTTTACTTCATTTTTTGATTCAGTAACTGCTTTGACAATTTTATAGCTATCATATTCTGAATCAGCATATTTTTTTAATTCTGTCAATATTCATTATATAAAATATGTTACATAATTTATCTGTCGAAATGACACTTATCTTTAAAAATATGTGTAAAAACAACACTTATATTTATAAATATGTGTGAAAACAACACTTATATTTATTATCTAACATATTTGTATATGAAAATTCCGAATTACGATACAAATAGAAATGGTGAATCAAAAAAAAAGATTAAACAATTTTTTAGACGAAGATTTTAGAATGATTATTACAGGACAAAGTCGATGTGGAAAGACAAATGCTCTTATGCATATGTTAAGAACACCACTGATGTATTATGATAAGATATATTTATACACACCAAATCATCATCAGGAAAAAATACAAGATCTACAAACATTGATGAATAAAATATCTGATAAGGTTGGTTATCCTGTATTAGAAATTGGATCATCTGATGATATTAAAGACACTTCAGAATATCCCAACAACAACCGTAAAATTGTCATTTTTGATGATCTAATTAATGCACCTGATAAAATACAAAATAAAATTGCCAACAACTTCACAGATGGACGCCATCATAAGATAAGCCCAATTTATTTAAGCCAGAGTTACTATGATATTCCGCAGAAACTTAGATTAAACTGCAGTCATATGATGTTGTACCCACCTACTACCAAAAACCATTTGAATCTCATTGCCAAAGAAAACTTAATAGACCCTGGTTTGTTCAATAAATTAGGACCCTATGAATTTCTGTTTGTGGACAAAGAAAATAAAAGTGTGAAGAAGAATTTTGATGAAGTAATCTAATGTAATATCATAATATAGATGGGCATATTTAATAACCTCAAGAAATTCACAAATATTAACATTTCTGAATATATTAGAATCATTACCCAAAAAATTCAAGCAAGTAGTGGACCCAAGTTGGATGCAAACAATAACTATGATATGCAAGGTAAAAAAATAGTAAATATAGGACAAGTTACTGGCTTGGATGAGGTTGTCGATTTCAAATTCGTTAGAAATACATTCGTCAGCAAACATCTGCCGTTAGTTACAGGAAATCTTGATATGAAAAACAATAATATAAGAAATTTAAAAACACCAATTTTAGAAAAAGATGCTGTGAACAAAGAGTATTCAGATACTCATTATTTAAGGTTGGATGGAACAACTCATATGACTGCATGTTTGGATCTGCGAGGAAATAAATTAATTCTACCTGGAGAAATTGATATGGATCGAAAACTGATCACAAATATGGATACGGATGAAAACAATGATCTTTCTGCGGTGAATATGGTAACTTTGAAAAATGCGATTCAAAAAAATACAACCTAGTTCAAGTTTGAATATATCTAAAAATATTGACCTCCAAGAGAAATACAATGTCATCCAATCAAAACAACAAACATGGCATGATTTGGGAGCACATTATAACAATCTAGTTTCTTACAATGATGTCAAAAATATATTCTTATCCCGTAAAGAATTGTTCCTATGGAGAATTCAATTGATATGAACAACCACGTGATATATAATGTTCAAACCCCAACTGTAAGCGATATGGCTACGAATAAAGGTTATGTTGATACACATTTAAACGAAAAATTAGACAAAACGATTTCCAGCGATCTTGATATGCAAAGTTATAAAATTAATAATTTAGCAACACCTAAACCAAATGAGAATGGCGCTGCCGTAAATGTTTCATTCTTCAACGCCGAACTCAATGATTCTAATATAAACATGTATACACGAATAACAGACGATTATAAGAGTTATGTGAACAAGTCACACATAACTTCCTCTACTGCAGAAAAAGACGTTTTCAGGTACCTGATGGAAGATGTGAACGAGAGCTCGTCAGAGAGTAATATTGTTGTTAATGGAATCATCAATTTTGTATCAAGCCCACACAAAATCAATAAGAAAGCCTATGATATAACTCTTACGACAGACAATAACGATGCGTTCAGGTCAAGGATAGGTTTTAATGCATACAAACTTCCTCAAGGTGAGTACACTATGGTGATTGAGTTTTTCGTTCCAGATAAAGCTCACATTAGTTCGACATCTGTCAATGTTGTCTCATCAGTTCTTAATATCGGACAGCAAACTACAAAGATATTCAACACTGAAGGATATACAAAAAGCATTGTTCATTTACATAAGTATCAGGTATCTCCACCTGAATATATTATGATAGATCTTCATGGAAGTATATCGAAAGGGAATACGAAAAAAGCACATCTAATCGTTTATGGTGTTCAAGGTCAAGTCTCAAGTGTTGATCCAGATGTATTTGATACTGTTTATGTAATTGAGGGCGGAAAAACGGTTATGGAGACCGATACTGATATGAATGGTAGAAACCTAATTGGTTTACCAAAACTCATATTTTTAGGCAATTATATGAAAAATAAGAACAGTTATGATATCATATTCAACGGTTCATTATCTTTTATTGCATTAATCAATTTGAAACTTATAAAATTATGGCTGATGATATTGGACGATAAACCGCCTGAAGAATATGAAAAAATGTTTATATTAATTCATAACACTTCGTTCGCTCCGCAGAATTGGGAAAAACATCAAATAAAATTTTATACACTTTCAATATATCAACATCAGTTATCAATTTCAGGGAAGATGCAGACATACAAATCAAATTGATATCATTTGATGATGACATTACATTTGCACCTTATGATTGCCATATCAGTGCACTTTTTGAAGAGTTTTAATATATAATTATCTAATATATTGATATATATATATAAATGGCAATTCTCACACAGTCAATTAATTTTTGTAATAAATTTTTCACAGCCCAAAAAACCCTACATCCTAATACAAAAGATGAAATATTAAAATCGGCTTTAATGTATCAATTTTTGTATGTAAACTATTTGAATGAGTCAATATCGTTTAACCAAATATTAGAAAAACACCCTGACATTGGATTAATAGGACCAGGTTATTGTACTATAAACACCAAATACCAATTTTTAATTAAACATGCTATTTTTCATGATGCATTTGGAAGATTTTACAATGACTATGAAAAGGGGCCTGGATACACATATTACTGCCTTTCATTGCCTAAAAAAATAAAAAGATCTCCAATAATGGGCCAAATAAGTTGTGTATTATATTGTCTTCTTTCAAATCCTAAAATATAATTATCCAAATATCTAATATAATGACTAAAACAGATATATTTAACTGGAACCATATTTCAGATAAACTATCAAAAGAAGAAATTAATGAATTAAAAGCCTATTATCGCACATACCATAGGACATGTTGGGCTTTCAAGCAGGCTTTAAAATCTTATAAAAAATGGAAACTATTAGGCAACTCACTATCTATTATTTTCGCATCTGGCGGTATAGCTTCTTCTATAGCAACTGGTGGTGTGGGTCTAGTTGCTATCAGTACATCAGCACTGTTAATTCAAGGGTGGATGAAGCATAAAAACCTCGATCTTAAAATTCAAAATTGTACATATGCTTACCAGAGCTATCAACATATTACAATAGCCATTAAAGATATGCTTAGAAGTGGAGATTTCAATCCTACAGCTTTACATACAAATTTCAACTATGTAGATAATTTTGTCATAGACATCAGTCCCATCATTGATAAGTACCTAAAAAAATATGATAAACTGTTTATTGATTAATAATAGATTTGATTTTGTCTCCTATCAATGATTTAACATCTTTCCAATATTCATCATATATTCTTGCTGTTTTTTTAGATTTTGAAAGTGGAATAAATTTATATTCTATTGCCAAAATTCTAAATATCTGCCTCAAAATGAATTTAATACTAATCACACGTTTACGGCAATTGTTAACCTGTGATAATACTTCATCAATTAAAGCGAATATGCTCAGGATTTTCTTTCTATTATTATTACTGATTTGTATATTATTCTTTTGTTCTATATCATTGATTACGTTTAGAATATGATATTTCCGATGATATACCGATTTTCGCCGTATTTTACATATATTCTCATAAAAATCGATATAACCAGGCACTAAATCATAAGAGTCTACCACACCACAATTTTTACAAACATTCATTCCATTGTCATTAAACATATCGTTTTTATCACAACATGATTCAACAACTTCCGTATTTCTAACAACATCTGCTAATCGTTGGTCACAAAAGGGGCAGGTTAACTCTTCTGTATTCTTAAATTCGTCATGAATTCCCAAATTACAATTCATTCTATACTATTATATAAGATAATATTTTTAAAACAATAGCGAACATATAAAAATCGGCTAACGCGTTAGCGATATTTTAATAGAACAAAAATAGTCAGCAGGGAAAGTCCCATAACATCACTATTTCCCACGCGTGGGAAACGAATTTTAAGATAAGAAAACAATAGCATTGGATGACATCATTTCATAGGGAAACCCCCTGTTTTTTCGAGAATGTCACACACGAATAGTTCCATCCTGTTTACAGTCTAATATTATCAGTTGAAAAAGGTTTTTTCCCTTCCCAATGGAAACAAAAGAGAACAATGGCAAGCCATCCTGTTTCCTCACAATAAATACTCCCACGCGTGGGAAACTATCTTTGTTCCATTGCATAGATGTTATTTTTAATCCAAATGCTAATCATGGAAGCTGTCATAAAATGTGATGAGACAATAAATATTCCCACGCGTGGGAAACTGAACCACTACAAACAAGAGTGGAAGGCATAATATTTCACACACCTTTGATATCACTGATAGATAAACAGCGTTTTATTGAGTTTAGAACAGGCCTGGCAAAGTTGAGCGATCTTGTAAAGTTAAATCAAACCCCATAATATGTTGAAAATATTTTCTCTCGTGATCTGAAACAATAGCTATAGTGATGACTCATTTCATAGGGGGCTTCCCCTGTTTTTCCGAGAATTGTGTCACGCAAAGGATTCTATTATGTGGAATCACGCAATGAAATAAACGCAAAGGAAATCACGCAATGGAATAAACGCACTTTGTTTTTTATAAAACATATAGTTTAATTATTTTATGAAAACATATAGTTTAATTATTTTATGGAAACATATAGTTTTCCAAAAACTGGTTTACATTAAATGGAAACAAAAAAACTGGTTACCATCATATGGAAAGTAGTATAGAGTTGGGTTGGTATCAGATCAAAAATAATTATTTTTGGTCTGGTGCCCCCAACTCTTATACTACTCACACAGGGTCTCGGCTTGAATCTCTTAACCTAATTCCGAAATTCTACCCGGTAATTACTTGTTTCGGATATCACTGGATATCATAGTCTTTTCTATGACCCACCATCCAAATGATGATAAGATGTAAGGAAAACAAAAACCGTCTAGAGGGTTCGGGGTTCCCGACCAGGAGGGAGCGACTTCAACACGTCTGAGAGCAGAACGTCCTGGAGATCGATTTTATCCCACAACCAAGACAAAATCAAGTTACATTCAGCGTGCTTTTCCAAGTTGCCCAAGTTGTCAGATCTTTATGAATTCCCCCTGCCACCAACTTCTCAAGGTCGCGAAGGCCTGGAGTAGACAAGGGGGGGGGGGGGGGGTTCACACTGCTTAATACTTCCTCAATTGAGGGCTGTGGCGTTGCTCCTCCCTGACCAGGGTTTTCATCCATAGACACCCATGCAACCGGGTTTTTAGTAGACAACTTGCTACCAAACTCAGGGTCCAAAACTTCCCAAAGATGAATCTTAAATTTGGTACACTCGTCCACCCGACGACGTTTAGTACTAGAAGTTTAGAAAAAGCAACTTTGAAAAACAAAGCTACGAATCGACCCAAAAATAACGCTACATGGCAAGCAAACCAACAGAAAAAGACAAATATAATTCACGACCACTTTATTAACAAGTACCCAGATACTGAATAAAGAAATCTATGAACGGAAATCCCTGATCAGGAGGGAGCGACTACCACGCCCACGTGAAAGTGGAACGCAACAAAGGCAGCCCAGGAAATAAGGCGAGCCAATGCGAGTTACTCTCCCTAACCCTAGATAAATTTTATAAAAATGAGAGATAGACTACATTAACAACATACAATCAAAGACAATTTACTATCACTGTAACACAATTAATTAACAGTCTTGGGCTTGTCCCAGGCCAGAGCGATTCTCCATATCTCATTAATAACAATTCCCAGGGTAGAATATTACACTATCAGCAGAGGTATAGAACCCATGGAAGCAATACTTTTGCAAATTACCACTTGAAACCGTTCAAATTCATTTTATGCTTGGCGCGTCCGCTATACGACTTTTCAGTTTCGCTGCAGCCACTAGCTTGACAAGCGGGGCAAATACATTGTGTCTGATCACAGTTTTTCTGCCAACAAAAACTTTATTATTTACGAAAAATAAAGTGACAGTTTTTTGTAAATGGGTAGCCAAATTTGGGCTCCTATGTCGTTCTTAGTGGACCCGTGATTTGGATTCGGAAAAATTCAACGACATAAAGGAACGACTTCTTTGAAACTCCCACTTTATTTTATCACATTTCTGTCGGTAATTGAGGACTCTCCCCAGTCCTCAATTACCGACAGTGTTTATTAGAGTTGTAATCTCCTGTGGTGTAATTTGTTTTGATACGTAACGCAAAAAGAGCCATGTAAAACCAAATTTTATTCGTTTTGTTATTAAAAACTAGTCATAGCACAAAAACGTAAACTTCACATTTTTTAAAGATTAATTAAAATGCTATTACATGTTCATTGGTACATTAATAAAAGAAGTCATACCTTCAAGTCCTTGAATTTTTCCGAATCCACTGAGTCACATTGCGTAATTACTTTTCACACTCAATTGAAAACTGCTCTATTATGGCGCGTTTTTAGGGTCAAAATTAAATATACAAACGTTTTTCAGATTGAATTTCGAAACGAGTCTTTTTGTTTGCAATTACTTTCTAATTGCAGCCCTTGTTGCATGCTTAATTGTGAATTAAGTTTATCTTGACATTTCCTTCTAAAATTTACATCTTTTTGCGTGTTTGAAGAGGTGAATAGAGTATTACTGCATTTAAAATTACTTGTAAAATGTTTATTTCTGCTATTTGCGAACCACCTCACGATAGTCGCTTTGCACGCAAATTTTTGTTGTAAATATCTAAACTCCTTGTACACATTTTCGAAATAAATCCCTCTTTGCAACGCCGTACGTCTTCTTCCGATGCGATCGAAATCACGCTGAATTTGCTGATTTCCGGTTTATTAGCATATGGAATTACTTTCGAAAAAAGTCTTCGTCGACAAATTTTCTGCGAAAAATCAACCAGGCTCAAATTTTCTGCGAAAAATCGACCGCGCTCAAATTTTCTGCGAAAAATCAACCAGGCGTTAGCCAGGCGTTTCAATGACCAGACCACGTGGTTTGTGGAAGTCACGTGATTGGTGTAATAAAGAGTGACAGGCCTACACGACTCCCTCGCGAGTGTTTTAGCCATTTTCTTTAAGCTCGCAAAATGATGCTTCATGTATTTGTAGCGGGTTTATGGAGAATTCGAGGTGACTGAATTAAAAGCCTTCTAAACTCGCAAAATGATACAGACTATAGTCTCGAGGTCATTTGTGTTTTTAAGCTGTTTGCTAAATTTGACCTGTTTGTCGGGCGTCTGTTTCATAGCGATGTTCTTTATTATGCCATCGTGGCATTTGTTAGAATAGCTCTGCAGTAAAACCTTTGACATTGCATGTAGGCTTAGAGCAAGCTTCGATTTGGAGGTCATTTTGAAAGTGTAATGGTGTAATAAAGAGTGACAGGCCTACACGACTCCCTCGCGAGTGTTTTAGCCATTTTATTTAAGCTCGCAAAATGATGCTTCGTGTATTTGTAGCGGGTATATGGAGAATTCTAAACTCTCAAAATGATACAGACTATATTCTCGAGGTCATTTGTGTTTTTAAGCTGTCATTTTGTTGCCTGTAAAAATCATAAATATCATGGCATAAACAAAACAGTCGCTAGACTGTGAAACTCATTACAATGCAGTGAGAAGAACAAATGACAATGGAGAAAAACAGATTAGAGCTCCGGAAAAACCGTCAATTCTCAACTACAAAGCGGAGCAGTGACTGAAATGCGCTTGATTTATACTCTCTATGAAACATTGCATAGCTTTATAAAAAGCTGCAATTATCTCTGAAACTTCGGACCAACAGATCACCAGTCCATGAAAAAACGACCCGATGCTTGCAATAAAATTAAAACACTGCTGGGCCCAGCGAAAATAAAACTAATTGCAAGAAACCATTGACGGTCGATAATTTCAAACTAATAGATCCTACTACCTAAGAGATTAAGAGAGAGTGAAAAACCTTACATTGTTGGTAAACTTCTACTAGAAAATGGCTACATGAGCACAGCAAGGGGTCAAACAAAACTGAAGAAAGCCGCCGATTGAACAGAGCTCCAGAACCGAAGAAAGCCGCCGAGTTGAAGAAACCAGAGTTGAAGAAAACCGCCGAGAATACAGCATAATTTCAAAATGACCTCCAAATCGAAGCTTGCTCTAAGCCTACATGCAATGTCAAAGGTTTTACTGCAGAGCTATTCTAACAAATGCCACGATGGCATAATAAAGAACATCGCTATGAAACAGACGCCCCGACAAACAGGTCAAAACTAGCAGACAGCTTAAAAACACAAAACACTGTATCATTTTGCGAGTTTAGAAGGCTTTTAATCCAGTCACCTCGAATTCTCCATATACCCGCTACAAATACATGAAGCATCATTTTGCGATCTTAAATAAAATGGCTAAAACATTCGCGAGGGAGTCGTGTAGGCCTGTCACTCTTTATTACACCATATTGCATCTTGGGATGGATCACGTGGCTTTCACGACATTGAAACGCCTGGTTGATTTTTCGCAGAAAATTTGAGCGCGGTCGATTTTTCGCAGAAAATTTGAGCCTGGTTGATTTTTCGCAGAAAATTTGTCGACGAAGACTTTTTTCGAAAGTAATTCCATATGCTGATAAACCGGAAATCAGCAAATTCAGCGTGATTTCGATCGCATCGGAAGAAGACGTACGGCGTTGCAAAGAGGGATTTATTTTGAAAATGTGTACAAGGAGTTTAGATATTTACAACAAAAATTTGCGTGCAAAGCGACTAGCGTGAGGTAGTTCGCAAATAGCAGAAACAAACATTTTACAAGTAATTTTAAATGTAGTAATACTCTATTCACCTCTTCAAACACGCAAAAAGATGTAAATTTTAGAAGGAAATGTCAAGATAAACTTAATTCGCAATTAACGGCATGCAACAAGGGCTGCAATTAGAAAGTAATTGCAAACAAAAAGACTCGTTTCGAAATTCAATCTGAAAAACGTTTGTATATTTAATTTTGACCCTAATAACGCGCCATACTCTATACCCCACAGTCGCTATTTTGGAGAATTGAACAGTCAATATTCAACAATAATTATTAATGGCTGAGACTGAGAATGATATGAAGGATTAGGCATGATTAGGTGTGAAATATTCCGTCATTAGTCTCGAGCTCTGCCAAAACAGCCGAGCCGCCGCGCCGCTGGCGTTGCGAAAAGTCGACGATTGAGGTCAGTCGTCGAATAATAGAATAAACTTTATAAATTCGGTCAGCGCTCGCTGGCTATCAAAAATTAACATGGGGATTTAAGCCCATCAGAAATTAGAAATATTCTGAATGAGTAACAAAACTTCTTATTTGTGAATAAAAGCGGTCTGCCAGAATTACAGTGTGTTTACAGTGTATTTTTTTCCGAGTCGATTTGAAGACGATTTTTTCGAGGGATCCCAAGGTGCATGATGAATTAAGTGGGGATTCTAAGGGAGGGAAGAGAGGAGGGAGGGGGACATTTTTTTCTTTTTTGAGTTTCTGTAGGGATCCTAACTCGGATCCTAACTCGAAAAAAAGCTAACCTCACTCCGAGCGACTGTTTTAGTGGAGAACATTGTTTTGCGTGACATTTGCGTGACGTTTATGATTTATTTAGTTTAAGTTTTCTGTGACAAGTGTACGTGACAAGTTTTACTTGCTCGTGTGTAAGAATAACAAGTTTTCATTGACAAATTTTGCCTTGGCAAGTTATATTTGCCCGTGTGAACGAATAAACAAGTTATCTTTGACAAGTTTTTTTTTGTAGCCAACAATACAATTGTACAGCGGACGGAGAAAACACAACACCATTTAAAGATTTTATTCGTTGACCATAGCTTACACCGGCTTACATGTATTTAACAAGGGAGAAATAGCATGGCAAGTTCAACAATACCAGGAAATTCATTTCTCATGAACTCAAGAGCCTCTTCGTAGTCAGTGTTGTTGTTGTTGTTGTTTGTTTCCGCTATTTCTATAGGATTCTGCCTTTGTATTCACAAACTTTCTCTTGTTTAAAGCTATATAAGTAGAAGCGATCAGGGCAGAATCGGTCCAATGAACAGTTTTAGCTGCCATGCATGTTGTTATCCGCCATGACTGCTACACCAAACAGCAAGACCGCTGAGCGCTCGCGATTTCGCAACGATTCTTGTCAAGTTTTCCTTGTCGGAGCATACAGACAAGCAAGTTTTGCGATTTATCAAGTTTTTCTATGACAGGTTGCCTTGTTCAAAAGCTAGCACTTGACAAGGAAAGTATTGACAAGTTTTTATTCACACACAAGCAAGTAAAACTTGTCAAGGCAAAACTTGTTATAGGAAACTTGCTGGTCTGTAACAACTGTAACCTGCTTAATTGCCCGCGTGCTTTTCTCAGAGGGCCCTGAAAAGGGGGGGGGGGGGGGGGGGGATGGGAAGGGGTACCAATCCCATTTCCCAGCCCATTTTTTTTTCCAAATCCCATCTCCCAGCGTCCAAATCCCATTCTCACTAGCAGAATTCAGGAAAAATCCCAGTCTTTTTATACCAGCTCTTTTCTATTCACATCCGCATATCAGGTGTTATAATTCAACACATTGATACACTGCCCAAATATGGTCAAAACGTTATCGATATACGCTATGTCTACATGACGTATATCCAACGATGGATGTAAATTTCGCATTTTGACAAGAGAATGCAAAAATGACGGACCGGCCTCGATATTTTTCTTCAAACTGTGCTTTGTTATCAATGTGTTGAATTATAAAATTATTATTACGGCCTCGTCGGCTAAGAATTAGGCGATATCACGCAAGCTTGATCGCTATAATAGTTAAATATTCCAGCCGATTCGCATATAATTAACCGCATATAAGCGAATCAAATTGACATCAAATTACCGCATGCAAGAGGTTAAAGTAGGCCCAATTCACCTACTGAGAAATAACGAAAATTGAGCTGATGTCAAACTGGCTTTTGTCTTTCACTCGAACATTTTACAGAAAGTAAAACTCCTTTTTTTATCTCGTTAATGCGCGTGCGCATTAAGCGAGATTTCGAAATTACCACGAAAAAAGGGGCAAAAGCTGTTAACAAATTTTTGTGGACTTTTGTCCGGGGGGGAGTTTCTTCTTTCTTCTTCATAGAAGCTATATTAGGGCATTGAGGATATGGTTGGTTAAAGCGGTTAGGATTTCAAGAAGGGCGTCACATACCGTCACAAAAATATTTGAGGAACACCCCCGGTCCTATTGTTAACTTCCCTAGGGTATTGGGATGTCAGAACTTGTGATGAACTTGTCATATTTCACATTACGTCACTGCAAAGATATTAAAGTTCTTAGTTTCGATATCTCACGTTACCTATCAATATTTAAAAGTTTCAATCATTTGTCGTAAAGCCATTCAAGCTGCTTTCGAGAATGGTAAAAATAGGTCAAATACGTTTTCTTGGGAAACGTAGTTTGAGAATTTCACGGTCTATTTTTACGAATGGAGACGTTATTGGACGGGAAAGTTTGTGTTTTAATATGAGCGATATGGCAGAGCAAAATAGCATGAACTTTGCGTTTGTATGCAATAGTATGGGAAAGACGTCATAGTTTTATTGGTTTAGCTACCGTGCACAAGGAAATTTTGACTGAATTTGTTTTGCGGGAGGAAATTTTTGCGCGTCGGGACAGCTTAAATTTCTGCTGGGAGGAAATGTTTGCGGATTTCTGGTCAGGTATAAATAAAATCCAAGGCATCGGTATTAAACAATTTCACTTCCTGACCGGAGGTTTTTATAGTTCTCCCAGTTATATGGTTGCTGTTCTGGCGCCAATATGAACATAAACAACGAGAAAACTAGTGAGTGAATTATTGTACGTTGTAAAAATGTATCAGTATTATGATAACAGTCTCTGGTTCTTTTGAGGACGTGTGTGGAGTTGAATCGGGAATACAGATAACTGTTGTGCCGGTCGCCTCGGAGTTATGATAGGAATATATTCACTGTTGAAAAGTTCTTGTTAAGCCGATATACATCATTAAAACAAGTAATTTTTTCTGCGCGATTATATTTCTGCGGTGGAAAATTTAATACAAAATAAAGTAATACTGCATAATAATGCAACAACGGACAACCTTTGCCTGTATCTCCGGCAGATCAGAAAAAGGTTTTGAAAAATACTGCGGTCAGGAATCCCGCATGTTTGATTACTTTAGTACAAATTTTATAATTTGAGAAATTGGGGCGCTAAGTTTCATGATGTCACTTTCCGGGAAACTTGATAAAGAGTGTACAGCTATTATGCTGGAGATTCAAATATTTCAAACCGGATGTAATGGAGATACTGCCTAGCTCCGAGAAACACATTACACTTACACGCGGAATAAACTCTGAGGAGCTACTTAAAAACAATTGCAAGATCCCACTATTCCAATATATGACTATCGCATAAGACTTGGATCTTAATAGAATATTTTACGAATTTTTACTGCGGTCGTGACCCCGGGGGTCGTCAAGAAGACACTGTCAACACTATATTTTGAGGTTTAAAGCAGACCCATTTAATCTCTAATAGTTACTAAACACATGATACCGGAAATAGAAAACTCTCGACTTTCGAATAAAAAAAGACAGAACTACTATATTCGCAAATAACCCATTCATGTATAACATTAACTTATGCAGCCATTTCTTTTTCAACTCTCCACAAAAGAAAAATCAATGTCCGCTTCACTTTCCAAAACATTTCATATCGATATCGATAACAACATACACAACTGCGTGAAATATTTCCTTTAACAAGCATTGACAACTAAGCGGAAAACAGATATTTCAGCCCACCCACATCTGACGTCTGAGTTATCAAAAGTTTCTCTGGCTTTTGTTGATAATTTTGTCCAATGCATTATGAATGTTCTGTGATACTTGTTATCTTTGTGGAATGTCCGGTTTCCGGAAGATTATAAAGAACAGGAAAGAGCGAATCTCAAAACTGTCTTAATCAAAGGGCTCTTAAAGCCATCTCGTTAATGCGAGAGAATGTAAGGTTAATAAAAAACAACAACAACAACAAGAATTGGAAAAGTTGGGTGCCTTTGATAGGTAAATGTAGTAAAGACGTGATAGGTAATATGTGTAAAGCTGCTAAATGGTTTATTGAAGTTGAAAGATTGAAAATACCTGTAGGTCTAATCGAAGAGTTAGACATTGCAGTCATAGAGGACTTAAGGGCTCTATTTCAATAAAAGTCATGAGCAACAAAATAATCACGAGTATGAATGTAAATAATTTTCATGTTAATTTAGCGTATTTATTTTGTTCAAAATAGTCTTCATTTTACAGCTGAGGGGAAACTTCAACTTGATTATATTAAGCGAACAAGAAGCTGTACACAGCTTGAACTCGTGGCGCCTTTAACTTATTGCAGCATTGATTCCCAAGTGATTTGAGTGCTTTTACAGAGAAACATAAGCTTGAAATTATGTCTAATCAAAGGCTCCTAAGAGCCAACCCGAGAAGAAAAAATGCTAACGCGTAACGCAATATTGCCGTACGCTTACGTTTTCACACTGACACAGTTCGATATATATTTTTTTTAATAAAACGTAAGGATTTTTGACGAACGAAAAATAAAGTACATCACTTTCATAATGTCCAGTTCGAAAAAAGCAAAAAAAAAAAAAAAAGAAAAAAAAAAAAAAAGGACACTCTGGAGAATCGAACTCGAGCCGTCCGGGACTGAGCCACAAACTCAATCACTGCGCTGTCCAAGAGCACATACTGCCTACGGACTAAATTTTATTATTTTAATCTAGATACGCATCAGAACGCGTGTTTAGGTTGCAAAATCCTTTTAGATCGATTTTAATGTTGCACTAAAAACTCCAAATGCGAAACATCTGTAACCTTATTGTTGTCTATATTCGTTTACATCAAATTAATTATTGTTATCGTTGGATTCACGTTGAATTCCTGTTACGAAACGTGTTCGTAACAAAGCATTTGCTCACTAAGTTTACAGCTGATGGAAGGAGCGAGTGAGTGAGTGAGAGAGTGAATTTTATTTAAACACCCTTGCCGATAGCCTGTTCATCATGCTTTCACGTATACACGGGTTTAAAAGTAAGACCACACTGCATTCACTAGATTCAGTAGCTGACACTTAAACTCGACCCGGAGCTTGATCGCTAAGCGTCCTAAGCAAATGGCAAGTTTAATATACAAAACACAGAACTTGCCAGAGCAAAAATCCCACAGGAATAAGCAGCGAACACAATATTAAACGGCCTATCCATCCATGAACGCCTTGAATTGTCTTGAAAGTGTGCAGTTGTACGCAGTAGTTCTTTATCTTGCTTCTCGAGTACACACACGGAGAGATTTTACGGTATGTATTTCATGGCCGAAAGCCATATAGTCGTCGATATAGACTTAAATATGCGTGCATAAATTTGCATGCGCTAATGTGACACGAAAAAAAGAAAAACAAGAAAAGTCAACGCCGGATTTACAACTCGTGTGCTTCGCCACGAGTAATGAGCCGATGCCAATTTGGTTGCTACGGGGGGAAATTATGAGGAGGGATGGGGGTGGCAAAACTACTTAGATTCAATCTATCTTTAGAGAGCCCTTTTACTTAGTTAATTTTCTATGTTTTGTATCAGTTACAGTATTTTAGTAGCAATGACTTGTATGGCACTACAATGGCGATTTTCCTATCAATCGAAATTTGGGAAAGATGTTCGAAAGTTAAAAAATATTTACTATCTTTATTTATTGATATTTAAACAAAACTAAAACATATTGCAACGATTTTCATTTGGGATTAAAATTGATTTACTAGCAATGTTTTTAAACAGCCAATTAATATGTGCAGTGTATATGTGGATGTATGAGACAAAACAAGAACTTTGTGCATGTGAATAAGTTCAGTAAAAAGACTTCAGTAAAAAAGGAATGTTTTATCTAAATACTTCACTAAGGTAGACTATTGTAAAAAAGGCAAATGAAAATATTTTACTTGTCGCTTTTTCCGTCAACTAAAAAATTGTGTATCTTCGGGCAGAATGGTGTCTCTTGTGGGAATAGAGCTGGTGATTAGATTTCGTTTCCTTTTATAGCCGAAGCTGTTTTCAAAACATCTCGGCTTAAAGAAGCCTTGGTAAAAACGACAAGCGACGTGGCCCCGAAAATTGCCGACATGAGACGTTCTGAACAGCGAGAAGCGGCTCGATTCCGCTTCAAAAATACGACAAATTACGACAGCGACTTTAGAAGGTTGTGCAATTTACCAATAAAATTAAACATTATTGACCATATCGTTCATATCAACACCCGACGGCCAACGGTCTTTTACATGTAATGATCAATTTGTCATTGAAACGTCTACCAACCTCGTTCCCAAGGCCCCTATCTTCCTCTCTCTTGGATCGAGCAGGGGTTGGAACGTTACCCACCACAGCGTAACCACCACACAGTGAACCACCACACAGTGAACCGCCACACAGTGAACCACCACACAGTGAACCGCCACACAGTGAACCACCACACCGTGAACCGCCACACAATGAACCGCCACACAGTGAACCGCCACACAATGAACCCACCACACAGTGAACCCACAACACAGTGAACAGCCACGCAGCAAGCGGTGTGCGTTACGAGATTTAACCGTTCTTTAAACAATAGCCATCACGGCAAAAAAGAAGCTATATTTCAGCGCGTGGAATTGAAAAAAATGTTCCTTTTCTAGGATTTTCAGCGATATTAATGTGACACTGTCACTTTGCATGTTTTTGAAGAGGATTTTAGGTCACTTTATCGGTCGTTTTTAAGGGTATTTTCCTGTATTTTTAACAAGACAGTTCACAGAGCTTTAGTTTTATTCCGCTCATAGCATGACTTGTTATGCAGTATGTTGCAGACGTGAGCAGATCGGTTTACGTAATACTGTCTAGAAAGTTCTGAATTCTATTGTTTTGGTTTATAGGATTTCATGGGAGGTTAAATCACGTAATGGTTGGGATAACATTACTCATCTGTTACATATGTCACACCCCGGGGGGTACTCAACAAAGTTTTGTACGGGGATGCTCCAACCCCGAGGTCCAAACCCTTACCCTTTTATATACCGTTTTTGACAATAAAGGTACCCCTTTCATATACCTTTCATTGAAAATGGTGCCCCTTTCATATACCTTTTAATGAAAATGGTACCCCTTTCATATAGCCTTTACGTGCGTCTGTTTGATATCTTTTGAAAGACCAGGAGCTAAACTGAAAGACCCTTTTTATAATACTTAAATGGCAGTTTTCCCTGCCTTTTTATGCTTCAACGGCGCGTTTTCGCTACCCTTTCCTATTCTTCGTGAAATCCCTACTCTTTCATATACTTCAACTCGTAAAATCCCGACCCTTTTTCACATACCTCCAGCCTCAAAAAGGTACCCCTTTCGGGCGGAGCATCCCCGTATTGCCCATTATAGGGAGTACCCCCCCCCCCCCGCCAATGTCACAGTCACAGCTAGGCGAGTGTGTTTACCTGCGTATAACAACAAGTAGTTTAGTTTTATTTCTTTGAGTTAGCGTGGATCTCAGCTCCCCAGAAGGCCATATTAAAGAGAAATATTCCGTCTTCCTCATGGCTACAATTAAATGTTACATTCGAGCACAATGACTGCCTTAGCTGATCTCAAAGTAAACCTAATCGGTTTAGTTGCCACTATCGTAAACTGAACTTTCACACCTTTTCTTAGATTTCTCATTCCTTTACACATTTGTTTTTCATCCAAAATTTGGGATGTACAATTAATTTAGCCTTTCTTCTTTTAGAATTTAGGGGTCTACCCGGGCCTACTCTTTTACGTTTTCTTGGTTGAAGCCGTTCAAAAGTGATAATTCCACCAACTCGCCTAGGTCTCCCGGTAACAAAAATTTTCTGAGCCCACGCGGCTGTCACGCGTCCTTTATTATCTTCTTGTTCGATCTTTTTTTCGGCCGATTTTTCCGGAATTATAGTTGAAAGAAGAAAAAATTTTAAATGTCATAGGTTTTGATGTTCAGAGTGACATTTTTTGATTTTAAAAAAATCTATTTCGATTCTTAACGAACCCGCATGTTGTTGACTTCCATTGTCTTTTAATTTGTATATTTTTATCATTATTGTTGAGATATTAGGTCCTCTAATGATATCAGTTTTTTACTTTGTAACGCCTGAAAGAGAAACCCTGTTTAAATAAAGGTATCTGTCCAGCTTTCTTTCAGATCTATCTCTTTTTACTCTTCGCGTTCCTTCGCGTGACTGAATCGTATAACGCAGCTTATCTGGTGTCCAGTCCCCTTGGTTCACTGTGTGGTGGTTGACAGGTTCACTGTGTGGTGGTTACGCTGTGGTGGGTAACGTTCCAACCTTATATGCTTGGATCGGACGTGCAGTTAGAGTACACCCTAGACTCCCGGTATACACATACATATCCGTGACCTTTGATTTTTGATTTTTTGGCGCAAATTGGTTTTAACAAGCTTAATAATTTTCCTTCGAGCATTTTTATTTTAAAAAGAGACTTTTCTTTTTATCTTGATGAAAAATTGCACTTTATCAAATAAAGACAAATAAGTGACAGGTCACGCGTGTGGTTTCCGTTCGAATTACACGCACCGGCTCCCCCGACGGTGTCAATTTGCGCGAGGGCAAAAGTAACGACCCTCCCCTCGGGTGAATGTCATTTTGTCTCTGTGACGCGGTCGCTAAGCTTTAGTATTCGAATTTCGTGGTACAAAAAGATGGCCAGAATCGCTCCAAAACGGAGCCCTTTTAGAGACCGTGAAAGGGAATTTGGAAGCTAGCACGAATCGCACGGGTAGACATTTAACCTGCGGCCTCACTGGTGGCAATTCGGGGAGCTTGAGTTGAATTGTTTAGAATTTATTGGCTTTCGCGTGGCGAGGGTTCGCTCAGAGGTCTCCAGCCTTCCCTTCTTTTATAGTGGATAGTGGGGCGAGTGACAAAAGTTGTAAAAATGCATTTAAACCGGTCAGGATACATCAAGAGACAATAAAGTAAAGGTGAGAAGACTTTGTGTAATGTGTAGTGTGTAATATTTTCGATTTTTCTATCGCTTATCAATTCCGTGACAAATCGTATTATTATACTGTGCACTGGCTTCGAATCTGTAACTTGATGTCACTCACATCACGATCATCTGCCTGTGGGATCATCCAATTTAAATCTTTGATGTGTGCCACAACGCATCGGATAAATGTTTACGCTTATCCGCGTTTGTAGATCTTTATATATAAGATATAAACATCTAAGAATTTTACGGAGATTTTAAAGAAGAAAAGAACTGATCCATGACCTATGGTCGCTACAATGTCTGTCATTGATCGATCAGATTCCGTTCACGCATATTCATTGCTATTTTAAGACTTAAATTCAGTCAGGAAGTCAAGACAAAAAAGTGCATATCCTTAGAATTCCTCTATTCCTCAAAGAAAGAATTGAGCAAATACATATTTTTCCAACGTTAATTTCATTTTTACAGTTTTGAGATTCGCTCATTCCTGTTCTTTTATTATCTTCCGGAAACCGGACATTCCACACGTTGTATGTTGTTATCGCTATCGATATGAAATGTTTTGGAAAGTGAAGCGGACATTGATTTTTCTTTTGTGGAGAGTTGAAAAAGAAATGGCTGCATAAGTTAATGTTATACATGAATGGGTTATTTGCGAATATATAGTAGTTCTGTCTTTTTTTATTCGAAAGTCGAGAGTTTTCTATTTCCGGTATCATGTGTTTAGTAACTATTAGAGATTAAATGGGTCTGCTTTAAACCTCAAAATATAGTGTTGACAGTGTCTTCTTGACGACCCCCGGGGTCACGACCGCAGTAAAATTTCGTAAAATATTCTATTAAGATCCAAGTCTTATGCGATAGTCATATATTGGAATAGTGGGATCTTGCAATTGTTTTTTAATAGCTCCTCAGAGTTTATTTCGCGTGTAAGTGTAATGTGTTTCTCGGGGTTAGGCAGTATCTCCATTGTCAGAAGTATAGCATCATTACATACGGTTTTAAATATTTGAATCTCCAGCATGATAGCTGTACACTTTAATCAAGTTTCCCGGAAAGTGACATCATGAAACTTAGCGCCCCAATTTCTCAAATTATAACATTTGTACTAAAGTAATCAAACATGCGGGATTCCTGACCGCAGTATTTTTCAAAACCTTTTTCTGATCTGCCGGAGATACAGGCAAGGTTGTCCGTTGTTGCATTATTATGCAGTATTACTTTATTTTGTATTAAATTTTCCACCGCAGAAATATACTCGCGCAGAAAAAATTACTTGTTTTAATGATGTATATCGGCTTAACAAGAACTTTTCAACAGTGAATATATTGCTATCATAACTCCGAGGCGACCGGCACAACAGTCATCTGTATTCCCGATTCAACTCCACACACGTCCTCAAAAGAACCAGAGACTGTTATCATAATACTGATACATTTTTACAACAACGTACAATAATTCACTCACTAGTTTTCTGGTTGTTTATGTTCATATTGGCGCCAGAACAGCAACCATATAACTAGGGAGAACTATAAAAACCTCCGGTCAGGAAGTGAAATTATTTAATACCGATGCCTTGGATTTTATTTATACTTAACCAGAAATCCGCAAACATTTCCTCCCTGCAGAAATTTAAGCTGTCCCGACCGCGCACAAAAATTTCCTCCCGCAAAACAAATTCAGTCAAAATTTCCTTGTGCACGGTAGCTAAACCAATAAAACTATGACGTCTTTCCCATACTATTGGATACAAACGCAAAGTTCATGCTATTTTGCTCTGCCATATCGCTCATATTAAAACACAAACTTTCCCATCCAATAACGTCTCCATTCGTAAAAATAGACCGTGAAATTCTCAAACTACGTTTCCCAAGAAAACGTATTTGACCTATTTTTACCATTCTCGAAAGCAGCTTGAATGGCTTTACGACAAATGATTGAAAATTTGATATATTGATACGTAACGTGAGATATCGAAACTAAGAACTTTAATATCTTTGCGGTGACGTAATGTGAAATATGACAAGTTCATCACAAGTTCTGACATCCCAATACCCTAGGGAAATTAACAATAGGACCGGGGGTGTTCCTCAAATATTTTAGTGACGGTATGTGACGCCCTTCTTGAAATCCTAACCGCTTTAACCAACCATATCCTCAATGCCCTTATATAGCTTCTATGAAGAAGAAAGAAGAAACTCCCCCCCCGGAAAAAAGTCCACAAAAATTTGTTAACAGCTTTTGCCCCTTTTTTATCTCGTAATTTCGAAATCTCGCTTAATGCGCATGCGCATTAACGAGATAAAAATGAAATTAAGGTTGGAAAAATATATATTTGCTCAATTCTTTCTTTGAGGAATAGAGGAATTCTAAGGATATGCACTTTTTTGTCTTGACTTCCTGACTGAATTTAAGTCTTAAAATAGCAATGAATATGCGTGAACGGAATCTGATCGATCAATGACAGACATTGTAGCGACCATAGGTCATGGATCAGTTCTTTTCTTCTTTAAAATCTCCGTAAAATTCTTAGATGTTTATATCTTATATATAAAGATCTACAAACGCGGATAAGCGTAAACATTTATCCGATGCGTTGTGGCACACATCAAAGATTTAAATTGGATGATCCCACAGGCAGACCAATCGTGATGTGAGTCAGATCAAGTTACAGCACAGTAATGAAATATACTAGGAAATAATACGATTTGTCACGGAATTGATAAGCGATAGAAAAATCGAAAATATTACACACTAAAGTCTTCTCACCTTTACTTTATTGTCTCTTGATGTATCCTGACCGGTTTAAATGCATTTTTACAACTTTTGTTACTCGCCCCACTATCCACTATAAAAGAAGGGAAGGCTGGAGACCTCTGAGCGAACCCTCGCCACGCGAAAGCCAATAAATTCTAAACAATTCAACTCAAGCTCCCCGAATTGCCACCAGTGAGGCCGCAGGTTAAATGTCTACCCGTGCGATTCGTGCTAGCTTCCAAATTCCCTTTCACGGGCTCTAAAAGGGCTCCGTTTTGGGGCGATTCTGGCCATCTTCGCTTCGCCATTGTCCGCGATCCAAACGGCTGTATCACGAAATTCGAATACTAAAGCTTAGCGACCGCGTCACAGACAAAATGACATTCACCCGAGGGGAGGGTCGTTACTTTTGCCCTCGCGCAAATTGACACCGTCGGGGGAGCCAGTGCGTGTAATTCCAACGGAAACCACACGCGTGACCTGTCACTTATTTGTCTTTATTTGATAAAGTGCAATTTTTCATCAAGATCAAAAGAAAAGTCTCTTTTTAAAATAAAAATGCTCGAAGGAAAATTATTAAACTTGTTAAAACCAAATCAAAAATCAAAGGTCACGGATATGTATGTGTATACCGGGAGTCTAGGGTGTACTCTAACTGCACGTCCGATCCAAGAGAGAGGAAGATAGGGGCCTTGGGAACGAGGTTGGTAGACGTTTCAATAACAAATTGATCATTACATGTAAAACAGACCGTTGGCCGTCGGGTGTTGATATGAACGATATGGTCAATAATGTTTAATTTTTATTGGTAAATTGCACAACCTTCTAAAGTCGCTGTCGTAATTTGTCGTATTTTTGAAGCGGAATCGAGCCGTTTCTCGCTGTTCAGAACGTCTCATGTCGGCAATTTTCGGGGCCACGTCGCTTGTCGTTTTTACCAAGGCTTCTTTAAGCCGAGATGTTTTGAAAACAGCTTCGGCTATAAAAGGAAACGAAATCTAATCGCCAGTTCTATTCCTACAAGAGACACCATTCTGCCCGAAGGTACACAATTTTTTAGTTGACGGAAAAAGCGACAAGTAAAATATTTTCATTTGCCTTTTTTACAATAGTCTACCTTAGTGAAGTATTTAGATAAAACATTCCTTTTTTACTGAAGTCTTTTTACTGAACTTATTCACATGCACAAAGTTCTTGTTTTGTCTCATACATCCACATATACACTGCACATATTAATTGGCTGTTTAAAAACATTGCTAGTAAATCAATTTTAATCCCAAATGAAAATCGTTGCAATATGTTTTAGTTTTGTTTAAATATCAATAAATAAAGATAGTAAATATTTTTTAACCTTCGAACATCTTTCCCAAATTTCGATTGATAAGAAAATCGCCATTGTAATGCCATACAAGTCATTGCTACTAAAATACTGTGACTGATACAAAACATAGAAAATTAACTGAGTAAAAGGGCTCTCTAAAGATAGATTGAATCTAAGTAGTTTTGCCACTCCCATCCCTCCTCATAATTTCCCCCCGTAGCAACCAAATTGGCCTCGGCTCATTCGCTTAATATAATCAAGTTGAAGTTTCCCCTCAGCTGTAAAATGAAGACTATTTTGAACAAATACTTTAAATTAACATGAAAATTATTTACATTCATACTCGTGATTATTTTGTTGCTCATGACTTTTATTGATTTGGTGGCTCCTAAAAGAGCCCTTAAGTCCTCTATGACTGCAATGTCTAACTCTACGATTAGACCTACAGGTATTTTCAATCTTTCAACTTCAATAAACCATTTAGCAGCTTTACACATATTACCTATCACGTCTTTACTACATTTACCTATCAAAGGCACCCAACTTTTCCAATTCTTGTTGTTGTTGTTTTATTAACCTTACATTCTCTCGCATTAACGAGGTGGCTTTAAGAGCCCTTTGATTAGTAAAAGGAAGAATGAGATCAGAAGGGTGTAACCCAAGTCGTTTACCCATCACTACACCTGGCAACGAGGGCTAGCTGACAGGAACTGTAATTTTTAACATATTTATAGAGTTTTCCATCACCATAAATGAAAGCTAACCGTCTTCAAATCAGTGCTTAACCCTAAACACTGCAGATCAGTGCTAAACTGAAGCTCTTTTCTCTCAGTTCTGTGTCTAACGTCAGTGATATAAATAATACTACTGTTAGATAAATAGGGCCTATTTTGCCGCTTGCATGCGGTAATTTGATGTTAATTAGACCCGCTTATATGCGAATCGGGTGTATATTCTACTGCCACTTCAGATTCCTGTCGCCTGCAGGAAGTCTGACAGCCCGCCATGTTGTTTTAACATGTAAATACGCATGCTCAGCGTTTTTTGCTTGATTGCACCGCTGTACACAAAAATCGTTGACCGCAAGACAAGGGAAAAATAAAATATTCTTACATTCCTATCGTAGAATTGGCGTAAAATAGGTACTCTTAACAGTTTTCTGATGTTTGCCAAACTAAGGGAATTAGTTAGACTAATTAAGACCAGTTAAGCATTGACTGGACATGCTTAAAGACAACTGTCCCATTCCCATTTAGACGTTTTTTTTCCTATTCCCAGTGAACAAATCCCAGTCCCAGTGACTCAAATCCCATTTCCAAGGGCAAAAACAGGCCAATCCCAGTTCCCATTTTAGACCTTCAGGACCCTCTACTCAGTTAAATCTGTGTGTGTTTCTTGGTTCATAGGACGTACTTAGGCCCTTTTTTTTCGGTTAGTTGCTATTGTTAAAGTAGGTTATTTGCTGTGTTTATTTCAGATCGAAGAAAATTCTTGTAAAATCAAGAAATGGAAATATAATTTATACGATTCACCGGAATCCAGCCGTTGAGGTATTTTGGCAGTTTTCGACAAACGAGCCGAAATTTGGCTACCCATTTTAAAAAAACTGTCATTTTATTTTTCGTAAATAATAAAGTTTTGGTTGGTAGAGAAACTGTGATCAGACATAATGTACGTGCCTCACTTGCCAAGCTAGTGGCTGCAGCGAAACTGAAAAATCATATTAAGAAATCATATTACTTTCACAACCAGCAGAAGCGCCAAACAGATAATGAATTTGGCAGGTTTTAAATGGAAATTTGCATAAACATTGGTTGCGCGTGATGCCATTTCATGAACTTCCATGAGTTCGCCGCAAGCGCTTTTGTCCTTCTCTACTTCTGCTGATACTCATAATATTTCAATCTCGTCCTCAGAGTGTGACCTTACGCCCGACCGAGGCCCCGATTTTTGGTGTTAACCAAAATTATCGCCAACTCTGAATATCTATAAAATTCATCGTTACTGGCTTGGCTTCAAGCAGTGAAATAATAAAACAAGGCAAGTTCACTTCTCCTGTTATCATTAATTTATTCCTTTCCCGTATTTTGGCGCAGAACGTTTCAAATAAAGCGTAGATATCGATAATCGCCGCTGAAAAAAATTCATTCCGCATTATAAACAATTAACAAAAAAAATTCAATTTCCCATTTCAATTTGCCATTCCCCATTCCCCATTCCCCATTCCCCATTCATCGTTTTAGTAACATCCTGTAAAAACTCTCGGCTTCGCCTCGAGTTTTTAAACCTGATAATACACTACTGCTCGTTTTTTAAACAGTACGGATAGCAACGAAGGGAATAAACAGCGCTTACTAAATCATTTTGGGTAACATTTTAAATTTCTGCCCTTGTACCTAGGAGAATCGCTAAAATACAACTACTGTATTGTCAAGTTGTAAATTTTGTCCATTTTTCCTAATCAAGTTAAACCAGCTAGCGGCTTTATATAGTTTCTTTTTTTATATCTCATTATGTAACTTTTTGGTCAGTCAAATAATATTTATTAAATAAATATTAACAGTAAGACCGAACGGCGTAATCATTGTAAAATAGAGAATAATAATTTGTCGTTAAAGCGCGCTAGACGTAGAAAAAAAGGCATAGACATACAGTGGAGCATCCCTACAACTGCCAACTCTCTTTAACGGCCATGTTTTTTTCCTCCCGACCGACGATCCGTACATTTCCTTTTATGCAAACCTCCCTACAGCGGCTACAAGACGGACACTGACAGCAACGGCTAGTAAAACTAGCAAACAACCAATGAGGAACTGTGCATACGTAAAAGATGTTTATTTTTTACTGAAGCGAAGGTCAAGTGATACTCAATAAATATTTTGAGTCGACTCCTGTACTAGCGTTAAAAGAAAATTTTGTGCAATTGATCGAAATCACGTTTAATAATTATGGATTAGACATACTTTCTCCATTCGAAGTCGACTTAGGTCTAGAATAAACCTCACATATTCAGATCTGCCCCACATACCACATGTCTCAAGGCGCTTTACACATACACTTATAAGAATGAGATCGGGCGTCAGCTTATGAAGGCTCCTCAGGCAACCGCTATAGGTCCATTGTTGATCTCATCTCTCCCACCCCACCCATGATCACACTGAGGGTGGTCACAGCCAGGGTTTTGTTACGTCCTCAATGGTTCTTTTACGTCCCCAACTGAGACGGAATCGCCATTTCTACGTGGTCATCGGAGCCACGTGAAGGTCTAACCATTCGCAGATGTCTTTTCTCTTGAAGGAAGTTACAAAACTGCATGAGAGTAACGAACCAGACGTTCTTAGCAACCAAAAGCAGACCCCAGGAACCCGCAGAGTCCACGATCTCTGCGTGAAGTCCAGTAGGTTGCTGTTTTGATATCAAAATGTCGCAGGGAAGACATGTAGACTTGACCACAAGTCGAGCTTAAGAATTTTTTTTGAAGAGATCGAAGGAACTCGACTTGTTTCCCTTTCCGGAAACCGCATCAAGTGATGTCATTTTGGCGCGAACATTTAAGCGGCTCGTTTTTCACAAATTAAATTGGGAAGTTGTCAAATTTTTGACATAAGCTCACGCTGTTTCTTCCTATTGAAAAAATATTTTTTGTCAGCCTGAAAATCTAATTACAGTCGAATTTTTATGCTGTTCCTACGGCAAAATAGCAGGCCTTTTTCACCGAAATGTTGGGGTATTATATTTTGACCAAAGAAATCGAAGTTATAAAAAAGGTTGTGTAGTTTATATGATTTATGATTGTAATTAGTTGTCAACTTCTTTTGGCTGCAGGGCTGTAAAACAGTAATGAAGTAAATAATTTGAATAAAGCAAAATATTTCCGAAATGCACTTACATATTACTTTAAAGAAGTCATCCGTTAAAAAATCAGAGGGCTCTTAAAGCCATCTCGTTAATGCGTTAGAACGTGAGGTTAATAAAAACGAAATAGAAGAATTGATAGTGAATATGGTAAAGATGCCGTTGTAGCGCACCTTTAGAATAAGTCTTCTTAAAATACGTACATGAAAACATCACATGATGCAAATCAGCCAATATAAATTTATGTTCACGAAATGGGCGTAGTTTTATTTTAGTAGCCATTTGGGGTATTAAAAACAGGAAATCACTAATTTTCGATTACAAAGTTTACATTTTCTCGCTAGTGACTAAAATGGGGTCTATAATTTGGTTATACAATAGACGTGTTTTGAAAATGTTATAGGCTGGCTTATTATTATTTTTTTTTGTAAAAGGAGGGGAACCTGTGCCCCTCTGCTAACAACTTTTCTGTACAGCATTGGGGGATCTGCTCTTATCAGTGCTCCACTTTTTCAAGACCAAAATCCAGAATAGTCCTCAACTTCGACGACTAAGGAGAGCTTTATTTCACAAGATTTGGTGCCGTTTTTCCATCACAATCAAGAAAGCGTCTGGTAACCATCTGTCTTCTCTTTGGTGAATGCGCGCTTTTCAATTTTGTGGTTTTGGTTTTGGTCTCCCGAGTTTTCTCGCCCTCGCGTTACGTGGAGATGGCCGTGCGTCCCGCGCACCAGCCGCTCGCCACACTAGAACTGTCCGCTTGATAGCGGAGGAAAACCTGGATCATTTTCACGATGGCGTCATTTGACTACAACTACCAGAATTAATTTCGTTTTTCCTTTCTTATTTAATTTTTGTAATCCCAGTGAGGTTTAAATAACAATGGCCCTAATTTGCACTACAAAACAAAAAACTGAACCTCCGTGCGACCCTTCTTCAGAAACTGCCGGCCACCCCCTACTACCGATGCCGTGTGCGTAAGCATGAGAAATTTAATCTTGAAAGCGAGTTTCGCCGTAACATCCTGTCACGTGGTAATTCAAATACCACAGATGATCACACGCGTTTGGCGTAGATCAAAGATCTCCTAAAAACGATCGAAGATCACGACGTAGAAGGAGCCATCATTTACAGTAAAGAACAGTGGATAGAGCTGGGGGAAAAACCGACCAAGTATTTCTACTAGCTTGAAAATCAGCGACAGACCACAGGGTCCAGAGGAGCTCTATTTGATCGTACAAGACGCTATTTTCTTTGTTACACAAAATATGTACCGCGGGCCAAATTATTACGGGCTCGGAAGCTGCGAAATCGGCGCACAGTAACTACGGAAAGGGAGGAAACTGATTTAGGCATATTTTTTCAAATCCCTGTAACTCAGACGAAATTCAATAAAAACGCCTCATTTTAAGTATGTGATCTGTAATTTCTATATTCTAATGAAATATCGAAGAAATCCATCGAAAAAAGTAGGCAAACCTACATTTGCGGCGACCGAAATTTACGGCTTAAAAGCATCGCTTTCGTTCAATGTACACCGCAACAGCTGGTGACGGAAATGACGCCATCATGTTATTGTGCGCATGATCGGAAGTTTTTTCAGAAGTTTTCGCATCCGCTGAAGGTTATGATTCGATTGCCCGTGTGCAGTTTCGCTGGATTTTAAGATGTAAATCTTGAGAAGTTAACTGAAATTCTTCGCAAATTCTACTGTTCTAGTGTAAAATGGGTATTCTACATTTAGCCGTTTGTTAAGAAGGACTTTAGTGTGGACTGGGTTTTGAAACCTTTCAAAAGCCGCGAGCAACGGACTAGAGGTCGGTTGTGGTTTCCCATGGTGTTGCGCTTGTAGATTTTGACCTCATTTTGGCGTCTTTTTTTGCCTGGCGGTTTGTGTGTTGTTTTCGCCACTAATATTAGCATGTAGATTTTTATGTAAGAAAGCCGCTTAAATTTATTGTACTTTCTCTCTGAAATAGCGGACATGACAGGATCTAAAATGATCTGTTGTCGTGAATGTCTTTCCTGCTATTCGTAATGTCACGCTGGGCACAGCTATTTTAGATTTGTCAGGATCCAAGCTTTATAGCAGAGAGAGCTGTAGCTTAATAAGCTATTCAACTTGTAGAGAGTTGAAGTTTGTCTCAGTCAAGGTTGTAATTTTAGCTCGCTGTTTATACTAAAACTCCGCTGGCTATTTCGACAGTCTGGCAACTGCTTCCGTTTGAACACCAAAAGAAATTAAACACGCGTTAAATTTTCAATAATCTTTCTACCATTTCGAAACGTAAGCATGTTTTCTCCTGCTCGATAATTTTTTTTCTTCTAAGTCGGATTTTCTTGCAGGAGCAGACCTTTTCAAAGAAGAATTTTCCCTCCACAGCTGATGTTTGGAATTAGTAACGGCTTACCGCACATCCGGTCATTACCACTTCCGTCACCAGATGATGCGGTTCACATCGAACTCGTCACGTGGTACAAGTATAATTTCTCTCGGCACTTCGTGTCTCGTTGTCGGCACTTCGTGCCTTGTTCGGAAAGCTTCGCTTTCCGAAGATAATTGCGCCCTTAGTAATTTGGCCCGCGGTACATATTTTGTGTAACGCAATCAGTTAAACTTTCAAGACGGCGACGGTTCGAAGAAAATAGCGTCTTGTACGTACCCTGTTGACAGGCACGCGACTCAATTACAGAGTTACGTGCCAACAATTCAACCGTGACTTCCGATAAAAATATTCTTCGCGAATGTCGCGATTTTTATCGTAACCTCTATTCGGTTGAACAGGTTTATTTATCTAACCAAGGCTTTTAGACCAACTGGATAAAACTCTGGCGACGGTTCGAAGAAAATAGCGACTTGTACGATCAAATAGAGCTCCTCTGGACCCTGTGGACAGGCACGCGACTCAATTACAGAGTTACGTGCCAACAATTCAACCGTGACTTCCGATAAAAATATTCTTAGCGAATGTCGCGATTTTTATCGTAACCTCTATTCGGCTGAACAGGTTTATTTATCTAGCCAAGGCTTTTAGACCAACTGGATAAAACTCTGTCATCCGAAATGCGAAGGTGACCTCACACTCTTTGAATGTCAAGAGACCCTTTCACAAATGCAATCATGCAAATCGCTTTCCGGTTGAATTTTATCATCGCTTCTGGGGTCCCGGCGTAGCTAATCGAACGAATCCGAACCAAAAACCAATCGAACCCAATCGAACTAAATCGTTCGATTGGAGTTCGATTGGTTCGGCAATCGAACATAATCGAACTGGAACTTTTGGGTGAGTTCGATTAAGTTCGATTACCGAATCCAGTCAAACCCAATCGAGGCGATTGGTTCGATTTTGTTCGGTGGAAGAATTTCACCCTTTAACTGATCCTTTACTAGCGGAGCAATTGTGAGAGATATTAACACATTTCAATTAACTAAAATCTTTATTGTTACGGTGATTCGAAATTGATTAATTCACAATATAATATAAAGAGCACTCGTGGTAGCCCTTTACCACCGCTTCCAGAATGGTAAGTTTGACGTCTGTTGCCCTGTCCGACATCTTGTACTCGTGTTTGAAATAGAAGCCAAAAACTAACTTACTTGACCGCAATGCTTTGTTTCAGACCAGATTAAACTAGTTTTATATTTCCGATTGTTGAAGTGTTCGATTATGTTCGATGAGTTCGATTACGTTCGATTGTTGAAGCGTTCGATTACCGAACGTTCGATTGCGTTCGATCGGCAAAATTTTTCGGTGAGTTCGATTAAGTTCGATTACCGAACCCAATCGAACCCAATCGAGCGATTGAGTTCGATTAGGTTCGATTACCGAACGTTCGATTAGCTACGTCGGGTGGGGTCTATGAAGTCACGATTTAATAAATTACTCTTTTAAACACGGATCACTCTCTGACACACAAAGTAAAGAAATTATCCGCCCGCTTTACAAGAAGGACGACAAGTTAGACTTGAAAAACTGGCAACCATTTTTTTTTCTGTTAAACACAGATTATAAAATTTGCACTAAAGTAATCAAACATGCGGAATTCCTGACCGCAGTATTTTTGAAAACCTTTTTCTGATCCGGGATACAATCGACTATTGTAAATCATAAACAGCTTTCGGCCGCTGTTATTTGCTTGGATGTATGTTCTTGGGAAACGCAGTTTGAGAATTTCACGGTGTATTTTAAATATGAATGAAGAAAGTTTGTGTTTTCATATGAGCGATAATATAATAAATTGAGGAATAATCAATTTAGGAAATAACGAAATATAATATCCAATTTATTAAACACTTTAGAGAGATTTCACAGATTGTAAAGTATAAATAGGTGATGTCACGTTTAATTCTCGCGGAGATTGCACAGTGAATTTAGGAAATAACGAAATATAATATCCAATTAATTCAACACTTTTGAGAGATTCGACAGATTGTAAAGTATAAATAGGTGATGTCACGTTTAATTCTCGCGGAGACTGCAGAGCGAATTTTTGTGTTTAGTTAAATATACGTATTGGATTCGTTTAGCAGTAAAATGTTGTTCCTAAAAGATTGTTTTTTGTGTGTTGATAGTTTGTCGAGATTTTTGAGGAAAACAGTAATTTCAAACTTGTTTTAATGATGTATATGTATATGATGTATATCGGCTTATAAACGGGAACTTTTTAACGGTGAACTCTCATAACTTATAACTCTCATAACAGTGAACTCCGAGGCGACCGGCACAACAGTCACTTGTATTCCCGATTCAACACCAGACACGTCCTCAAAAGAACCAGAGACTGTTATCATAATACTGATACGTTTTTACAACAACGTACAATAATTCACTCACTAGTCTCGTTGTTTATGTTCGTATTTGCGCCAGAACAACAACCGTAACTATGGAAACTATACAAACCTCCAGTCAGGAAGTAAAATTGCAGTTTAACCCTATACAGACCGGGCTTTTTTTGACTGTCTGGGACGGGGGGGGGGCTCCAGAAGCCCCCCTATGTAACTTTGAAACCGCTTATGCTATGGCCACCAAATTTACACAGGATAATGTTGTCATGAATTCTAGTAACTACAGATACTTTGATGTCATAATGACGTAACGTGACGTCATTATGACGTCATATAGTCGATTTTATTGGCTAAAACAGTCTTTCATCAATATTTTCTCAATTTTGAACATATAACAACAATACTTTAACAGCTACCTATTTGATAAAAGTCTTATGTTTACTAACACTGTTTTTAATGTTAACAATAACAGTGACGTCATTATGACGTCATATACAATGAAATAACGAACTGAAACGTTCTATAAGGCATATCTCTGAAACAAACGTGTTTCAGAAACTTTCACATATTTATACAGGAGTAAAAGTTAATGAATTCGTACACTTTGTTGCCATGGTAACAGCATGCGACGTCACAGAAGTGTTGTGTCGTTTTCTTAAAAACTGGAACAGATAACTTTGCAAATTATGGCTTATTATGTACCTAGTGAATTCAAAAAAGCTTTCTCAAGTGAAAAGGACATTTTTATGATATTTTGACAATAAATGTTTAAAGATAATGGAATTACACAGAAAGGTAAATAAATTTCCCATTTTATTGTCCGCCATCTTCGATCCGCCATCTTGGATCCGCCATCGTGAATTAGCCCAAACGTGTTTATTTCGGTAAAAACACCGAAAAGGAAAGCAAATGGACTGCTAAAGCTTAATTTATTGTAGGCAAATGTTTAACAATCCAAAATATGAACCAATAATAAAATTATAGAGAGAAAAGACCTTTAGTAAAACGTCGATCCGCCATCCTGGATTTTGACATTTCATATTCCAGTTTTTCCTAAAATTACCGTTAATTAACCTTAATTAATAAACTATTATACATAATTTGATCAATTATCGCTAAATTAAGTGGAAAATATTAATTCAATAAGAAAACTTTGAAATAATCTTGATTAAAGCGAAAAATGCTATTTTTGCAAATCATTGGTGTCAAAAAGCGGTTGCTTTGGAAATGTCAATGACGGTGGACAAAGGACGCTAACGGGAAATGTTTCCAGATACATTTTAGGAGAAGTCACCAAATTTGGTGGTCATTGCATCGACCGTTTTGAAACGACACAACTTCAAAGTTCGAGCGGACTCCAATAGCCCCCACCCCCCGGTCTGGATAGGGTTAATACCGATGCCTTGGATTTCATTTATACTTGACCAGAAATCCGCAAGCATTTCCTTCCAGCAGGGCCCGGTTGTTCAAAAGGTGGATAGCGCTACCCACCGGATAAATCACTATCCAGTGGATTAAGGTGTGCCAAACCAATTGCGTTATCTACTGGATAGTGATTTATCGGGTGGATAGAGCTATCCACCTTTTGAAAACCGGGGCCAGAAATTTTAGCTGTTTCCGCGGCCCGCAAAAATTTTCTCCCGCAAAACAAATTCAGGCGGACAATCCGCAAAATTTCCTTGTGCACGGTAGCTAAATCAATAAAACTATGACATCTTTCCCATACAATTGCATAATCAAACCCTAATAGCAATGATTCAGTATTTCAAAATAGAACACACGAAAGGTCATGCTATTTTGCCCTGCTATATCTCTCATATTAAAACACAAATTTTCCCGTCCCATTTATCTTTCTTAAAACGTCTCCATTCGTAAAAATAAACCGTGAAATTCTCAAACTGCGTTTCCCAAAAAAACGCATTTGACCTATTTTTACCCTTCTAAAGCAGCTTTAATGGCTTTACGATAAATGATTGAAGCTGATAGGTAACGTGAGATATCGAAACTTAATAAAGAACTGTAATACCTTTGTGGTGACGTAACGTAAGACTTGACAAGTTCATGACATTTCAATACCCTAGGGAAATTAACAATAGGACCGTGGGTGTTCCTCAAAAATTTTAGTGACGGTATGTGACACCCTTCTTGAAATCCTAACCGCTTTAACCAACCATATCCTCAATGCCCTAATATAGCTTCTATAAAGAAGAAAGAAGAACCCCCCCGGACAAAAGTCCACAATATTTTGTTAACAACTTTTGTCCCTTTTTTCGTCGACTGATTCCGAAATCTCGTTTAATGCGCATGTGCATTAACGAGATAAAAATGATTGTCCTTTACTTTGTTATCTAAACATCTGAAGTTTCCTTTGTAATTGAAACATGAGCAACGTCAAGCTGTTAAAAGTTTTATATTTCAACTCAAAATAAATAGAATAACGACAAAAGAGCGAACATTAACCCATTTGCCCATTGAGGTAGTTAAGCCGTCTTGTGTTCGTTCCTGTTTTTGTTTTCTGAATAAGTGAATCAATCTCGTCTCCAGGGCCTTCTCCACGTTTAAAATGGCAGACAGGGAGCAGAAGCCCCTTGTCATGTGACACGATGAAATTGCGTTTTCGGGAGTTATTTATAGCGACTGGTAGCCGTGTTTATTTTGTGGCAATGTGAAATTATTGTTAGAACTAAATTAGGACATTTCATCATAATTTACGCGAGAAAATACCCCAGGATTTGTGGGGTATTTTGGCAGTTTTATCCTGGCGCCGCCTCTTTGCAAGTGGAGAAGGGCCCGGAGACGAGGTTGTAAGTGAATGTGAAAATATAAACATAAATATATATGTGTACCCTATCTACACAAAGATGATCAAGGTATAAGGGATACATTCAAAATAAGTAGGATGAAGATACAAAAAAAAACAGAACCTTAACCCTATTCGGCCTGGGGGGGGAGCACAAAGTGCCCGCGCTAACTTTCAACATTCATAACTTCCTTAATATGTATTCAAACGCCATCAAACTTTGTGACTTTTCCTAAAATTTATCTGCAACAATTTGATATGACAATTTTTTGATCACGTGACTTGATGTTTCCATGGCAACAAGATTTGGACAGCCATATTTTTTGAAATTTGCATATTTATACCTTTGAATGAAGAAAAACAATGTTTATTGGTATAACGTTTGTATTTTTACGTCATTTAACGTTTATTTATTGGTTTTCATTAATTTTGGATGAATTTGGACGCTTTTTAAGAGGTTTTAAAAAATTCAGAAATCCAAGATGGCGGATCCAAGATGGCGGCCGCATAACTAATTACCTAATAACTACGTCATATGATGTCATCGTTCCATTGTGCGGACCGCAAAGGAGACAGTTTTGGACGTACTATGTACCCTCTAGGTTTCATTGTCATAGCCTTAATGTTCTTGAAGTTACGAAGGGGGGCACAATGTGCCCCCCCCCCCAGGCTCAGAAACTCAAAAAAAAGCCCAGGCTGAATAGGGTTAACTTATTCGCCTACTGAGGTAGGTTAAGTCATTGTTTGTTTGTTTGTTTTTGTTGTTGTTTTCTGAACAAGAAAATGCGAAAATAAACATGATTCAATGCAGTCGTAGAAAAATTGAGACTTAGTACAATCGAACCTCTACTACTCTACCATAACAGCCACCTATCTACAACGGCCACATTTTCAATTCCCAACTTCTGATTTATTTACTTTTAGGCCAAAGCTACAATCTTGGTCAGAAGATTTCGGACAATTAACCTTTTCCCCCACAAATTGTCTTTGTCGTTACCTCCCCCTCCCCACCCCCAATACAATGTTGAGTTTTTTGCATGTAACCAAGCCACAATGTCTCAACTTTGTATGGAGGGGGTGGGGGGAAACCAGGAAATAGAACGATAGTTTCTCTCTTCGAAAAAAAATGTCACTGTGTAGTATTTTCCTAAGTGTCCCAAGCTATTTTGTCCAAGGTTGTAGGATCCAGGCTAAAAGCTGGGAGAGAAAAGTTGTTACGCAATAGGAAATCATGATCATAAACTGTACGATTGTTGTGGCTTTTCGAATTTTTGGAAATGCTTATCCAAATACACTAAAATTCAACCTTTAATTTGTGTAGTTAACGGAAAGTTAAGCATCGCTTTCACAAGCCAGAGGTCTCAGTACATTGTCCACAGCATTCACTAGTCATATCAGTTCTCAAAAGTCAACACTGTTTTACTTGATCCTATTATACCTGGGTGGAAGGGTTACGGTTAATGACCTTCCTCGAATCCAAGGTATAATGGTATTGATGCCGCACCCGAGTAGCTAGTGGCAAGTCAAAAATGGACTCGGAAAAGTTATTTATATGACGGGTGTATTATGTTACTAGATGTCATCAATAAGACAGAGAAGTTCACAGTAAAGATCCTTAATTGCTTCTTGTGCGTTTGCGAGCAAAAAAGCATTTCTTTTTCGTTCGTCAAAATTCTTGCAAGCTCTCTAAAACTGTCCGAAATATCATCTTCTGGCTCCTCGCAACAAACGTCCATCGAAACTTCTAATTCTTAGCTTCTACAGGAACTTCATTGAGATATGATTGCCTGTTATCAGCCACTCTTAAAAGAGACATGAAACGAAATTTCAACACTCCATGTAAATGTAATTGTCACCATTAAGCAGACATCGGTCTCTGAGATCTTTAAAGTGGGAAATCAACCAGCCACTTTCGGTTTTCCTGGGAAATGCCCACCATCCTTCAATTTGTTGATTTGAGAGGGATCTTCGATAAAGGAAAAAAATTGTCCTCTTAAAAAGCTTCGGTTGAATTGCGCCCAAAGAACCGCTGCATTGCAGCGATGTTGAAATTTTCTGACCGGTATCACCACGTCATATTCGAGGAGCACCGCCGATTTGCACCACACATTCGAGGAAATATTAACCAGCAAAGAGAGGGTTTTTTTTGTTTGAGGAGCCCACTTCAAGCCATATATTTTGACGACCGTATCCGTCGATCGCGCCGTGAAGGCAAAAACCGAATGATTTCAATTAGTCATATCCGTGAATGTGCCAAATGTAGTTTGATCCTTAAGACTGATATTTTTTCTTACCTGTATTTTGAATGACGTTCGACACCGTCGGGGTCCAATGTTTTAAGAATATTTCTCACCGTTTCTATATTTACTACCAGCCCATAGTGATTTCTCAACCTTTGGTACATCAAACGATAACCAATTCTACTTCCTTTGAGCGCAATTTTGACAGCGCCAATCACCTCAGCTGGATCCCTGTAGTTTTGCCGTCTTCTAAGGCCTTCCCTTCGCAGTATTCTTTTCAACCTCGTCAAGCTAATACTTATACTATGCGTAAATAGACGAAAGCGAGTGGGGACGTATAAGCGGCATAAATAAACCATTTTTTTTTAATCAACATACGTTTTCCATTTACTGAATCTTTATAATGACAAATCAAAAAAGGCGTTAATCTTTTATATATATAAGCTGCTCAAATTTGGAGCGTGTGAAGAGATGCTCTGCATAAAGTATTCTAACAGCTGTAAGTTGTTCTCTTATTAATACTACAAAAACGCATTGAATTGTTATGTTTATATTCGATGAGATAACACTCTACATGCCTTATTCGTTCTTAATTTTCTATTGGAAGTTGTACAGTGTTCTGTAAAAGCATTTATATTTTGGAAGCAAGGAAAAGTAGGGGCTTATATCGGAGTGGGGGCTTAGAACTGGAATATTTTTTTGTTTACACGTAGATGGGCAGCGCGGGGGGGGGGGAGGGGGAGGGGAGCTTATAACGGACATTTTACGATACACTGTATGTGCAATGTGATCGTTGTAGAGCGGTTTCTCTGTACATGTGGACATGTCCGTGTCGTGTATACACCTTATTGAAAAAATGTTGACCCGTGAAAAGCATAAACCATGAACGATGAGACCGAATGGGATTTTGGGTAGGCAGCATCGGCAAGCTAGTAATATTCTATTTCTTGATAATCAAGATGTTTTCTTTGTTTGAGGCATTTTAGAGCATGATTTATGCATCCTGTGTTAATATGATGTGTATTCTGTCACATACGAAGATTAATTTTTCCAACCTCCCAGTAAACCTTTGGGTCGCATCGTTCATGCTTTATGCTTCTCACCCGACAAAGTTTCTTCAATTTGGTGTATGCAAAATCGTTTAAATATATGTTGTAATTATTTTTTATCTCAGTTAATTTTTGTTTTTCCTTTGTTTCAAGTTCATTAGCATATATTACCATACCCAAAAACAATGGAAAAACAAAAATTAACTGAGATAAAAAATTAACTAC
Organism: Cladopsammia gracilis; assembly: GCA_022457155.1. Classification (NCBI taxonomy): domain Eukaryota; kingdom Metazoa; phylum Cnidaria; class Anthozoa; order Scleractinia; family Dendrophylliidae; genus Cladopsammia; species Cladopsammia gracilis. The sequence goes on from JAJGOT010000258.1 coordinate 595,192, forward strand.
AACATATACATTCCTGGTAATGTCATTTTGAAGCGCATGCATTACAATAACATCTTATATAATATATTGTTATATGTGGCACATTCAATGTTTAGTTAAGGGAATTTTTCATGCGAAATGCGACGTTGACTTCTATATTTTGTCAAAAGCAACTTTAATTTGTCAATTTGTTTTAGATTATATAACCTATTACCTTTATAGCTTTATTCGTTGTATATTAATGTTTCGTTAAAGAAGTTGTTTACAAATCTACCTGATCCACTTGTGTGGTCCGATGAAGGGCCCGTAGGATGTCCATACTGACTACGCAAATAGGTTGGACCTTTATTACGCGTCCAGTCAAACTCATCTGATTTAGACTGTCGCCAGCCAGAGCACAGCCCACTGTCAAAGTTACACGATGCTAGAGGGGCAGCTGAGGAAAGACAAACATTTCGTCATTTCGATTATCATTCCCTTCTTAGTCTATAACACTATTATGGTCGTCTAGGGCCCTCACGAGCACAAACTCGCATTTTTCTAGTTTGTCTCTATCCCTGATAAATGTCTGTCTAATATATACCAACAGTTTGACCTATAGGTAAATTTTAATCAGTGGGAACACTGTTTTTCGAGGAATGAGTGAATATCAGAAGGCGCATCATCTAGGAGGAAAAAAGGAAATGATTGAGAGAAAAATGTTTTATCGTTCTTTTGTTCTATTTTTAAAATTAATTTCTTTGCCACATTAAGGGGCGTTTTAAGTTGGCCAATTACTCTAAAAAATACTATGCACTTATTGACTGAGTGGGAGGGCCGGACAGGAAAATATTTGGTTCGATGTCATGGCGTACGTACCGAGCGCAGCGAGGTCCGTGCGCCATGACCGAGAGCCAAATATTTTCCAGTCCGGCCCGACCTAATAAGTATTTTATAATATGACTAGAAAGTACAAGAATAGTCGTGCAGTGCGAGGTCACTCGAGCGGGGCCGGACGGCTTTTTCCGAACCGGCTCACGTCAACCCGTCCGGCCCCGCTCACGTCACCTTGCGATTCTATTTTCTGTAGTATTGCGTCAGGGGGGCCGTACGGTTATATTATAATACACAAAAATACTACTTGAAAAGCCTTCTAAACCGTCCTCTTACCGTTGTTGATTTTGTTTTGTTGTGTTTTTAGATCGAATAATAAGGAAGAAAGGAGGAAGCGTATAATATTAACTGGCCACATCTTCGCAATTGAAAATAACTAGAATCCTGGCCAAAAAATGTTAGGATACTTCACCTTTACACTCGGTAATTCATCTTTGCCGTCACCTTCCCTTCTCCTCGCCCAATACAATGTCGATTTTTTTTTATTGGGAGCACTCAGGAATTTGAGCCCCACGGTTAAATGCAATGCTTCACTTTGAATAAGGACGCTTATGTTATCAAAAGCCCATAAAAAAGAACGAAAGTGTTTTCATGCAGAATCCCTTTACCTTGACAGTCGTAACATATCCTTACAAGAAACAGCAGCCAAATTGCTATCATCTACAAGTTAAGAAAAAGCAGTTAGGAAGATGAAGTTCATTTTTCGGGGGTGGAAGCAGAAAAAAAGCAGAATAATGAATAATGAATAACGGCTTAAAAAAGAAAATGAATAATGAATAATGGCTTAGAAAAGAAAATGAATAAGAAATATTTAGGGTTTAAATATGAATAAAGACTAATGAACTAGTAAAAACAAATAATTATTTTTTATAGAGGAGTGATAGCTAGAGATCATGCTCGACGTTTCAGAAGTTTAACTTGCACAAAATTAAACTTGCAATCTTTGATGTCTCTGATGGTCAAACGCTGGGTTTAAATAAGGGTCTATAAGGCTAAGTTTTAAATAAACGCCAGGCTGGAGTTAAATGGAGAAAATACGGTAATCAGGGGCGTAGCGAGCCTATAGGCCCTAGGCCAAGGCCTACAAATTTTTCAGCCCACCTGTCATATTTTTTTAAATCTATGAAAAGGTAAACTTCGGAATTTATATCGACTTCACAAACACTGTTTGAGTCTCAGGAATGCAGGAAATGGTGTTTTAGAGGGTAAAATCCAAAGCATTTTCCGGGGGAGATGCCCCCGGAAGCATCTCGAAGCGCGCGCCTACTGTGGTCGTTGCAGCGTGCCCGCCAGGATTCAAGCTCGCCTGGTTAGGCCTACAACTAGTTAAAAAAATCGCTATGCCCCTGGTAATTAGATGAATATGACGTTGACGGTTTTAAATCATATTTTAAAGGAGGTGAATATCTTCTGTTTCACAAGCATTGCAAGTTAGAAGCTGCCCGACAAACTCGAATGCGGAATAATGAATATCGAGCAAAATTTAAAAATGAATAATGAATAACTTAGAAGAAATGAAAGGAATAATGAATAAGTGAGATCCAATTATTCCGCTTCCACCCCCGATTCATTTTTGAGTTATTCCCCGGTGATGTATTAAAATGCCTTCTTTGCGAGTGCGTAAAGAAATTGAACTGTCTGATACTACTACTTGCTGGCTTTCAACTTTGCACACAGCAGCATCATCCAGTATATTGTGTTTATATACTGTTTTGCTAAGCATGCCTCACTGAAGATTGAGCGCCAGTTTTTACTTGTGGTAATGGAGGCCAATGCATCAGTTATTGTGTTTATATACTGTTTTGCCAAGCATGCCTCACTAAAGATTCAGCGCCAGGTTTCACTTGTGGTAATGGAGGCCAATGCATCAGTTATTGTGTTTATATACTGTTTTGCCAAGCATGCCTCACTGAAGATTGAGCGCCAGTTTTTACTTGTGGTAATGGAGGCCAATGCATCAGTTATTGTGTTTTATATACTGTTTTGCCATGCATGCCTCACTAAAGATTGAGCGCCAGTTTTTACTTGTGGTAATGGAGGCCAATGCATCAGTTATTGTATTTATATACTATGTTGCCAAGCATGCCTCACTGAAGATTGAGCGCCAGTTTTTTCTTGTGGCAATGGAGGCCAATGCATCAGTTGTTGTAGTTTGACTACGAAAGCGTGTGCAACAACCTCGCTCTGGAGGTCTTTCTTGTTTCCCAGAGGACGAGGTTGTTTGTACAAAAGCGGCCGTTATAACTATCACTTAAGCAAATGGTAATTGCTGTGCTGTGAAAATTTCTTTATTGGAAACATTTTTATAATTGTTGCTTTTACTTTTGTTATTTTCAATTTGTTTTTCAATGCTAATTTATACTTAAACAAGAAGCTGTACACAGCTTAAACTCGTGGCGCCTTTAAATCATTGCAGCATTGATTTCCAAGTGTTTTGAGTGCTTTTACGGAACAATTTAAGCTTAAAATGATGTCTAATCAGACTCCTAAAAGCCAACCCGTGAAGAAATGCTAACGCGTAATGCGGTAAGCTCAAGTTTTCACAGACACGGTTCGATATATATTTTTTTTAATTAAACGTTATATTAGGAGTTTTGACAAATGCAAAAAAAAAGCAGTGTATCACATTCATAATGTCCAGTCCGAAGAAAGAAAGAAAAAAGGAACGTGACTTGAACTCGGGCCTTGCCAGCACTAAGCCACAACCTCAATCTACTACGCTACAAGGAACTCAACTCAATAACGACTGAATTTTATTATTTCAAGGCATCAAAACACGCGTCTCGGTTGAAAAATCGTTTTAGATCGATTAAGCTTATTTGTTGTTTATATTCGTTTACATCAAATTAATTATTGTTATCGCTGGATTCACGTTGGTCTTGTTACGAAATGCATTCGTAACAAAGCATTACTCATTAAGTTTACAGCTGATGGAAGGAGCGAGTGAGTGTACTCAGTGAGTGATTGAATTTAAATTAGCCACCGTTACCGATAACCCGTTCATTTCGCTTTCGCGTATTAACGGGTTCAAAAATAAGACTACACTACATTCACTACATTCAGTAGCCGATACTTAAAAGCTCGATCGCTAAGCAATTTGCAAGTAAAATAAAACACAAAACATGCCGGGACAACTGAAAATACCACAGGAATAAGCGGCGAACACAATATCAAACGGTCCTATCCATCCATGAACGCATTGCATTGTCTTGAAAACTTGCAATTGTACGCTGTAGTTTTGCTTCTCCTGTTAACACACGGAGAGATTTTGCGGTATATATTTCACAGCTGAAAGCCATATAGTCGTCGACATAAACTAAAAGATGCGTGCATAAATTCGCATGCGCTAATGTGACACACAAAAAAAGAAAACTCAGAGCCGGATTTACAACTCGTGTGCTGCGCCACGAGTTAAAATTTACGCGAGGTTTTTTTTTTATTACCTTTGATACCAGTCTGAGTGAAATTTGCAAGAACAAGTGAGTGAAGAACAGAAGAAGGGTAACAAAGTTGAATGGAGCCTTCATCAAAATTCAGATTGAAGTTTACTTTGACAACATCGGTTGAATTTAATTACAGTGGAACCTGTTATGAAGCGGACACCCTCGGGACCCTCGCTACAGGTTCGTTTTACAGTAACTATGGAAGAAAATGTAGGGACTCATGAAGCTGGTGTCCATTTAATATGGGGTCCGCTTAATACAGATTTCACTGTAGGATGTCTTATGACGATGATGAACGCTATATAACATTTCAAACGTCAGTGCCAGTGCTTTTGTAGTATTCAAACGCTGAAATCCTGCGTAACAGGCACCGTTTTATTGAAAGGGCGAAATTTCGATGATGCGCGCGCTAACTTTCAACATTCATAACTTCTTTAACCCTATAGACCAATATCACGCTAGCATGGCACAAAAATATATTTAGTTTATTGGGAAAAAGAGCCCAGCATCAAATTCAGTATATCGATATTAGTAAAACTACAAAGTTTTGTAAAGATTGCTAGCAAACTGACGAAGATATGAAAATTTGGAACTTTTATTTTTTATTTTATTTGTTGTTTATTAATTATCACAAATTTTACAGAAAGCAACATATCCACTACCCGCAGTTAGCAAGTTAGCTAGTCGAGGCGAGCAGTGGTTACACGTATGTAATACATATACAGATTGTGATAACACAAAATTACAGATTTGATTTTATTTCGCTTTAGCTGTTCAAAATAGAAAAACCAACGTAGAAAATATTTCTCTTGCTTTACGGTTCAGTAAACCGTAACTATCACCTGTTCATAATCATTAAGCGTAAACTGTAATAAGCGTTGAACTGTAATAGTAACCTGCTCTAGCCTTTTGTTAAACTTGTGATCCACCTGTATTGTTTTGGAAGTAATTAATGTTGAAAGAGATAAATTCCGTTATAGCCAATCAAGTTGTTCTAAAAGACATTAGATAATTTTAGATAAGACTTGTTTAGAAGATTACCTAATCCGTTAGAGTTCTTGCTTTCGCATAAATAGAAGTGCATTGTAAAATATTCTTTGGTTATGTTCCTGAGTACAAGTAGAATAAACTACGTTGGACCCAAGTGCTGTCTGCTGTATTTGTCTCGCCGATATCTTCTGCTGTAACAGATCCCGGACTTCCCGAAGCCAGCGAGTGTTCCCCCAGGTTTTGAAGCCTTCCCAGCCAGAGTGCCAGAAAACCTGTCTTCACAGTGGTCGAAAAGAGTGGTAGTTGCAGCGGAATTATCAGAGGCATTTAGAACGGCAGCAAACGGAAATTGACCCCTTGGAGCGTGCAGTGAAAGGACGCCCAAGTAAGTGAGAAGCAGTGAAACTACATGCCAAAATTTTTCCGGAGAAAATCAAGGCCTTACAATCTAAGGAGCCGGAAAAACGGGAGTACAGGTAGTACCCACCCGTCGAAGGTTGACGCCAGCGTTGAGTGCGATTTACCTTTCGACGAAAGCGAAATAGCCCCAGAGTTGAGACAAGGACACATCACAGTTGGAGAAACCAGTCTCAACGTACGGGAGAACCGCCCAAGAGACGGAAACAGGACAGATTTGGAGCCCATAGATATTGTCCTCGATTCCAGTGAGGAAGAAAGTATCAGTTCCACTGACTCACCTGTATTCGGTTTTCAGAGGGCCCATTGTTCACGTGAGGGTGCTCACGTTGAATTAGAGGTACAGGATATTATCGATCCTGAGGATTTAATTGATAGAAAAAAACTCAGAAAAAGACAAAAAAGAAGAAAGAGAGTTTAGCGCAAAAACAACGGGTGAAAATAGTGTACCTGTAACGTCAACACCTATTGATAGTGACGATTGTACGGACGACACCTTAGCAGCTGGTGGACAACAGGTACCAGTTTTTACCTCACCTGCGGACATTTACCAATATCTTTCACGCAGGGTAAACTACGAAGAACCCTCATCTAGCAGTAAAATTAGTTCTCTGTCGTTAGACAGTTCGACTGACTCGGAAGTGCACGTAAACAGAATGGAGGAAGAATACATACGTGCTTTGAGTGAGTTGACTCAGAAACTTATGACTAAAGATGTTCACATTAACAAATTCCACGGGTACGAGAATGAGGACATCAATCGTTGGTTTGAGAAACTACAATTGATACTAGACTCTAAAGGAATCAAACTAACAGATTCTGCTGCAAGAACACAGTTAATTAATAATCTTGCTGGACCCGCGGAAACCTTCTTATTCGAACTACCCGCTGAGGAGAGACGAAATTTTGACACCCTGAAACAAGCCCTGGTGCGCCGTTATGCTACCAAGGATCGTACACGGGTAAAAAGACAACGCCTAGTTGCTCGCCGCCAAGGAACAAATGAACTACTATCTGACTATATCAATGACATGCATGAGTTATTTAGTGGACTAAACATGGCGGAAGTGGACAAGGTGACTTATTTTACGGAGGGATTAGTCCCGTCACTGAAAATTAAAGTCTTGGAAAAAATGCCTGAAACGCTGTTGGAAGCAGAAGAAGTGGCCCGGACTATCGACGCTATCTCAAAAAGAGCCAGAGACAGTAAAAACAGTGACCAGTTAGAGCGATTAATTGAAGCGATTAACCATAATCAGCAGGTACCAGCAATACCAGGTACCGGTAGCAACCCAGCAATTACCAGTCAACAACAGTACTTACAAACACAAATGGACATTCTTACGAAGAAATTGGACAGTATCGTGACTCCACAATCCAAATCGGATAGAATTGCAGCGTACAATGAGCCGGAAAAAGATGAACCTCGTGGACTAATGAACATGCTCCAGGAACTCAAGAATGAAATCAGAAGCTTAGACCGGCGTATGGATGCACGAATCAATGGCATTGTACAACGTGGACGTGGAACAAGACCTATCCAACAACGATCCCGAGATGGTCGGCCCTTATGTTTTTATTGTGGAACATTTGGTCACTTTGAAATTAGCTGCCCAGATCGTTGCATTAGCCCAGAAGAGCGACGCGCTGTTACTGAGAACATACCACCTGTCTCTGAAAGGTACGAACATGGTCGGCACCAATCCACTGAATTCCAGGCCACACCTAGAGCCATAGGTCCATCTGACCGAACACGAACAGTTGCATTCGGCAATGCTTATTACGAAGAAGAAGATCAATACGTAACTTCCTTCCAGTATTATGATGACCTAGAACCAAATTATGGCGAACAGAAAGATTGCTATTTTCCAGGCGAGTGGGATTACTATTATGATTACAAACCCGACGACGATGGGCTTAAAGGACCACCAGGACGGATATCAGCACACAGGAAAGATGCTGCCCATCAAACAACTAGTGCCTGTCCAGCTAGACCTCCGCCAAATGTCAATGACAGTACAGTAAGACTTTGCAGCATTTTTCCATCAAAGGTAGAACCGGATGAACAGTTCGCCGACGCTGAAGAGTGCGAAGAAGAAGTCACTGCTGACCAGGTCTTGGAAACAACCAGTAACGTTTTGCCGCCAAAGAAGGTGACCGCTGATACGTCAATGAAAGCTTCGACTGCTGTCCCACTAAAGACGGACACCGCTGATCAGTCCAAAAGAGGGAGTGATATTTACCCGCCAAAAAGGAGAACCGCTGATTTCCCATTGAAAGCTCCGTATGTTGTCCAATGGAGCCCGAGATCCAGACCTCCGAATGATTACCACAGTTCACGTTACCCAAATAAGCAAGAGAACCAGTTGCAACGACATCCTGAAAATCCATCACAGCAAGCTGCGATCCAAGCTAACAGTAATGCTACAGTTAACCAGAAAGGAACCCAGTCTTACGAGGGTTTTTATCTAGCCAGACGTACTCGGACCCCAGTTCGCCCTGGTCAACGCCCTAGAGAAGCTCATTTTAACGCCTTTGATCCCTTAACAGGACGTAAGTTTCCCAGAAGATATGCCAAACAATCAAAAAAGAACCTGATGCGTCATAACCAAGCTGCTAATCACCAAGCCCAAAAGAGTACACACCAGCTACCGAGCATGCCAGCAAAGCAGCAAGAGAAATTCAAGTCGGCAGAGCCAAACACGACAGTAAATCATGAACAGATTACAGTCACTGTCCCTCAACAAACTGAAGCTGGAAGTAAGAAAGTCAAACGAAAGGTAACGATCAGCAACAAGGAGCAATCTCCTTCTCGACAAGTACTCCGGTCGCCAAAGCCACCATTCAAGAACGATGCCCACTACCATAACAGGAAGACCATTCCAGCAGAAGAGAAAACTACAGAGTACAAGGGCAGTAACGTAATGATAAGTGGAGAGTTAGAAGGCCAAGCTGTTGAATTACTCTTAGATGGTGGAGCATGTGTTTCAGCCATAAACGAAAAGCTAGTGAAAAAGATGTATGGTCAACACTCAGCAAAAATAACCGATGGGTCAGTGCAGTCCGTCGAAACAATCACTGGAGAAAAAGTACCGGTGTCAGGACAGATCGACATTCAAGTAACAATAGATGGCGTTCATTATCCCTGTCGGTTCCATGTAATACAAAGCCTCACTTATGAAGCCATACTTGGTCAAGATTTCCTACAAGAATACGATGCTGTGATAGATTTGAAGAACAACTGTTTTACCTTAGGAAAAAGGTCGTGGAAACTTATGAAAAAGTCAAATGCAAAGTGTGGTCCTGAAATTTCAACGTGCGCCTTCCGACCTTCCAGGAATACTACATCTTCAACGTCAATCTCAACAACGCAGACCAATTTTGGTGATAACAAGAAAGCTCAGTTGGAATTCCCTACTGAAAGAACGAAATTGCAGCCTAAAAGTAATCATATTTCTTGGAAGTCTTCCCTCTGGATATTAGTTCTAGCTATCATGTACCTATGTGTAGCTTCCCACGCACAGTGTTTACCTAAGGTGCAGCCCACAAATCAAAGAGCCAACACCGAGCCCTACAGTCAGACTGTTCAGGTGCCCGTTGAAAACACGAAGAAAGCTCCCAAGTTATCCCGTGAGCATGCGGATAACAAGTCGATGATAATCAGGACATTTGCCCATAATTGGAATCATCCATATACAGACGTCAGGTCTATTTGGGACAGCCTGCTACAAAAAGAGATAACGACCCAAGCAACCAGAAAGAGTGCTGTCAGAGAAACCCACGATGTATCCATAGCTGACACCGCAGCAGCTTTTTGAAGAATAACATATGTATAATAGAGCAGCCACCAAACGAGTCCGGAGCAAACCAAAGTTTCGAAATAATAAGACAAAGGATTAAAGAACGAACACTCAATTAAGTATTGTGATATAATTAAGAAGATCACAACCCCAAAGCCCACAGAAACTGAAGTAAACAACACGAATTGTTTTGGAGAAACGTAAGATAACTAATAAATGCAAGTACAGTTAAGTATAAAAATAAAATACAATGCACAAGATTGACCGCCAATTGAGAGAATTGGAAGTCGCTATAACCAGCGCATAAGAAAGCAATGAGAATATTCACATAAGTTATTTTCCTTCTATTTTGAACCCCCGAGACCGCTATACCAGGTAGTTCGGTTTATGCCGCGGTTCAGGCACAAAAATCAAATACAAAAATTTTAAACCGTAAAACACATCAAACAAACAAAATTTTTTTTTTCAAGTTTTCACGCGATGCTTTTTGATGATTATTTTTTTTAATTGCTCGACCCAGGAGGGTTTTCGAGCTAAGGTCGGAGGAGTGTGATAACACAAAATTACAGATTTGATTTTATTTCGCTTTAGCTGTTCAAAATAGAAAAACCAACGTAGAAAATATTTCTCTTGCTTTACGGTTCAGTAAACCGTAACTATCACCTGTTCATAATCATTAAGCGTAAACTGTAATAAGCGTTGAACTGTAATAGTAACCTGCTCTAGCCTTTTGTTAAACTTGTGATCCACCTGTATTGTTTTGGAAGTAATTAATGTTGAAAGAGATAAATTCCGTTATAGCCAATCAAGTTGTTCTAAAAGACATTAGATAATTTTAGATAAGACTTGTTTAGAAGATTACCTAATCCGTTAGAGTTCTTGCTTTCGCATAAATAGAAGTGCATTGTAAAATATTCTTTGGTTATGTTCCTGAGTACAAGTAGAATAAACTACGTTGGACCCAAGTGCTGTCTGCTGTATTTGTCTCGCCGATATCTTCTGCTGTAACAGATCCCGGACTTCCCGAAGCCAGCGAGTGTTCCCCCAGGTTTTGAAGCCTTCCCAGCCAGAGTGCCAGAAAACCTGTCTTCACAAGATAGATCACAAGAAAGACTAGAGAAAAAGAATGGTTAAATAAATAAACAATAAATAAAAATAAATTCAATTCGAACTGAGCATTTTTACAAAGAAATGTATGGTGGATGGGCATAGATTGCCCGTCCAGCCTCGTTTTCGTGTTTTTCCCATACATTTCTTTGTAAAAATTAGGCCACGGTACTAAGTTTCAAAATTTCATATCTCCGTCAGTATACGAGCAATCTTTAACAAACTTAACTGTTTTACTAATATTGATGTGCTGAATTTGATACTGGACTCTTTTCCCCATTAAACTAAATTTATTTTCCATGCCATGCTAGCGTGATATTGGTCTATTCGGCCTGGGGGGGGGGGGGGGGGGCACAAAGTGCACGCTCTAACTTTCAACATCCATAACTTCTTTAATATGTATTCAAACGCCATCAAACTTTGTGACTTTTCCTAAAATTTATCTGGCAACAATTTCATATGACAATTTTTTGATCACGTGACTTGATGTTTCCATGGCAACAAGATTTTGAAAGCCATGTTTTTTTGAAATTTGCATATTTATACCTTTGAATGAAGACAAACAATGTTCATTGGTATAACTTTTATATTTTTACGTCATTTAGCGTTTATTTATTGGTTTTGATTAATTTTGGGTGAATTTGGACGGTTTTTAAGGGGTTTAAAAAATTCAGAAATTCAAGATGGCGGATCCAAGATGGCGGCCGCATAACTAATTACATAATAACTGCGTCATATGACGTCATCCTTCCATTGTGCGGACCGCAAAGGAGACAGTTTTGGGCGTACTATGTACCCTCTAGGTTTCATTGTCATAGCCTTAATGTTCTTTATTTTCTTAATCTTTGTCATAGCCTTAATGTTTTTGATGTTCTTAATGTAGTTAGTTGTTCAAACAAAACTTCAAAATACGATTTTGCAGTCATTAGTGTGTACGGTCTAGGCCTAAAAACACTAAAAAATGAGTTTATTTGCCAGCAAATAATGAACGATTATCCTGCCGTAGTAAACTGTAGGAAAAAAGCAGCAGGAGACTGTAGAAATCCTACGAGCGCGAACCAATCAGATGTAAAATGACCTGTTGCGTCACCGGATGGCTCAGCTTACAGAGTTTCTTTCAGAGGAATGAAAATGTCGAAGACTTCGAGGGCAAGTAGCTCGAAAGCGAAAAATATTACAAAGAAAGAAGCCCAAATGTGCGGCGTTACATTGAAAATTGTGGCAGTGTGGGGCAAACTAATTTGTTGATGGCGCCCAATCTTGTGGAGTGCAAGACTCGCTGCAAAGAACGAGAGCCAGGCGCTAGACGAGAAGACGTCAAGGACGTACGAGCTTCGCCTCATTGCCCTAGAAAAGTTCGCGGCCGAAAATGGGGACGATGCCGTCTTATTTGGGGAAGAAAAAAGGTCGTTTTTAGCCGCTACGTTGAGAACCTATATGCGTAAGTGTTTTCTGCATTTTTTATCCGTAAGCTCGTGCACATTAACACAGAAAATCACGCTTGAAATTGACAAGACTGCAACGGCAGTTTGGAATACAGACTAGGATTGATTTTAGCGTCGAACTTTTCGTTAATTGGTCTTATGGAGTTTAACTTTAATATCACTTTTTTTTATAATTGAAGCCAAAAGGCAGATTAATATCAGTGGAAACCCATTATTGTGGCTCCTTCGCCTTGTTATTCCCAATAACATTTTGCGTAATCCTTTCTATACTGTGTGAAGGGGGGCAAGGGGTTTAAGTCCCCAGACAGGTTATCCGAACTATATGTTGCAATTTAAAAGTCTTAACCCTCGGACGTACACGCAAACTTATACCTCCACCGTTGCTGAGCCAAACAAAAGCTAAAATTTGGCCGATCTCAACTCTCCATTCGAGACGGTTATCTGACCCGTCGGCAACCAAAGCCGCAGTCAGCAGAGATTCCCATACTTCTGCGATGTGCTCGTCAATAATCATGACGTTGCAATCGGCAAACAACTAACATTGTTTGATCTTGATTCCCTTTAATTGCAGCCGCGGCAGCAAAAACTTTGCCATAACCCGTAGGCAAAAGAGTGAGGACATTGCTACCTTGAAGTAAAGCATTGACCGCTTGACGTTGTTCGGGTCTTAGTTCCAAAGGAAACTTCAGATATTTAGAGACATTCTCGCAAGCTTCACGAATAGAACCTAAATTCCTAATCATGGCGTGCGCGAAGAATGATAATGTCATCACCAAATTAATCCTCCACCAATCAGCTTTTTCCGCAGACTTTTTCAGTGGAGACATTCTAATTTCTGAGACATCGTTGCAAGCTCTCGCTCCTTTCCCAACCCCACCCCTTCCCCCTTCCTCCTCCCCCAAACCCCGAGCCTGAGCCCAAGAGCTTGCTCGTATCTCGCTCCCTTCCCACCCCACCCCTCCCCCTCCCCCAAACCCCGAGCGTGAGCCCAAGAGCTTGCACGTATCTCGCTCCTTTCCCACCCCCACCCCTCCCCCAAACCCCAAACCCCGAGCCTGAGCCCGAGTGCTTGCTCGTAGGTTATAACTCATGCCGCTCTGCGCATGAGTAATAATGACAAGAAAAACGGAGAATAAACCTTAACTCATGCCACTCTGTGCATGTGTTAAAAGATAACCGGAGGGCAAACCTTAACTCATGCCACTGACTAAAACGTGTCACATGCGTTACGCATGATCTCCAGATGTGTTTTTTTTAAATGGCAACTCTGGTTCTGCTGTAACAGGACGAATAGCGCTAGTGATCTTGATCTGACACACTGGAAACAAGCACATGAATACTGGATCCCCTTTGATTATCTTTAAATCTTTGCACAGGACAAATACTTTTCTCTTCTTTTCTTGGAAACGCTCGAGTAGTTTTCCATCTGTTCATTTGTCCAGTTGAGAATCAATCCTTTTGTCAGCACCTCCATCGAAGTCCGCTGAAGTCGCAGCTGAAGTCACTTAAGGTGGATTGTTACTGTCGCGTAATTTTTTTTACGTGCGTGAAACGGGCGTTAATAAAACGCCCCTTAACAATTTCTATTGTTCCGTAAAATGGAACATGCTCCGTTGCATTATTACGTCCGTAAACTCCTCCGTTCTCATTGGTTTGGCACAAAAAGTTTTTTGCGGTCTGGGCTGAAGCAAAAAGAGCGCGTGGATTTGAATGGCCATTTAAAAGCTTATTTATGTTACTATATCTTTGAAAACAAAGCGAGATCCTAACGATATGGACCCAAAAAGTGCGAGATTGACAAAAAGTGCCAAAAAAGTTTGCTGTCATAGAATATCCCAGAATTATGCTGTCTTGAAATATCCCCTTTGCTTTGAGAACAAGATTATTCACCAAGCTCAAACTAAATTGCAACAAAACAATTCAGCATAACTTGAGTCATATATATCGTCATATTTGTATGGTTTACTATGCATTATTATCTCAGAGCTGGTTCTCATACAATCCTCCCGGTCGCCCCGGTCGTTCGAGTCGTTGCAAAAGTTTTGTGCAAACGAGTCAGACGATCGGGAAGACTCAAGCGATTTGGGTTCTCATATGATCGTCCCGGTCGTCCCAAGCGCGGTGGTAAACTAGGTTCGACAACATGTTTTAGGCGCGAGAATCGTAAAATAAGATGGCGGCTATTAAAGCAGAGTTAAACTCCGAAGTTGTCTCCATTCTGAAAGTAGTTCTCATATGATCGTCCCCGACGATCAGGACGGTGATATGAGAACACTTCTGAGACGACCCTGACGATCGCAAACGACCCAGACGACTGGGACGATCCCGGTCGCTTGAAATTGGATAGAACTGTGTTCTGTCCGGACGACTGGGACGATCGTGAAAAATCAGGGGACGATCATATGAGAACTACTCTCAGGCGACCGGGACGACTGAGGAGACCGAAGCGACCCAAATCCACCCCAAAATGCACTATTATTTCCCAGTATTCGTAGCTCTACCAGTTCCAAAATGGCGACAACTTGGGAGTTTAACTCTGCTTTAACAGACACCATCTTATTTTACGATTCTCGCGCCCAAAATATCTTGTCGGACCCAGTTAACGATTGCGCTATTGACGTTCGGGACGACCGGGACGATCATGAGAGCCAAATCGCCATTGAGTCGTCCCGATCGTCTGAGTCGTTTGCAAAAAAACTTTGAAACGACTCGGACGACCGAGGCGACCGGGACGATTATATGAGAACCAGACTTTAGCGATAGAAGTTTGGTGATGATTGTTTCTGTCAAACCTTCAAAAAGTTTATTTAAGCCGTATGCAGACTCTATTTTAGACCTGCTTGAAAATTATGCATACGTGTATGGAATAAGTTAACAGTAAATTTCTAAATAACAGTGCTAATTAAACTGGTAAGCTTTCGGCGGTGACATGTTTCAACAGCTTGTCCTTAAATTTCCTTTTCACTGCTTTCGAAGTTATTTGGTACGATGTAGTTCAGCTTTGGTTCAGTGTTCAATTTGAAGCATTTACTCAATATTTTTTTTCGTTTTTAACAGCGTAGCTTTGAACAAAAACAGGAACATCTATTTATAAATAAACGGTCATTGTTAAAATCGATCATTCTTACTCAAAACTTAAAATTAGAGCAAGTTGGTAATTGATGCACAGCTTGACTAGTATTTTGAGGGTTTCGCAGTCATTGTTTTGCATAAAAGTCATAAATGGTTTCAAAAACAGGACAACTTTGCACGCCATTAATTGCTCATTAAAACAAAACAAATTCAATAGACAATCTTCACGGAGTTTTTCAAAGTTAAAAAAAGTCGAAAAAATAGTTAAATAACTAGCTCACAACGTTCTTCAAAATTGTAATTGCTTGATGAAAACAAACCCTCCGACAATGCAAACCAACAAAAAACATCTTTAAAGTCGATCGTTACATTAAATACAGTGTTGTTTCATCTGTCATTATTGTTATACTGTGTCGTTTTATCAGGTTGACCTGACAAAGTAATCAATACTTCCGTCCTTCTTTAGAAGAAAATGATCATTTTAATTTTGGTTTTTGAGACAGCACTATACGACTTTATATTGACGTCTCAAAAGCAGGCAACAGTATCTGAGAATCGTGAAACTTGACAGTAGCTCACTTTTGGAAAAATTAAGAGAGCAAAGCCTCTAACAACGTGTTTGGCCGGATTGACGAACTACCACCTGCCAAGAGCTCAAAACGACTTTGTGTCTGACGTATGGACATTGAGTCCTGTCGTTATGAATAGCGACACCAGAAAACCGAAAGAAAACCACGCAAAACTATAAATTATCACTCCAATCTTGTCTAAAGGGCCACTAAGTGTCACCCTCGATAAATAATTTGACCAAAACATTTTCGTCTAATTTTGCTAGAACTATAGCCTTTAGTGCTAGGAAATTTGGCTGGTGTAATTAATGTAAGGATGACGTTATTTCCTTTGTTGAGGAACATAATTAGAATTGTTGAATAGTCTTTATATTCAAACTTTAGCTCAGTATAGTAGTCAAAATTCTGAATTAACCATTAAAATTGAGAGAAATTGAGGTTGGTACTAGGTTTTTGTCCGATTCCTTCTTTCTGTTTTAAACTAATGCCCCATTAACATCAACGGTTTAACATGTTTAGTTTAGTTTAACTACGTTTTAGCTTCTATCTTGAACGTTTTGAAATGTATATGACTCAAACTACCTGGAATGGCAATAAAGTCAACAAAGTTTCTTTTAGTAAAGATTTCACTCCAGATATTACGGGAGGTTAGGAGGTATTTTTCTAAACCTATTTTAAACTAAACAACATTTAAACATGTTTAAGCGTTGGTGTGAATGGAGTATAAGTTAATGGTATTTCTAAGTGTTACGTAGTGTTGAGGATGTTTAATGTTTTGGGGACGTTATGATCTACTCCATGGCTATGAATAAATGTAGTATGATCAGTTTGAATATCGTGGCACCACAATTAGCTAATAATATATATATATATATATATATATATATATATATATATATATATATATATATATATATATATATAGTTAGGCTTAGCCTAACAGCGTTGCCCTCTGAAGACCCTCTGAACAAGCTTAACTAAGATGAAACTTAACTTAGGTGAAAGGTCGGAATTAAGATTGACGACTAGGCTATTTTTCAATTTTAGCAATACTAAAAACAGCAGTAAGCTTAAGATTATTACCCACCGTCTGCACAGTACATTTAGACCGTACAAAAGTTCACAAAAACAACTTTTTCTCCGTCTAATAGAATAACTATTACGACTATTTTCCGAATAAAATACACTTGTTGCTTGTCAAAAAATGCCCGAGAAACTGATTTGGAAATCAAAATTGCAAAACTACACAAACATATTTGCATAAGGCGACGCGAGTATAAAATCTAAGTCTTGTTTTGTTTACATAAAATCGCTTCTCAATGTATGTAATGAATGAACAAATACATAAAAATGGACAACACAATCTTCCTTCGAAAAATTTTATTCAAATCTCCATTAGTTTATGTTTAAAAGTAAAACGCAAAACCCGCATCGAGGCCGAGCCAAGTCTTCGATGAAATTCAAGAAATAAATACAACTGAATTTAAGCTACACGTTTAAAATCAATTCTCCAAACCTAACGATCGAGAACACAAACAAAAAGTCAATCACAGATTGATATCAAGATAAATTCCCATCGAAAAATGTAAAAATTTGTTTTACCTTTAACTCCCTCCGGCGACTACTGTGCTTGGAAATTCTTAAAATCTCCGCTTTGGTGCTGAAATCCGTAAAACGAACCCATCTCTCGCATTGCTAAACATATCAAACTCTTTCCCCAATACGACGGACATTTGTTTTTCTCGGCTCCAGGCGGACGCGGCCGCTAACCCCAGGTAATGCGCATGCTCTCCGGTTCAAATTTTCAAAATGGCGGACAGGCCAAAGAGAGAAATAAAAGAACCAAAGCGATTCTGCAACGAATACTCAGCATACATCCCCGTTAAAAAGGTCAAACACGGAAAAAAGATACAAAACTATATGATATTGAAATCACGGAGGTTGACAAACCCAATAAGAGATTGAAAATTCATTACATTGGCTACAGCACTCACTTTCTTCTCAGCTGTTTCGAGAGCTTGTCGGGCGTTTTCATCAACTCGCAATCGCTTTTCCTCTTCCTGTACTAGTGATTCTTCTAATGCTCTTTTCTCTCCCCTTAACCGGTTATTCTCATTTTTAAGCTGATGTACATCAATTTCGTTATAATACACCTTAAATTGATACAGAGGACCTGTTTCAAACTTGTTAAGAAGTGCATTTAATTGCCTTCCGCCACATTATTTACTAGCGGTCTTAGTTGCTTTCTGGAGACAAAATATTTTTTTTGAAGACTTTTTAAAATGCGGCGTATACATGATCGCTCAAACACTTTGTTTACAATAGCCGAGAGAACCGACTGATGGTTTAATTCTCCGT
Source organism: Cladopsammia gracilis (assembly GCA_022457155.1). Taxonomy (NCBI): domain Eukaryota; kingdom Metazoa; phylum Cnidaria; class Anthozoa; order Scleractinia; family Dendrophylliidae; genus Cladopsammia; species Cladopsammia gracilis. The sequence continues at coordinate 613,245 of JAJGOT010000258.1, forward strand.
CTTCTTCTTTTTCTTTGTTCCTTCGAAACTGTATAGATTAGTAAGCTGCAACGAAAATTTATTGGACGACGTTTAGAAAAAAAAAACCGCAATCGATAGATATACCTAGCCTGAAAAGTGTATTTATTCCAATTCTTACGGATAATAACTTTACAAATCATACTTGTTTATCTCGTACGTAAACGATGGCAGATTAATCCCCGAAGCTCTTTCTGAGCTTCCCGATTCCTCTCCTACTGTTTTCACGCTTATAAAACTGGAATAAACAAAAGGACGAAAACATACCTGTTTTGAAAGGCCATTTGACGAGGTAAAATCTGCTTTTTGTTCGACACTTTACACATCAAAACAAAGGAAATTTGTTCCACTTTTTGATTTCGGCGGTACATTTGCAATTTGCGCTTGCGTAAAAGAGATATCGCCCAAGACTCCTTGCTCGGTCGTATTTTGATCACGAACGCCTTGTTAATTTTGACGAAACCGCTCGGGAGAAAGGTGAAAATGACGAGGGAAAAACTTTACTTTAAAGTAAGAAAAAAGGCAAAATAGAAAGTCATTATATTATAGTTTAATATTTCGGTGGTACATTGAGGACTTTTTATACAGAGAATCAGCACGATGACAAAACGTTGGAAAATCGCACTCGATTTGAGGGAGGCGTTGAAGTGGGCGTGGTCTCAAAATTCAATTAGAGACTATTTGTACCCCGTGAGTTTGATATGAAAGGCCTCGAAGCAAGATTTTATCCCTGAAAGCTCTTCTTTTTCCACTAAAGCGGCATCTGAGTATTCCTTAATTAGTACCCCTGTCTTGAGTAGCAAACCACGAAAAAATGCAGGAAAACATCGACTTTAATTTAAACCCGCTCAGTAAACAGCAAAACATCGAAGTGTTTTCCCAACTGACGTGACATTCGGCCGTGTAACCGCGCGAAAAACAAAGCCTCGCTTTGGTTTCAACATGACGTCGTACGTGCATGTTTTGCGACGTCATACGCGCCCGCGAGCTAGCCCTGCGCGACAGCGGAACCCGGAGGGCGGAGGACGGCGAGCACACGCGGGCCCGCGAAACATTCCGCTAGCCATGACCATGAAAAATGACGGCATAGGTTCTATGAGTATGGTGCTCCGCCGGGACTTCGGCCCGCGGGCTCCGCTATAATTATTTATTCATAACGGAATACTTCATGTCAAATACTATAATATTAATTTTTACAATTCGCTTCTACAAAATAGTAGAAAATTGTATTCTGCTTTGAAGTCAGTTTACCTCAACACAGAGAGGCTAAGCTTCTTTGTTTAACCGCCATAATCATGATGAAACTCGACAATGGCTAAAGAGTACGATTTTTATCTTTAAGGACTGATAATCCACAGCAGCTTTAATTGAAATAACTAGCTAAAACTGCGTTCTTGCATGGGGAGATCTCTGCGTGCTGGTTTATAAACAAAAACGCAAACACAGCTCTAGAAGAGTTCTCACATGTAACTACAATCAAAAAATTAATCATTAAAGAGTGATAATTTTCTCGTCAATAAAAACTGTTAGACAAAGTGAGGAGTCCGTCTGAAAGTCATTTATGCGAAAAGGTCCTGGAAAAGGATTAACAGTTTTTGATCGCCTTGTATTAACATTTAAGTAAGTCTATGTTTTGCTATTATAAGCTTTTCTAGTTTTCCTTTTACAAGAAAACCAGTCGGAGGAAATTAATTCACGCCGACATTTTATTCACTAGACTGAAAGGAGCAAAACGTGTGTGGAAATTTTCGCGATGCTTTGCTTCGGACAGCAAAATGGGGAAATTTTCATTGGCATTTTTCGTTTACGAGTAAAATTTTGGCAGATAGTTTGCGAGCCACTGGAAAGAAATTTCCACGCGCGGTTCCAAACATAACAATTCATAGTAATAATATCGCTATTAACTGGTTCCTAATCAAAAACAAAATTTATTTCTGGCAAAACGAAAAATTTAAAGGCTTAGTTTTGAAATAACTTTGAAAACCAAGCGAGATCCTGCCAGTATATACCAAACTTTAAGAGATTTTGCAAGCCCGTGTTAGATTCTGCCACTTTTATATTTCCAAAAAGTGCGAATTGGACAACAAATACAGAAAGCTTCCTGTTTTGGAATATCTCCTTGCTTTTAGAACACAGTTCTTGATCAAGTTCAAACTAAATTGCAACAAAAATATGATAACTTGGTCATTATCGTCATATTTGTTTGATTTACTATGCATTAGGGTTTTCCGATTTAGCGGAAATAACGCGGAAACGGAAGGATTTTTTCCGGATATATAAGTGATACAATTAACCCTTATATTATTACAATGAAATTCAATTCGTTCTATAGGTGTTGCACATTCACTAAAGCGTGATGCTTGAAGTTATTTTTGGCGGTGAATTTGCCTGTAAAGACCTGTAAGCCCGGCGTAGCTTTTTCTTGACAGCTAGAGTTACCTTTTTGTAAACAAGGCCAAACACACGAGGATTGACCGGACACTGCTAAATGTACTTGTATTCTTAATTTCAAAAACGCACCGTTTTTATCTCGTTAATGCGCTTGCGCATTAAGCGAGATTTCGGAGTCAGTCACGTAAAAAGGGACAAAAGTTGTTAACAAAATTTTGTGGACTTTTGTCCGGGGGGGTTTCTTCCTTCTTCTTTATAGAAGTTATATTAGGGCATTGAAGATATGGTTGGTTAAACCGGTTAGGATTTCAACAAGGGCGTCACATACTGCACCTAAAATTTTTGGGGAGCACCCCCGGACCTATTGTTAATTTCCCTAGGGTATTGGGATGTCAGAACTTGTGATGAACTTGTCATATCTCACATTACGTTACCGCAAAGGCATTAAGTTCTTCTTAAGTTTCGATATCTCACGTTACCTATCAGCTTCAATCATTTGCCGTAAAGCCAAAAATAGGTCAAATGCGTTTTTTGGCAAACGCAGTTTGAGAATTTCACGGTGTATTTTTACGAATGGCGACGTTTTAAGAAAGTTAAATGGGACGGGAAAGTTTGTGTTTTAATATGAGCGATATGGCAGAGCAAAATTTGCGTTTGTTCTAGTACGCGGGTGGCGGCTTAGAATTTACAACATGAACGCTTATCAGCATAAGTGGAAAAGCGTTATTTCCTGAATTATTCTAGAGCTCTCACGCAAGTATGAACCTACCTGCCATGATCTATCAAGAAACGAAACATAATTATTATCAATTCGCTGTTCTGACTTAAATGAGTTCAAATTTTATATTCAAGTTCCGATGAATTTCATTGAATTCTCAAAAGCTTGTTCATTTGGCTCGGATGGTTTTATGCCGGTGGATTTTCAAGATCAGTTGCTTATACGCGCCACACTGTGAAAGAATTTTCCGGGAAAGTTTAAAATTTTACAAGATTTTGGTCTATTGTCTTGCCAAATAATGCCATTTCAATGTAATCGATTTTTGTTACAGTTAGCGTAAACTTCGAGTTCTACGAAGGGTTCGAGTTTAATCAATTTTTGCATAACCGGAATTCAACTGGATAAAAATGTACGACGATGAGTCGTGCACTTGTAATAAATCAAATAAACTGCAGATAAGATAACTTGTAATAAGCTGAGCATGCAAGGCCTAGCCGTGTGGTTTTAACGCAATGAGAAGTTCGTAGACAATATAATAATTAAGGCCTTTAAAAATCAGTTGAAATCATTAATTCAAATGGATGGACTCAATACCTATTTAGTTTCGCTGTGGCTATATGGCCGGTAACCAGTCAAGGTTTTCAAAACACTATTAAAATGGCCGGCAGTTCTATATTCACAGTAAATTTCTCAAAATCGAAAAATTCCAGCTAATCTAAACTATCATATATCGATTCAGAAAGGTCAAGCGATCCTGAAATGCTTTATAGATCTCAAGTCTAGTGTTTGGTTTACGCTGGGCTCAGTAGACGAAATCATGTTTTGTGACACTTAGAAAGTTTTTCAGTTCGACTGCCGGTCAAGGTTTTCAAAACACTAAATGGCCGGCAGTTCTATTTTTTCAGTAAATTTCACAAAATCGAAAAAATCCAGCCATTCTGAACTATCATATGTCGTGATCCTGATCAAACGAGCCGGTTTTGTGGGATTTCTATATCACGAACCCCCCGACGAAACCATGTTTTTGCAGTCGAGCTGAAAAAAGTTCCAAGTGTCACAAAACATGGGTTTGTCTTCTGAGCCCAGGGTAAACCAAACACTAGACTTGAGATCTATAAAGCATTTCAGGATCGCTTGACTTTTTTAAATCGACATATGATAGTTTAGATTAGCCGGAATTTTTCGATTTTGTGAAATTTAGTGAGAATATAGAACTGCCGGCCATTTAGTGTTTTGAAAACCTTGACCGGCAGTCGAGCTGAAAAAAGATCTAAGTGTTCGTCTTCTGAGCCCAGGGTAAACCAAACACTTGACTTGAGATCTATAAAGCATTTCAGGATCGCTTGACTTTTCTAAATCGACATATGATAGTTTAGATTAGCTGGAATTTTTCGATTTTGTGAAATTTACTGAGAATATAGAACTGCCGGCCATATAGTGTTTTGGAAACCTTGACCGGCAGTCGAGCTGAAAAAAGTTCCAAGTGTCACAAAACATGGTTTCGTGATATAGAAATCCCACAAAACCGGCTCGTTTGATCAGGATCACGACATATGATAGTTCAGAATGGCTGTATTGTTTTCGATTTGTCAAATTTACTGAGAATATAGGACTGCCGGCCATTTAGTGTTTTGAAAACCTTGACCGGCAGTCGAGCTAAAAAAAGTTCTAAGTGTCACAAAACATGGTTTCGTGATCTAGAAATCCCACAAAACCGGCTCGTTTGATCAGGATCACGACATATGATAGTTCAGAATGGCTGGGTTTTTTCGATTTGTCAAATTTACTGAGTTTAGTGTTTTGAAAACCTTGACCGGCAGTCAAGCTGAAAAAAGTTTAAGTGTCACAAAACATGATTTCGTCTACTGAGCCCAGCGTAAACCAAACACTAGGCTTGAAATCTATAAAGCATTTCAGGATCGCTTGACCTTTCTAAATCGACATATGATAGTTTAGATTAGCTGGAATTTTTCGATTTTGAGAAATTTACTGAGAATATAGGACTGCCGGCCATTTAGTGTTTTGAAAACCTTGACCGGCAGTCGAACTGAAAAAATTTCAGTGTCACAAAACATGATTTCGTCTACTGAGCCCAGCGTAAACCAAACACTAGGCTTGAAATGTATAAAGCATTTCAGGATCGCTTGACCTTTCTAAATCGACATATGATAGTTTAGATTAGCTGGAATTTTTCGATTTTGAGAAATTTACTGAGAATATAGGACTGCCGGCTATTTAGTGTTTTGAAAACCTTGACCGGTTACCGGCCATATAGCCACAGCGATTTAGTTTACTCTTAATTCCAAAGATAAATAGTATTGAAATATTTATGAAGAGGAATTTAACCGTTGCAACCCCTTAAAACTGTACTTATCTATATCCTTGGTGCACTGTATTAAATTTGTCTTAATAGGTTTTTAGAAGACTTACCTTCTACTTGCAGCTGAAAAAGCTAGGCTTAAACGTAACAGTCGCTAAACTGTCAAAAATGCCAACGAAGGTTTTAGCGAGCTCCACGCAGCTATAAAGCGTAGCGAATACAAGCTAAAATTACAGCCTTTACTGAGACACTTACGATACGACCAAAAACAGATCGCTGCATTCACCCCTCTCATAAAATAGAAGTCTGTATACAGGTGAACATTTCAAGTTCGTTTACCAACAGGTTGCAACTGAACTGACTGAAAATTCTAAAAACTGACAGGAATCTTCTGCGACACCTCCTTTCAACAACCTTGACGGGCTTTTTTAATTTCGTTCCTATTACAAATTAAGTTATCGTCTCTTCCGTAGAAAAATACGTAAACATTGGGAACATCAAACTTTAAGAGGGTATAAAGGAAAACACACATCTGAACAGCGCCACCATTTTGGACGGTAATCTATCCGTTCCGATGTTAATCGCGTAACTCTTTCCTCCTTTCCGGTTCTAGATTTCTGTTCGTGAAATGACCCGATTTTTCCGGATATATAATTGATACTATCCATTAGATTATTACAATGGAACTCAATTCATTCTATAGGTGTCAGAACATTCACTGAAGCGTGATCCTTGAAGTTGTTTCTCGCGGTGAATTTGCCTGTAAAGAGCTGTAAACCCGGCGCAGCTTTTTCTCGACAGCTACAGTGAGCTTACTTTACCATTTTGTAAACAAGGCCAAACACACGACAAATTAATCTAGCACTGCTAAATGAGGGTGCTAATGGGGGTACCCAATTGTCAGTTAACTACTATTTTTTCGGCCAATTGTCAGTTAACAAGAGGCTACACTGGTAGCCTATACTCATGCGCTTGTATAAGAAAGTTTTGTTTTTCTTTTTTAACTGGGTCACGCTGTCGGAAATCGGTTCATTTCAATATTTTCATTCATTGATCTTATCAAGTGATTTAGCTTGACAAGTAGGAAATTACGTATATCAGTAAAGCTTTTAAATTTGCAAAGTTAAGATAAGGTTACTTTAAAGGCCATGAGAATAACCAGAGTGAATGCGTTTTCGGGATTGGAGTTAGAACAGCCGCTTTACGAAAATTATCCGACATTAGATTCTCATACAAAAACCATAATTTCTCACCTGTCAAGATAGCTTCCAAAACCGTAATAAGGATCGTCAGTAAGATGTCTGTTTGATACAGGATCGTACACAGAGAGTATGGGAAGGAAAAAAATCGAAAGTCACTGATGCTTGTGTCCAATAAAATACGGTGTGTCCACTTACTTTGGAGTCTGCTTAATACAGGTTTTAGTGTAATCAGAAATCTTACTCATTTAATCTAACTTTGAAAAGGGCTCGTGTGGTCAAACCCGGGGTCAACCCGCGTTCGCGTGCTAGGACAAAATGACGAAACAAAATACATACCATGTACTTCCCATTAGAAAAGGTAGCTCCATTTCCAACTGAGCCTTTGTAACAGCTTTCCCGTCGATCTTCTCTAATCGGAACAACTTTAAATCAAACTCACCGAGTCCAAACTTTCCGCTTATTGTTTGATTATATGTCCATTGAATTGTGCTTTGTCATGTCAAACGGTATGCGACTTATGTGCCATTCGAATGCCGATCCTTTGTCATCATCTCGATAAAAACTCAGAATAACTTTGACCACGCCACTCGACGCCATCACGGAGATCAAGGTCAACGCTCTACGACCCTGGTACCTTTCGCATATAATATCGGTTAATATGTCACCTGGTCACGCAGCGAAGCAGGTAAAAGTCACAAAATAGCTTTGCTGTTAGGAAAAAAACTATGTTGCTTTTATTAACAACAACAATCGTTAATTTAGTATAATTAATAGAATGTCACTTAACTGTTACCGTATTTTCTCGATTAAACGCCGGGCCCCGAATAAACGCCGGGTATAATTGAGGAAGTTGTAAGCAAGCTCCTCAAACGTTTGTTTGTGGTATAATAAACTTAAGATTTAAGGGCAAGGTACAAGGCTGCCAAGAAAAACGAATAATAACCCTTTCTTAAAAAATGGCGGGCGAGAAAAAACTGCTGATACAAAGAAACGCCGGGTCCACAAGGCCAAGTTTGAAATAAACGCCGGGGGCATTTAAAAGAGAAAATACGGTAACTTTTCATTTATCAGTTAACTACTATATTTTTGGGCAATTGTCAGTTAACTGTTAACCCCATCAGCACCCTCCTAAATGCACTGGTATTCTGAATTTCACTTTTGCCGGAACGCAATTGGCATGAAAACAAAACGAAAAAAACTCGCGAGATAATAACGCCTTTTGTCACAACATTTCACCCACGACTGAAAAACCTAAACAAATACTGATGAAAAATGGAATTTCGTTCAAAACCAACCATTCCTGAAAACTATTTACAAAACGCCGCCTAACACATCATACAAGACGTAAATCACTTAACGACAGGACTCATAACAGCCAAACTTTGAAAGCTAGTATAAATGCATCGCAACCGCAAAACCACATAGCGGATTCAGTGCAGGCCTGTCATGAACCTCATTTCGATCTAAGGGAAACTAAAAAAGTGACCGCCAGGAGTGGTGCCCTGTTTATCCGCTCCAGACCCAATATTTTCTATATAAGTGCGTCCATAGCAGACGTGACCGAAAAATGACCACGTGATCACCATTTTCCCGCCATTTTTCACGTCAAAATATATAAAACAGCAGACTTGATACTTTAGCTAACTACAAAACTTTCCGTTTCATTATGCAAGAGTAGGAACAGCAAAATACCATAAATTTTGACTTTCGTTCTATTTTCGAATACTGCTGGAGAGTTGAAAAAGAAATGGCTGATGGCGCGATGTCTGCTAAACATAGCTCAAATTGTCCTGGCATGGGGAAAGGCAGCTCTAGAGAAATGACATGTTGTTACAGCCTCCTTCCATTAGATTCGGCAAATGTGAAGTTCAATGTTTGAATCGGGCCTTACTTTAAATAATATTAAAGATTCAGTTACCATTTGTTGTGCCAATTGATATTTTGATAATTAATATTAATGTATCATCTGATCAGATATAAAGTCATTGCACGTGACGTATTATCGATGTGGGCTTTTAATTGTTTTGAAATTGCGGCAATCTATTGTATTTGATTTAGAAAGTCTTTTCCATTGTCAAATATCCCAACAGAAAATAGACAATGAATAACTGAAAATGCACTGTGTAAATTGAACCAACAATACATTTTCATCGTCAATTAGCTAGCAAGGCGGGAAAAGTCTTTCACTTTCACTTCACTAACATCAAAATTATTTACATTCACACTCGTGATTCTTTGTTACTCATAACTTTTTTTGACTTGCACCAACACGAATTTTCAAACCAAGTTCTCTCAATCTTCTCTATCCTGCCAAGAACCATATCCAGTTGACTACTGCGCCTCGCATTTTTTACATAATGTCTGATTCTACAACGCCATCTTTACCATATTTATTTTATATTTATTTTAGATTCTTCTTTTTTTAACCTCATGTTTCAACGCATTAACGAGATGGCTTTAAGAGCCCTTTGATTGTTTTGCTTGACAGTTTGCATAGCTGTATGTTGACTTCATTTTAGACATTTTAGGCTGCAGGCAATTTTAAATTGTATCATGAATTTGCAGTATTGTTTCCGTTCCCGGTTTCGCGGCTTAGGTATCTCAATACCTCTGAGGATACTGAAGAAGTCGTTGCAGTCAGAGCTTTGCAGGGATGCAGATTTCTATCATATACTCGGTCGGCATTTCGAAATTTTTTTGACTGTGGTAATAATAATTTTAATCTGGATAAGTTGTCGGTTTAGGAACTGATGCCTTGTTTTCTCGAGAGAGCGCTACTAAGGTTTTATCTAACTGTGGTCTGGTACTTGACAATGTTCTCACGGGGCAAGATAATCAAGGTGGACGTAGAAAAAAGAACGTATGAAGGTTAAATCAACCCCGTCGGAGTCGAAAGGACAGTCGCATGAAAAAAAATCGCCCACTCCAGAAACAATGAAAAATACCATGATAGTAATCTTTTACGTGCAGGCTCAGCCTAACCGGGATGTGATTATTCAAGTCTCCTTTGTTAGAATGGCACAATGGAATTCAGAGTACAAGTAGGAACGCTAGGAAGAAGCATTGTGTGTTCGTATACAAATGTGTACCGTATGCAAATTGACAGGAAGTTGAAGCATAGCACGTGCAGTTCGTGCTGAAAACAAACGAAATTGAAAAAATCCGTTGCGTAAGAAAGAAATTAGCATACGAAAAAAACAACTTTTGTCTCATACGAGCTCTGGCTCAAGGAGTCAACATTGCTTGTTGTTGTCGTACGTTTTGAGAGCCGAAAATTCTGAAGATGAAAAGAGGAACCTGCCAAACAGAGCTATTCTAAAGACAACTCGCTTAGTAAGTGGTGTATGATTTTTGCTGTTTAGCGACAGAGAATCCCTGCGATAAACTCACGTGGTTTCAGCTGAACGCAAAAATTCAACACTTGGATACTGGTTACATTATAGTCGCTTCACTTTTGTTTAGTTACGTTCGTTGTTGATATTTGCGGTTCAATGACTACTGAAAAGGGACATTAACGTTAATTTTACGCAAAAGTAAATCCACTGTGTAATGCAATCGATGATTAGGCCCGGTTCAAACTTTAAACTTCACATGTGCCGAATCTAATGTAAATGAGCAAGAACAACGGAGTTTTCTCATTTGCATGAGATGCGGCACATGTGAATTTCAAAGTTTGTTGAAAGAATATTAAAGATTCAGTCACCATTTGTTGTGTCAATTGAGATTTTGATAATTAATATTAATACGTCAGGTGCAGTGACTTTATATCTAATAAAACACCACATACTAATCGCGTTCGAAGAACGCAATCCTAATTTCGTGTTGGTTGTCCTGTGGTTTATGTGCCGTAAAATCTGAGATTTTTTGGTAGACGGTCTTCCAAATAACCGGCCCTATCGTTTTTTCAGGGGCTCATTTCCGCCGGAAATTCCTTCGAACGCGTCTCCATAAGCTGTGATCACTGCTAGTTTATATGAATGTTTTCATCAGATATAAAGTCAGTGCACGTGCGTATTATCGATCTGTTAGATTTGTGGGCTTTAATTGTTTTGAAATTGCGACAACCTATTGTATTTGCTTTAGAAAGTCTTTTCACTTGTCAAATATCTCAACAGAAAATAGACAATAAATAACTGAAAATGCATTGTGCAAAATGACCCAACACAACACTTTTATCGTCAATTAGCTAGCAAGGCGGAAAAAGTCTTTCCGTTTCCGCCAAATCGGAAAACCCTATTACTTACCTTTGTAATAGCAGTTTGGCAATCGTTCTTGTCAAACGGGAAAACAATCTTTAGAAGTCGTATGCTGTATGCAGACTCTATTTTAGACCTGTTTAAAAAATTATGCATGTGCGTTTAGAATAAGTTAACGGTAAACGTCAAAACAACAGTGCTAATTAAACAGGTAAGCTGTCGGCGGTGACATGTTTCAACAACTTAATTGTCCTTGAATTTTTTTTCACTGCTTATGAAGTTATTTGGTACGATTTATTTCAGCTTTGGTTCAGTGTTTAATTTGCAGCATTTAATCAATATTGTATTTCGTTTTTAACAGCATAGCTTTAAACAAAAACAGGAACATATGTATTTATTAGTAAACGATTGTTAAAATCGATATCATTCTTACCCAAAACTTAAAATTAGGACCGCAAGTTCATAATTAATACAAGGCTTGACTAATGTTTTGAGGATTTCGCAGCCACCACTTAATTATCTTCTTTTGCATAAAACGGTTTCGAAAACACAAACTTTGCACGCCATAAACAGCTCATTGAAACCTGAAAACAAATTCGATAGACCATCTTCATTAAGTTTTTTCAAAGTTACAAACGTCGCAAAAATAAGTAAATTTCCCGAGCTTTAAGCACACAGCTTTATTTAAAAACATTGTGACTGCTAAATGCAAACAAACCGTTCAAACAAACAAAAAACATCGATAAAGTCGATCGTTGCATTGCCGAAATACTGTGTGTTACCATGATAATCTGTAACTGATGTTATACAGTGTTGTTTTATCTGGTCGACCTGACAATGTTATCAATATTTGTGCCCTTCCTTAGAAGAAAATGATAAATTTTGGTTTTGTACGAGAAAACCGATAAGCTGCGGCGGGAAATTATTAAAACTGAAAACGATAAAGCAAGGGGACGTGAATGAAAATGCTGCTAGTATACGCAGGATCTGTAAGAGATCTAATCAGCCAAAAATAAACAAAATACTATAAGAAGCAAGGGCTGACTTATTTTGCATATATAGGAAATTATTAACCTGAATTACAGACTGGTTTTTGAGACAGCAATTAACGACTTTATATTGACGTCTCAAAAGCAGGCAACCATATCTGAGAATGGTGAAACTTGACAGTAGCTCACTGTTGGAAAGAAATTAGAGAACAAAGTCTAACGACGTCTTCGGCCGGATTGACGAATTACCACCTGCAAAGACCTCAAAACGACTTTCTGTCTGACGTTTGGACATCGAGTCCTGTCGTGATGAATAGAGACACCAGAAAACCGAAAATTGGTAGCACAGCACAGCTACCACAGCAGCTTTAACCGAAATAACTACTAAAACTGCGTTGTTGCATGAGGAGATCTCTGCGTGCTGGTTTATAAAAAAAACAACTCTGGAAGAGTTCTCACATATAACTACAATCAAAAGACTAATTAACAGTGATAATTTTTCTCGTCAATAGATTAAACTATTAGACGAAATGAGGAGTCCGTCTGCCTAAAGAGTGAAAGCCATTTATACGAAAAGGATAAACAGTTTTTGATCGCCTTGCATTTTACGTATTCTCGAAAATAAACAATTTTTATGCCTATTTAAGTATTAAGTGTCTGTTTTGCTATTATAAGCTTTTCTAATTTTTCTGTTACAAGAAAACCAGCAAAATGTCGGAGGAAATTAATTCGCGCCGACATTTTATTCACATGACTGAAAAAAGTAAAACGTGTGTGGAAATTTCCGCGATGCTTTGCTTCGGACAGTAAAATAATGAGGAAATTTTCATTGGCATTTTTCGTTTAAGAGTAAAATTTTGGCAGATAGTTTGCTAGCCACTGGAAAAAAAAAATTCACGCGCGGTTCCAAAGATAACAATTCATGTCGTAATAATATCGCTATTAACTGGTTCCTTATCAAAAACATAATTTATTTCTGGCAAAACGAAATATTAAAAGGCTTACTTTTGAAATATCTTTGAAAACCAAGCGAGATCCTGCCAGTCTATACCAACTTTAAGTGATTTTGCAAGCCCGTGTTAGATTCTGCCACTTTGTTTCAAAATTGGACAAGAAATACAGAAAACTTCCTGTTTTAGAATATCCCCTTGCTTTTTTACAACACTTTTCTTGATCAATTTCAAACTAAATTGCAACAAAAAGATGATAACAATCGTCATATTTGTTTGATTTACTATGCATTACTTACCTTTGTAATAGCAGTTTGGGAATCGTTCCTGTCAAACGGTAAAACAACGTCGTATGCCGTATGCAGACTCTATTTTAGACCTGTTTAGAAAATTATGCAGGCGTGTTTAGAATAAGTTAACGGTAAATGTCAAAAAAAAACAGTGCTAATTAAACAGGTAATCTTTCGGCAGGGAGATGTTTCAACAACTTAATTGTCCTTGAATTTTTTTCATTGCTTACGAAAACTTTAGTAAACTTCAGTGTAGTTTGCAGCATTTAATCAATATTGTATTTCAATTTTAACAGGAAAGCTTTAAACAAAAACAGGAACATCTCTATTTATTAATAAACGATTGTTAAAATCGATACCATTCTTACGCAAAACTTAAAATTAGGGCCGCAAGTTCATAATTAATGCAAGGCTTAACTGGTGTTTTGAGGATTTCGCAACCACCACTTATCTTCTTTTGCATAAAAAGGTTTCGAAAACACAAACTTGAAACAAAACAAATTCGATAGACCATCTTCACGAAGTTTTTTAAAGTTACAAACGTCGGAAAAATAGCTAAATGACGCAAATTGCCCGAGTTTTAAGCACACAACGTTTTAAAAAAAGTTATTGCTTAATGTAAACAAACCGTTCATGTCTTGCGGACGTTTTGATCTAATCCATGGCTATGAATAAATGGAGTATGGCCAAGCTTGAATATCGTCCCACCATTATTATGAATATGAATAAAACTATTCAATTAGGATATATGTTCCCTAACGAATACTTCATGTCAGTTAACATAGTATTTTACAATTCGTATCTATAAAATAGTAGACAAATTGTATTTTGTTTTAAAGTTTTACTTTATTAAAAAATTGGACTGTTTACTCGGATGTATTTGGCGACATTTCTGACATTTCATACATAATTATACAGCATTCTCATATTAAAAATGTCCATGTTTTTATTTGTTATTCAAAGTTACATGCAGGAGTCTCATAATGGGTTGTTGATCTTCTTTTTATTATTATTTAGTAAGTTAAACTTTTATTCTTCCCTAGATAGTCTTCAACACCATCAGCTTTGTAAAAATTACTTGTTTCAATTTTGCCTTTTATAACTTGACGCACGAGAACAAGGTTGAATGTATATACTGATTGATAACATGCGAACCGACTAAAGCTAATTGGGGTTATTACACTTATTAGCTGAAATACGACTTAGTTCAAACATACTCTTTAAAATATAGCCACCAGCAGTTTGATTTCCTATTAATCTCTCTAAAGAAACTTTCTAATGGAATTTTGGTGGTAAAACATGACATTTAACATGATATGTATTTTTTTCTTCATTATACGTTTATAGCCTATGCTGATGAAACTTATAAAATATTAATCTTATCAGACTGTTTACTCGGATATTGACATTTTATACATAATTATACAGCGTTCTCATATTAAAAGTGTTAATTTTTTGGTTTAAGTATTTCATAGTTACAGGTGTATTATGATAATTTGAATAAAACTTGAATAAAACGATTCCACAGATCACAAGAATTGAAGTCAAATTTGATTTCGCTGTGTGTGCTGCCTAAAACGATTAGAGGTTAGGTAATACTGAAGATTTGTACCTGCTAGACACCCTCGCGCAAAGTTCAATGTCTTTAAAATATAAGAGAATACAATAATAGCGGAGCCCGCGGGCCGAAGGCCCGCGGGAGCACCATACTCATAGAACCTATGCCCGTGATTTTTCATGGTCATGGCTAGCGGAATGTTTCGCGGGCGCGTCTATGCTCGCCCGCCCGCCCGCCGTGTTGGAACAACATCCGGGATCTTGAAAGCAAGGCTTTGTTTTTCGCGCGGCCATACAGCCGTGAGCTCGGTAAACACTTCAGTTGTTTTGTTGTGTTTAGCGGAGAAAAGAAATTACATTTTTCGATGGAAATTTAGCTTGATATCAATCCGTGATTGACATTTTGTTTGTGTTCTCGTTAATTTTGGAGAATTGTTTATAAACGTGCAGCTTAAATTCAGTTGTATTTTAATTTCTTGAATTTCATCGAAGACACGGCTCGGCCTCGACGCACTGTAAATTGTACGCGTTTTGCTTCTAAACGTAAACTAATTGAGATTTCAATAACATTTTTCGAAAGAAGATTGTGTTGTCCATTTTTAAATTTTTGTTCATTCATTACATAGATTGAAAAGCGATTTTATGTAAACAAAACAAGACTTAGATTTATACTCGCGTCGCCTTATGCAAATATGTTTGTGTATTTTGTTAAATCAGTTTCTCGGGCATTTTTTGACAAGCAACAACTCTATTTTATTCGGAAAATAGTCGTAATAGTTATTCTAGACGGAGAAAAAGTTGTTTTTGTGAACTTTTGTACGGTCTAAATGTAATGTGCAGACGGTCGGGTAATACTGCTTTTCAGAATTGCTAAAATTGAAAAATAGCCCGGTCGTCAGTCTTAACTCTTGTCTAAATTTCCCAAATATCATAACACCCGTGCGAAACGCAAGGAGATAAAAACCCATAAACACCTTTTGCCATCGAGTGCTCACTGGAGGCCGCACGGTTTATTAAGGTAAAAACAGACTGAATCGTTACACGGGAAGGAACAGCAAACAGAACTTTGGAGAGAACCGACTAGCATCCATAGGATGAAAAAACCCCATCGCGCTCGCTACGAAAAGACAGGGGAAAATTCCTCGCCCCATGGACAGTTCTCCCCAACCTGCCGGGCTCGGTCGAAACAAAAGTTTAGAGTAATTTTAAATCCTTAATGACTGAGAAACTGACAGCCGTGATAGAATATTGTCTTTGGCGTAGCCATCTTTGGCTATTTCACTCGCCCATCGACCGCGACGCGCGACGCTTAAAAAATCTGTCTTGAATGCCAGCGTTTGCTGCAGCAGTGGCCCCTCCGGCTCTAAGGCTGTGAACACTGATAATGAAAACGTCTGTAAACTCGTCTATAAAAGCGTCCTTGATAAGCTCCCTGGTTCTTGTGTAGTTAATCCCCTGGCATCGAACTTTTCCTTAACTGGACCTTGGGTTGGCAAGGGCTCTGAACAACGGTAAATCTTCAGAGAGATCAATATGCGCAGCTGCGATGTATTGTTCCAAGGCCTTCACAGGACAAATCGGAAGGTCTGTCGTTACAATCGCAATTCACGCCCCATCACGAAACTGGTCAGTCTGTGACGATTCTAGAAATATGGAAACATAAGGGGAAAAACTTAGTATCACAAGCTCTTAGAAGGCATAACTCAGTGAAGCGGAAAAATCTGGCAAAACCAATGAGACATAGAACAACTGTTCTCAGATCTGACAGAGATGGAGACATCTGTAATCTTGGAAGATACGAGAGCTTTCAGCATCTCAGGTATAACAGGATCGTTTTGACCTTCGGCTTCCCCAGAATCCTTTGAGCCGCATTCACCATAGACGAAACCAGGAGGTGATCAGAGATCTTGAACAAACTAGCCATTCGTTGCGCCCAATCGATGCTGTAGAGGGCATTAAGCACCGAAGAAGGGGAACTGACTTCATTAAGCAGGCACTGCAGCTAAACTGCAAATTGAAAAGGGTTGACAGGCAGATGACAGATGTGATTAGACGAAGCCCACTGTTTCCATCTTTTGAAACCTCCTAGGTAGGAACGCACAGTACCATCCGCTCTAGAAGCGATGACGGTTCCTTGAACCAAGCTGGCCAACGGCTGAAAATGTATAGGAACTGAGGCGAAAAACGCCGTCCACATCTCAGAGCGACATACATCTGCAAACAGAAAAGCAGTAACAAAAACATAAAATATTGCATTCAAAAACTCCTCGTACACATTTCGTCCTTAAGATTCGGACTAAAATAGCCCCTTACTGACCGGGCACAGATGGCGCCTTACTGATTGGGCACAGATGGTCCCTGTCTAACTGGACACAGGGCACAGATGGTCCCTTACTGTCTGGGCACAGATGGTCCCACACTCTTTGGGCACAGATGGTCCCTTAGTGACTGGGCACAGATGGTCCCACACCCTCTGGGCACAGATGGTCCCTTAGTGACTGGACGCAAAAATGTCCTTGAATTTTCTTTTCTTTTTTTATGGGCACTGATGGTCCCTAACACACTGGACAAAGGGCACAGATGGTCCCTTACTGACTGGGCACTGATGGTCCCTGACTAACTTTTTAAGGGCACAGATGGTCCCTTACTGTCTATGGTCCCACACTCTCTGGGCACGGATGGTCCCTTAGTGATTGTGCGCAGTTGGCCTCTCTCTGGGTGGACACAAAACAAAACCTGAATTGAAATAAAGTAAATAAAATAAACATAAATAAATAAATAAATAAAATAAAAGTCAACCGCCTCCAGCGAAGAGCACCAAGAGAACGAATTAACATACGACAACTCCTTAAATACACTTACCAAATCCCTTGATTGTACATAACGACAAGAGCATATTTTTCCGCTAATTTATTCAAAAACGCGGGAAAATCTTACTCTTGTCTAAATTTCCCAAATATCATAACACCCGTGCGAAACGCAAGGAGACAAAAAAACATAAACACCTTTTGCCATCGCGTGCTCACTGGAGGCCGCACGGCTCCAAGAGTACAAAGAAAGAAACAAGTAAAATACAACTTCGCAAAATATGCCAACAACATTAATATAATAACATAATCAAAAGGTAAAAAGTGAGTAAACAGTCAAAATTGAATTCTGAAAGCAAACATTCTAAAGTTCAAGTCTTCATTACCAAAAATGCTATAACAACTACCGACGATAAACACGTGTTTAAAAGAAGGTAGTTCCATCCAGTCGACGTCGAAAAAGCTAACGCTTCCGCCATCCATGCAAATCATCGGCCAAAACTGAGCGGGATGCCATAACGGAACTATAAGAGTTCCTAAAGCCTTACAGTTGCGCATAAGAAGCAACGCTCTAGTGATACTGAGACAAATAGGTGGACACACATAATTGTTCTCTCCAGCCCAATTCATGACAAACGAATCGACAACTTCCGAGCCTGGATACCAAAATCTAGAATTATCAATCAATCAATCAATCAAACAATCAATCAAACTTTATTTAACGAGGGTGACACTTAATAGTGAAAAAACTAACAAACTCGTGGCCCTCAATAAATAACATTACAATAATATATTAAGATATCTGTTGTAAAAGAATTTATTTATAAAAGAATTTATTTAAAACCTAAGTAAAAAACTACTAAGTACAATCGATAATAATATCATGCATTCTAGAATTAAATTATCTAAAAAAGAAATAACTTTTATCCCTGAGCTGACTTAATCTAAAATGTTTATACAAAGCATTCTTCAAAATATTTACAGATTGAGAAGTGCGTAGCTTAAAGGGGAGGTGATTCCAACATCACGAAGTTTAACAGAAAACGAGCGGCCTCCCTCTTTCTCTCTAGTGTATTTCCTAGTTAAAAAAGGCTATTGTTTAATTCTAACAGCTCGTTTATATAGGCAGGACAAGCACCAATTATCCTCCTGCCAGGATACCTGGCAAGCTAGAATTCAAATAATTAGCAGAACGATCCACAGGAATGGGGACCCCAAACTAAATCAATAATATGAAAAGTATCCCAAAGGAAGACCCCAATCATCAGGGTCATAAATACGGCTGAGAAAATCTGCTTGTTCGTTTACAGATCTCAGGATCCACTCCATCTCGATTGAAATACTGTGATTACAAGATACAACAGATATAAAAAATGGTTAAAGCTTCCGATTGTAAATGCTCCTTGCTGCTGCTGGATGAAATGATCCTAGGTACATTCTAATTGTCAGTAAACCATTCAACAGACAAACCCGACAGTCGGTCAAGCAAAGACAAGAGAACAAGCTTAACTGCCAAAATCTCCCTAAAAGTAGAAAAGTACATATTTCCTTATCAGACCATGAACCGAAAACTAAATCCTGACCACATTGTACAAAATACCCCCCAAAACCAGTGTCACTCGCGTCAGAATATACAACTCCAACCGCACTAGATTTGGGTAACATAGGTCTTCCAATTACAGAATAAATATTGCGTAGCCAAAATGAAAGCTCATAACGAATTTGAGGGGAAACAGCCAATAGGTGATCCCAGGAATCCCTAAGCTCAAGCGCAGCATAACAATTACGTGTCAGCAACCTAGTAATATTTCCCACTGCACAGGACATCGAAATAATTTGGGCAAGATTTCCGTATCACCCCATACATAAATTATGCATACGCGCTGTTATAAAATAGAATAATAGAGAAAACTAACTTCTGAGTAGGTTCCCACACTGATTTTTCATCATTCCGTAAACACCGGACAAAACGAGATCTCGGCGGACTTTGCAGCTGAGACTTTTCACACAAAGGGCGGACGTCGAACCAAAGGGTAAAACTTTTAAACTCGTAGAATTTCATCACTCCGTCAAAACAAGGCCATTTAAACGACAGGATTCGGTTTGATCCTCACAAATATCGACATGATGATATGCTGAAGTAAAGTCGAAGGAGAAAACAAACATACCAGGAGAAAACATTCGAAGAACGGTTCTAAGATCTTCATATTTCACGGACTTCGTAACAATGAACTTGTTAACATGAGACAGATCTAAAATAAGTCGAAGCTTCCCTGAAGACTGAACCAGCTACACGCAGCGGGCAGCGGATTACCAAATAGAGGGTGATCTGACACTGATCAAACGCAACCACGAACCAACAACTCGGAAATCGCCTCGCGGACAAAGCTATCCCGGTGCAGAGCAAAAAATGACTTTTAAAGGAATACGGTGGAGGTGATTGGGGGAAGAGAATTTTGAAACCATGCTCGATAATGTTAATCACAAAATCTGACGCCTGGATGATATCACGCCAAAAAGGCAGACGTGCACGCAGCTTCCCTTGAATAAAAATTGTAACATTAACACCCTGATCGAAAGAAAGCACTTCCAATTCTGGAAACGTTGAACTGAGAAGAAGGCACGCGAGAGGATACATTAGAGCTCGTTTTTCGCTTCTTATCCTGCAAAATTTTGAACCGAGCGCCAGCGCGTTTATCAGTCTTTTAAACCTTCAAAGCATCGGCCTCGCTGTCGGCCACATCGTCACCAAGATATTCTTGTACTGTAGCCCATCCAAACTCCGATTTGTCCGCCAACTTAATGATTTTTTGTCTATCAACAAGTAAAGAAATACCTTGAGCGAGTTCCTCCTTCGCTTTAGCGATGTTACAACCCTGCAATGCTTTCACGGCTGCATAGGACGTCTTGAGAATCATGCGGTTAAAGTAGAACTGCTGTTCGTTCCCTCTTTTCTTAAAACAAACTTATCTGGCTGAACTTCAACCGAAATCTAAGACGCAAGATCTGAATGCGCTTGTAATAAATTGCTCTCGAGACCCTTAACCTGGGAACTAACAGCAGTGAGGAAGGCCGGCGTTCTTCTGAGCTTCAAAGAAAAAACACGCTTAGCTCTGGAGAAATTGCGGTAACTGCAGCAGCACTGGCTCCATCTTGATCCATTCCAAAATAAAAGTCAACCGCCTCCAGCGAAGAGCACCAAGAGAACGAATTAACATACGACAACTCCTTAAATACACTTACCAAATCCCTTGATAGTACATAACGACAAGAGCATATTTTTCCGCTAATTTATTCAAAAACGCGGAAAAATCTTATTCTTGTGCTTCCGACCTTTCCGACCTTTCCGGTTTCCATTTCTGAACTTCGGATAGAAATTTCATTTTGAACTTAAACGAAATAAGTAAAGTGTAAAACCAAAGAACATAATCTATATTTTTTCGTCTTGTTTTCGACATCATCTTTGTGTGGCCATTTCTAAAGCACTTGAATTGCTTGCTTATGTTCTTGGCGGTTAAGTTTTTAATTAAAAGTAGATCTCAGGAGTCTTTTTGTTTTTAAAAGCCATGAATGACGTAATGACTACATGATTTTCATTTGTTTAAATTTGGCTGTTTATGCTGTGCAAGTTAATATTTTTTTAAAGCAACGGTGGTGAACATAACCATAATATCGTATAGTACTTTGTCACAAACAATGTCATTTATCTTCGTTTTTTGACTTAACTTTAACTACTCAAGTATCATTAAAAGTTGTCGAAGTTTGAACAAATGTCTGATCAATTTATTCTTCGTGTCCTTATTTCCATTTTTTCTTGTTTTCTTTACAGTGAAAATCCGAGTTTTCCCCCTTAAATTTGACATGAAGCCTTCACAAAGAAAGGTAAGTTAAAATTGTTGCTCCTTTTTTGATGCTTTATTTATTATTTTTTCTTTTTTTTTTCTTTTTTTTTTTCTTTTTTTTTTTTCTTTTTTTTAAATTTTTATTACTATTATTAAGCTTTACACAAAAATCAAATACTAATTAGATACGTACTGGATACATACTGGAAACATATATATATAAAGTAAAAAAAAATTGCTGTGCTAAGTTTAGTCAATCATGGGGGCTGGGATAAAGTTATTTGAAATAAAAGGTTTCCATTTTTCATTGAAAATATTTTTAGTTTTGTTTCTTAACAGCTACATATCTTTCAACCATGGTGTTGTCATGAAATTGTATTTTGAAAACCTGAAAAGTTAGAGGTTCTTCTGTTAAACTATATTTATAAATAAAATATTTTGCTATCAGCAGTGCTACGCTTAGCACTTGTTGGTACTTGAGCGGATGGATAGGTCCATATAGAAGGGTAACTTCTGACAGGTGTATATTTTCCATCGTATTCTGTAACCAGCATAAGTGGAAGTTTTTCCAGAAGGAAACGACTAGGGGGCATTTTACAAACATGTGCACTATTGTATGTCTTTCATTTTAACAAAGATAACAAGAATCATCTGTTACTAAGTTGGCTTTCTTTAGCTTGTCTTTAGTATAAAGTATGTTGTGATTTATCTTGAATTGGAACATTGCTAGTTTTACGTTCTTTGTGACACTAAATGGCCAGTTATATATAACCGACACTTCAGACTGGTCTATTCCATAGCCAATAATTCGATTTTCAGTGTTTGGTGGTTGAAGCTTACTTTTAACAATGATTTTGTGAAGGGCAGCGTGTGTCAAGCCAACTTGCGTTCATCGTTTGCGTTTGCGTATTAAGTGTTGTTGTTTTCCATCTACTTTTAAGGAGGCTCGTACCCATTTCTCAAGTCCACACCCTTTCAATTTTAATGGGCCATATCTTTTGTTGTAGTGCACAAAAAGACAAGATGACATGCAAACACACAACACATTGAACTTTATGGGAGTATAGGATTTGTTTACATCGGTGCTTCCATGGCAACGGAATGGTGATCCTCTGAAATTCACAAGTTGCGGAGTTTCTCTAGATCAAGAGAAATGTTTGTAAAACCCGCTAGTGGACTAATTGATTAGACCATGGGCTCAACTGGACAAAGTTTGAAAGAAATGTATGAGAGCGTTTTCGAAATTTTTAGGGATGAAGTTTTGGGGATTATAAATACAGTGAAAAACATACTATCGACATAATTGGCTAATATCTAAAGAAAATGATGCGCGATGGGGATGCAGTTTCATCTCATAGTAGTTTGATTCCATTTGAAATGGTGTGTGAAAAAGTGAGGGGGTTGCTTTGGCCGATTGCAAAAAAGAAGGATTTGATTAGCGTGCGTTCAGCTGCTCTTGTTGCCATTTTTGTATATAATTTGGTCTACGCCTACAAATGTGATGATAGGGCCTCCAATGAACCAATTTTTTCCCGCAGATTTTGTGTTTACAAGTGAGCGTCCTCATTATTCACGAGTATTGTTTTCGAGTTTCATATGCACGTGCAAAACTTTCGCAAAAAATTTATTTGCATCGGAACAGAACGCTCGATTGCTTTCCGAAGAATTTTCCGAAATATGCTAATAGCTGGCTTGAGAATTGTAATAACATTACGCACTCGATGTTGCGCTATTACGCTGTAATGCAGCCATACCGAAGGTCTCTTTAAAATTGCAGGACAAGAAGAACATATCCCAATTTGGAAATTTATAAACGTAATACAGAAACAGTGCTTCTTTAATATGTCACACGTAACAACAGCGTGACAACTGTATATTTTAGCTAAGAATTCTGCTTTGCGCTATTTTATATCTAAATAAGGAACAGATGCTACGCCGATTGCAACAAATAACCAGAGTGAGACAATCATAAATGTGTTATTTCTGCATCCGGCACTTGATGAAACGTGACGTTTCCGACGTTGTCTTCATCAGTACTGTTGTCATTGCTATTCGTAACGCAAGCCAGTTATTAGCATGTTTCGGAAAATTCTTCGGAAAGCAATCGAGCGTTCTGTTCGATGCAAATAAATTTTTTTGTTAAGTTTTGCACGTGCAAATGAAACTTGAAAACAATGCCCGTGAATAATGAGGACGCTCACTTGTAAACACAAACTCTGCGGGAAAAAAATTGGCACATTGGAGGCCCTATTTTATTGCCTTGCATGTCTCCAATGTCCTTGAAACTTGCAGGCCATATAAATTGATGACCAATCTCGAGATTGTCAAATTTTTAAAAAAATTTATCTCGCGGTTTCCAAATTATCATCACATTTGTAGATGTAGACCAAATTACATACAAAAATGGCAACAAGAGCAGCTGAACGCACGCTAATCAAATCCTTCTTTTTTGCAATCGGCCAAAGCAACCCCCTCACTTTTTCACACACCATTTCAAATGGAATCAAACTACTATGAGATGAAACTGCATCCCCATCGCGCATCATTTTCTTTAGATATTAGCCAATTATGTCGATAGTATGTTTTTCACTGTATTTATAATCCCCAAAACTTCATCCCTAAAAATTTCGAAAACGCTCTCATACATTTCTTTCAAACTTTGTCCAGTTGAAGCCCATGGTCTAATCAATTAGTCCACTAGCGGGTTTTACAAACATTTCTCTTGATCTAGAGAAACTCCGCAACTTGTGAATTTCAGAGGATCACAATTCCGTTGCCATGGAAGCACCGATGTAAACAAATCCTATACTCCCATAAAGTTCAATGTATTGTGTGTTTGCATGCAAAGTGGCTTGTCTTTTCATGCACTACAACAAAAGATATGGCCCATTAAAATTGAAAGGGTGTGGACTTGAGAAATGGGTACGAGCCTCCTTAACTGCACGTAAGAGGCCATAATACGTTAGAAAGCTAGTTTTAATTTTAAACTGCGTAGTAAATTCTTCAAACGACAAAAACTTGTTGCTATTATGATGAAGTAAATGCTTCACTTTTGTAATACCACTGTTGTACCAAGACTGATAGAAAATAGGGGTTCCCTCAACTTTGAAATCTGTATTATTCTGTATGATACTTTCGCGCGCATCTACATCGTTTTGAATCTGTTCGGACTTAATTGTTTTAATCTGTTCCCAGTAATTAATTACTTTTAGATAGAAAATGGGAATATCGTTTGCTTGTAATTCTTTTGTCTTGTAATTGCAAGACAGTAGGAATTGGAAGCCGCCTGACTCACGTCTTGTGAAATTTGGAATAATTTTCCAAGGTGAGTCAGCGTCATTATTGAATCTTCTAACCCAAGAAGCTTTTAGAGCCTTATTTATCGAGTCGAATTCTATCATATTTAGGCCGCCATCGCTTTTTCGCCTATGAGTGTAGCTTTTTTGATTTGTGGGGTTTACCTTCCCAAACAAAATCGAAGGTGATTTTGTCTACCGTAGCGAATTCCCCTGGTAAGACCGAAGTGTTAACCCAGGAGTGTTAACTTCCTTCTTTTCCATGCATTTAGAGTTTTTTGATGGTCTTCTAGTTTCTTTTCAAAGTTGAGTTTATCGTTTATGCATTTTTCGTTAGAAAAGTGAATTCCTAAAGCATACACAGAGTTTTCTGGCCAGCTGAAACCAAACGGTGTATCTTTCTTTTCTGCCTACGATCCGAGCCACATGGCTTCCGTTTTGGATTTATTTAGCTCCAAACCGGAACAATTTTTAAAGTTTTCTAAAGTGTCAAGTAGCGCTGTTACCGAGCTTAGATCTTTGACAAAGATAGTAGTATCATCTGCGTATAAGGTGATTTTAATTTGTTCCTTTCCGACATTAAACCCTTTAATATCAGGATTCGCTTGGATGGCTAGGTTTAGCATTTCTATTCCTAACACAAAAAGTAACCCTGATAAAGGGCAACCTTGTCTTACTCCACGATTGAGGTTAAAAAAGGGAGAAGCGAAGCCATCGTTTATTACCCAGCTTGATATGTCTGTATAGAAAACCCGTATCCACTTCTTGAAGTCATCTTTGAAATTAAAGACGTTCAGTATTTTATTTAGGTAGTCCCATTCGATTGAGTCAAACGCTTTTTTGAAATCTATAAAAACGGCTATTCCGGGTAATTTCTTTAGTTTTGCATAATTAATAATAACAGCGATGAGTCTGACGTTTTCACCAATGTACCTCTTCTTTACATATCCAGTCTTATTTGGACTTATGATGTCAGGCAGGACCTGTGCAAGTTATGATACAAACTCGCACTCACAAAACTGGATAAAAAGTTTACTACTAAAATCGGAATTGTTAGACTTACCCAGTGTAGCAATTTTAACTTTTAGAAACTTCCAACCAGCTCTTTGTCTTTTTTTTTCTAATCGCTTTGAAGAAACTAATTACTCTTCGAAGTTTTCATAAATGGAAATTAGTAGCCAAAGTTGACCTGTTAAGTCAAGCGTCAAAATCGATCAATTTCGCCATTTGGCCTTTGCTTAAAAGCCTATAAGGGATCTCTTATTTGATTGACACTTTGGAATTATAAGGATAAGGGGCTCTGAACACAAAAAATTATATTTATTTTATACAAGAAGAGATCTGGAGTTATAAGTTGAGATCTCGAGGTGTAAGTCGAGATCTCGTTTTATAAGTCAATGTTTCGAGCTATAAGTCGATATCTACAGTTATAGTCGAGATCCGGAGTTATAAGTCGAGATCTCACCTTATAAGACGAGATTTCGAGTTATAAGTCGAGATCCCCGGGGGAGGAGTGGGGGGGGGGGGGGGGTACTCTGACTATTTTGGGTGTTGGTGCGCCGCTGGGACTCTCAAACCCTTACCCTATACCCGACACCGTTCAACTGCATTTTGCAGCCTTATTCTTGACTAGATACCAAAATCCTTACCCTACACCAGACCACGTTCAGCTGCATTTTGCAGCCTTATTCCAGACAAGATACCAAAATCCTTAACCTATACCAGATCACGATCAGCTGCACTTTGCAGCCTTATTCAAGACTAGATACCAAAATCCTTACCTTATGCCAGACCACGTTCAGCTGCATTTTGCAACCTTATCCTTGACTAGATACCAAAATCCTTACCCTACACCAGACCACGTTCAGCTGCATTTTGCAGCATTATTCCAGTCTAGATACCAAAATCCTTAACCTATACCAGATCACGTTTAGCTGCATTTTGCAGCCTTATTCCAGACCAGATACCAAAATCCTTACCTTATGCCAGACCACGTTCAGCTGCATTTTGCAATCTTATCCTTGACTACATGCCAAAATCCTTACCCTACACCAGACCACGTTCAGCTGCATTTTGCAGCCTTATTCCAGACTAGATACCAAAATCCTTAACCTATACCAGATCACGTTCAGCTGCACTTTGCAGCCTTATTCCAAACTAGATACCAAAATCCTTACCTTATGCCAGACCACGTTCAGCTGCATTTTGCAACCTTATCCTTGACTAGATACCAAAATCCTTACCCTATAGCAGACCACGTTCAGCTGCATTTTGCAACCTTATCCTTGACTAGATACCAAAATCCTTACCCTATAGCAGACCACGTTCAGCTGCATTTTGCAACCTTATTCCAGACTAGATACCAAAATCCTTACCCTCTGCCAGACCACGTTCAGCTGCATTTTGCAGCCTTATACCAGACTAGCTGCATTTTGGAACCTTATCCTTGACTAGATACCAAAATCCTTACCCTATACCAGACCACGTTCAGCTGCATTTTGCAACCCTATTCCAGAATAGATACCAAAATCCTTACCTTATACCAAATCACGTTCAGATGCATTTTGCAAGCCTATTCTTGACTAGATACCAAAATCCTTACCCTATACCAGACCACGTTCAGCTGCACTTTGCAGCCTTATTCCAGACTAGATACAAAAATCCTTATCTTATGCCAGACCACGTTCAACTGCATTTTGCAACCTTATCCTTGACTAGATACCAAAATCCTTACCCTATACCAGACTACACGTTTAGCTGCATTTTGCAACCCTATTCCGGACTAGACACCAAAATCCTTACCTTATACCAGACCACGTTCAGCTACATTTTGCAACCCTATTCTTGACAAGATACCAATATCCTTACCCTATACCAGACTTGTTATTTTTCAGAAACTCCATCTTCATACCACTGATCGGTTTCGCGGTAAATGATACCCTATTCTATAGACGAAAACACTCTGATTTCTATACCCTATCTCAGACTTAAATGCTTTAAAGCCATACCCTCAAAGCTTCACAGCGGCACGTACCCATATTTCTTATATATGAGAGTACCTCACCCCGTGGTGTAAGTCGAAATGCAAGTCGAAATCTCGCATTATACCACAGGTCCCCAAGCTCAAGTGATGTTTACACGTTGTAATTTGAACGTCGAGGTAACTGTTGCGCAATAGCGAAATTATAAGGATTTGTATGGGAATTGAGCGTAAAATTAGGAACGATATTTGAATAAAAATGGTTCACCTAAACTTCTTTGTATGTTTACTTGTGTCTCGAGGGGTTTTTGAGTCGATTCGAAGCGATTCCAGCGAGTTTTAGTTCCACTGTTTCTCCTCCCTAAATATCTTTCCCAATTTTATGCTCAAATTCGAGGCGAATTTACCCCATACAAATCCTTATAATTTCGTTATTACGCAACAGTTACAACGACGTTCAAATTACAACGTGAAAACATCACCTAAGCTTGGGGTGACCATACGGTCCAGATCTCACGTTATAAGAGATCTCGAGTAATAAGTCGATATATCAAGTTATAAGTCTATATATAAAGTTATAAGTCGATATTTAACTATTATAGCGCGAACGCGCGTGATATCGCCTAATACTTAGCCGACGAGGCCGTAGGCCGAGTCGGCTAAAATTAGGCGATATCACGCAAGCTTGAGCGCTATAATAGTTTTATAATTCAACACATTGATAACAAAGCACAGTTTGAAGAAAAAGTATCGCCGACAAGCCTTTTATTTAAAAAAAAGCTTACAGATGTTTTACCGCGCGAAACTTGCAACATCACACAGTTCATAAATGAAAGTGGCGCCTTTGTCAATATTGTGCAAGCTTGAATTGAACACTATAACTGTTTTATAATTCAACACATTGATAACAAATCACAGTTTCGAGAAAAAATCATTGAGATATACAACCTTTCATAAAGTAAAAAGGCTAACTACAATATTTTACCTCGCACCATTTCTTAAACAAGCAATGAATGCCGAAACTTTTGCCAAGCTAAAATTAATTTAGCGTACACAATCAGTTGACAGTTTCATATGAAGAGCTTTCGTCTACTCAAAGAACGGGACAGAGTAGTGACTACAAGAATTAAAACACAGTAAAATGGCATAGAATGTCTTAGTTACAAGTGTTTCGTATCTTAAAAAGTTCAATTCAGAATCAAAACAAATTGAACAAACACACGGCTTCGAACCTAAACATAGCGGCGAAAAGTCGGAAAGAACTGCAGCGTGGACAGTAAGCTTACAAAAATTCACAGCTAAAGGATACAAGAAACGGTTAAAACATCGTACCTGTAGTTGATTTGGCTTTTTAGTCCCTTCCATAAGCACCAAATTTTCAAACATCGAAGTACGAGCTGAGTCGATCAATGTTGTTTACAAACTTGGAATGCTCGCTTTTTAGCTCCCACAGCCGTAATGACGAGATCAGAAACTTTTCTGTGGAAACATCAAGTCTATATCATATTCCAGAGGTGATTACCAAAGGAATTTCACGAGAATTGTGCTCCTTCATTCACTTCTTGTCGAGCGGTTAAACTTTGAACCAGTTTTCATTCAGCTACGCCAAGAAACACTGCGACCGCGACAACGCTAAAATTTCGCGCCTTTTTTGTCCAATCATGTGAACAGTAGTTTTCTCTTTTCTTTTCTTCTCTTTTTTTCTTTCTTTTCCCTTTTTTAACTAATAGTTCACGCACTTTTTCGCCAAAAAACACTAAATTGCAGGCAGCAGTCATTTTCACTTTCCTTCAAAATGCGAAATTTACCGCCATCGCTGGTTATACGTCATGTAGACATAACGCATATCGATAACTTTTTTACCATATTTGGGCAGTGTATCAATGTGTTGAATTATAAATCACGTTATAAGTCGATATATCAAATTATAAGTCGAGTTCTCGCGTTAGAAAACGAGACAGGAAAATCTTGACTAAGAAAAACAGACATCCTTCGAGAGCGTGGGCACCGTGGATCGAGGATGATGTGACAGATATGTCACGGTTTGAGTAAAATTGTAAATGATTAATTTTAATAGTCATATCAACGACGTTAGAAATTCGAGTCCGCATTAATCTCTAGTCTCAAGAAGTGTCAGCTGCTTTCTCACTCTACCCCCTGTAGGTGCCGACCCTTCAGACTACATTAATCTCCTGTCCTTTAGTGTAAAAACACGTAAATAAAACCGAAAGACTGACTATTTTCAAAGGGTTTAAATAATAGTTTCTAAGTATCTGCAAGGTACAACCAAAATCGTGTCGATGGTTTCACCAGAATAAGAAATCCTGCACAGGCAAGCAGCGAAAAAAAAATCGTTCCAGCTGAAAATTCCCCTCCGCTGCCCCTCACCTCCCTCTCACCAGTCGCCCCTCATCATCATTACTAATGTTTGAAACTGACTAACTGACTGCAAGTAATATTCTTACTTACTTAATCAGCTTTAGTTTTTCTTCATATTTTATATTTTCGCTTTATGTGGTCACCTGTTAAGTGAAACAAACCAAATAAGGTCCATCCGTAAGGCCTATTGTACGAGCAAAAAAAAAAAAAACAATGGGATAGCTTGGGCTTAACAACGAGGTCTCTTGTTTCAAATTCATAACTGCCTGGTTGGCCGCGCTTTGCGTGAATGAGATTTCTGGCACACTCAACCGCTACATCATCGACGTAAGTGATCAGCTTGTTATTCAAAGAAACCGGTCTCACTATGACAATTAAATTAAGAAATAACATCGTTTGGGCTTTAGTTCTCGCCAAACATTTATTTTACATGTATATGGTTGGATGCGAGACTAAAATAAAACAAGAGGCTCCAAGCAGCCTTTACTCATGCGCATGCGTAAGAAAATTTTATGATATATTTTAAACATGATAAGAAGATGTCCGACCTGGAGATAAGCTACTCCTTTCATTCAGTCATCGTTCCTGCAAACCACGTTGTTTACTGTTGAATGTTTTTGGAAATGAAGGCTGTACCACAATGAAGCCAGTGATTCTTCTAAGTCTTATATATACCAAACGTGAACATAGTAATGTATGTAGGGTTGTAGGAGATGCTGCCGTGACACGTAAGTAACGCTCTTTTACCGGAAGTGACAGTAGCCGGAAGTCACTAAACAGGAAGTGTAAATGGCGAAGACATGAACCGGAAGTGCACAATTTAAAATATGCGTGCATAAATTTACATGCAAAATCGTGACACAAAAAATAAAAATAAAAATAACAAGAAAAACGGAGCCGAAACCTTACCTCATGCCGCTTCGCGCATGAGTAATAAAAAAAAACCTTTTTAGGAGTAAAGGCCGGAGTAAATACATAATTTCGTATTTATTATGTCAGATGACCAGTCTTCCATGCAGTTAGTTCTCCCCGTATTTTCCTTTTCCGTCTGTGTTCTGGCACAGCCCGCGGTGCGAAACAGACGGAAAAAAGTCAACTGCTTGCTTTCGCTCTGAATTTTTTTGTAGCGACATTTTTGCGGTACAAGGATCCTGTTCTGTTTTTTTCTTTTACAATCACAAGTGTGGGGCCTCCCTTTTAGATCCACAAATACTGTTTCGAAATCAAAATGTTTCCTTCTATACGCGTTTTTCAAGGCTTACTTAAGTATATTGTACGTTCCGTTCAACAGAAGGGAATTGATTTTAGTAGCTCCCTTCCCAGACGGTATGTCGTCAAAGGTTAATAGTTATCTTTATCATCTTTAATTGTTCTTAATTCAATATATTTCCACGTGAATCATGCTAGGCAGGTAGGAGTAAGCTGTTTACTCGAGGAGCACTTGAGGAGTCCTCGAGGTTCGCGCGAACAATCCCGTCAGCTAGTTACCCGGGAGTTGATTGTGTTGAAACGACAGTGCGAGAATCGGGGAAAAAAAAAAAGAAATTTATCGCCCTCTGTGGTGTGCATTTTGCGTTATCCAGGTCATACGCCTTGAGAAGAATCCAAAATAAGAACGATATATGATTACTGTGTTTGAAGGCCATGTTACATCGGAATGTCTAAAATCATTGGTGGGGAGTAAGCAAAGAAACAGCGCAAAGGAAAATTGCGAAGCGGTAGAAAATAAAGAAAATAAAAATACCTTTTCCCAATCCCCTCTTCTTTATTTTCGCTCGCATCGTAATTTTCCCTTCACGACGCTCCGTTGCGCCCTCCCCACTATCTGATGAGCTCCTGACACAGGCTAAAATCAGTGCACAAAAGTTTTCATTGAAGTTAAACAAGAGAAAACGATTAAAGAGAACAGATCCCCCATACATGGCCTCTTCCAAAGATAATTATTTTAAATCCATTATTTAATAGCTTTGCCATACTGCGTAGTTATTTTAAGGAGAAAACTTGATTAGTTGGTCAGTGTAAATGACGTGATTAACGTCATATAATCTAAGAATTAGCGGCTTGTTTGTTGATCCTAAAACAAACATGGCGTCAAAGCAGTGTGAGGTTTAACCATTTAGCTGCCACCCCGGCGGGGGAGGTGAGGTTGGGGGGGTACCCCCTATAATGGGTTATACGGGGATGCTCCGCCTGAAAGGGTGGTACCTTTTTGAGGCTGGAGGTAAATGAAAGGGTAGGAACTTCACGAGTTGAAGTATATGAAAGGGTAGGGATTTTACGAAGTATAGGAAAGGGTTGGGAAAACACGAGTTGAAGTATACAAAAGGGTTGGGGAAACTGCCATTTAATTATTATAACTAGTAGTTTCTTATAGAAAGTGAATTGCTGCGAAGGTGAGATTAAGAAAGCTTCCCTGGCCTTTTGTGTTTCAGAACACTTGAACCCTGTGACCTCAGCTCAATTTTCTGAACTTTTTCGCAAAGCATCGGAATAATCGTGTAATTCATCTGGTTTAGCTTGCTTCTGGTAGCAGTAACCAGTTTGAGACAATGTACTTTCAGTATCGGTTGTTTTCAGTCGACCAAATGTACAGATTGTCACTTTCTTTAGTTTTATACGATCGCACTGGATCGTTTGGAACACTGACCTCTCAGTTGCTGGGCGCAGAGCCCTCTTAGTTGCTGGCCAAAAAGGCCGATAAGTTAGATTGTTGTCAATGGCCAGAAATTTTGAATCGACATGCGCAGTTGAAGCGTGACACTTAGAAATTTTGGGCCTCTGTTTTGATTATCTCTTTACAAAAAATGTATGGGAAATAATTTTCAAAGTTACGACGATTAAAATGTTTTACAATTCAGTAGCTGCTCCGTATCTCATTTTGAACAGACCTTTCCAAAGTTTGTTTCGGAGGTTCGCTCGGTATAAAACCTTTCAATTTCGGTTCGGTTTTGCGAATTTTGTAAATCTATATTTTACGACGCCATTTTGAAGGCGTCTGAGTCAAAGATCTCAGCGGACCCGAATTCTGTTTTCATTTTGTGCCGGTGAATGAGTGCCACGTACCTTACTTTGCATCCATTTGATAAGTTCCAACATCACTCCGTTTCTGTGCAAAATATCTGGCAGTTTCGCCATGATTTCGGCTCGGTTTTCAAATCCAATTTATGCAATGATAGAGTTCGCAATAAGCTCTTCGTGTCGCCATTCGAGACCGCATTCTTGTGAAAAAACCTCGCCGAATTCGTTGTTTTCAAAGGATCAAGACGCCATTTCGGAAAAAAAAAATATTGACCAGGCATTCTTTAGATCCCATAAGGACTAGAAACTAGCCTTGGTCCTAATTTGGTGGCCTACTATAGTTGAATTTTAGCGGACTAGTTTGAAATTCAACTGGAGAAGTCACAGTAAATATTACGTGACCTCTGTCTGTTGTTTCAAAAATCAAAGGGCTCTTAAAGCCATCTCGTTAATGCGTTGAAACATGAGGTTAAAAAAAGAATCTAAAATAAATATAAAATAAATATGGTAAAGATGGCGTTGTAGAATCAGACATTATGTAGAAAATGCGAGGCGCAGTAGTCAACTGGATATGGTTCTTGGCAGGATAGAGAAGATTGAGAGAACTTGGTTTGAAAATTCGTGTTGGTGCAAGTCAAAAAAAGTTATGAGTAACAAAGAATCACGAGTGTGAATGTAAATAATTTTGATGTTAGTGAAGTGAAAGTGAAAGACTTTTCCCGCCTTGCTAGCTAATTGACGATGAAAATGTATTGTTGGTTCAATTTACACAGTGCATTTTCAGTTATTCATTGTCTATTTTCTGTTGGGATATTTGACAATGGAAAAGACTTTCTAAATCAAATGCAATAGATTGCCGCAATCTCAAAACAATTAAAAGCCCACATCGATAATACGTCAGGTGTAATGACTTTATATCTGATCAGATGAGACGTTAATATTAATTATCAAAATATCAATTGACACAACAAATGGTGACTGAATTTTCAATATTCTTTAAAGTAAGGCCCGATTCAAACATTGAACTTCACATTTGCCTAATCTAATGAAAGGAGGCCGTAACAACATGTCATTTCTCAAGAGCTGCCTTTCCCCATGCCAGTACAATTTGAGCTATGTTTAGCAGACATCGCGCCATCAGCCATTTCTTTTTCAACTCTCCAGCAGTATTCGAAAATAGAACGAAAGTCAAAATTTATGGTATTTTGCTGTTCCTACTCTTGCATAATGAAACGGAAAGTTTTGTAGTTAGCTAAAGTATCAAGTCTGCTGTTTTATATATTTTGACGTGAAAAATGGCGGGAAAATGGTGATCACGTGGTCATTTTTCGGTCACGTCTGCTATGGACACACTTATATAGAAAATATTGGGTCTGGAGCGGATAAACAGGGCACCACTCCTGGCGGTCACTTTTTTAGTTTCCCTTAGATCGAAATGAGGTTCATGACAGGCCTGCACCGACTCCGCTATGTGGTTTTGCGGTTGCGATGCATTTATATTAGCTTTCAAAGTTTGGCTGTTATGAGTCGTGTCGTTAAGTGATTTACGTCTTGTATGATGTGTTAGGCGGCGTTTTGTAAATAGTTTTCAGGAATGGTTGGTTTTGAACGAAACTCCATTTTTCATCAGTATTTGTTTAAGGTTTTTCAGTCGTGGGTGAAATGTTGTGACAAAAGGCGTTATTATCTCGCGAGTTTTTTTTCGTTTTGTTTTCATGCCAATTGCGTTCCGGCAAAAGTGAAATTCAGAATACCAGTGCATTTAGGAGGGTGCTGATGGGGTTAACAGTTAACTGACAATTGCCGAAAAATATAGTAGTTAACTGATAAATGAAAAGTTACCGTATTTTCTCTATTAAATGCCCCCGGCGTTTATTTCAAACTTGGCCTTGTGGACCCGGCGTTTCTTTGTATCAGCAGTTTTTTCTCGCCCGCCATTTTTTAAGAAAGGGTTATTATTCGTTTTTCTTGGCAGCCTTGTACCTTGCCCTTAAATCTTAAGTTAATTATACCACAAACAAAAGTTTGAGGAGCTTACTTACAACTTCCTCAATTATACCCGGCATTTATTCAGGACCCGGCGTTTAATCGAGAAAATACGGTAACAGTTAAGTGACATTCTATTAATTATACTAAATTAACGATTGTTGTTGTTAATAAAAGCAACATAGTTTTTTCCTAACAGCAAAGCTATTTTGTGACCTTTACCTGCCTCGCTGCGTGACCAGGTGACATATTAACCGATATTATATGCGAAAGGTACCAGGGTCGTAGAGCGTTGACCTTGATCTCCGTGATGGCGTCGAGTGGCGTGGTCAAGGTTATTCTGAGTTTTTATCGAGATGATGACAAAGGATCGGCATTCGAATGACACATAAGTCGCATACCGTTTGACATGACAAAGCACAATTCAATGGACATATAATCAAACAATAAGCGGAAAGTTTGGACTCGGTGAGTTTGATTTAAAGTTGTTCCGATTAGAGAAGATCGACGGGAAAGCTGTTACAAAGGCTCAGCTGGAAACTAATGGGAAGTGCGACAAGTGAGATACAAGGTGTGTATTTTGTTTCATCATTTTGTCCTAGCACGCGAACGCGGGTTGACCCAGGGGTTGACCACACGAGCCCTTTTCAGTGTTAGATTAAATGAGTAAGATTTCTGATTACACTAAAACCTGTATTAAGCAGACTCCAAAGTAAGTGGACACACCGTATATTATTGGACACAAGCATCAGTGAGTTTCGATTTTTTTCCTTCCCATACTCTCTGTGTACGATCCTGTATCAAACAGACATCTTTAATACTGACGATCATTATTACGGTTTTGGAAGCTATCTTGACAGGTGAGAAATTATGGTTTTTGTATGAGAATCTAATGTCGAATAATTTTCGTAAAGCGGCTGTTCTAAGTCCAATCCCGAAAACGCATTCACTCTGGTCATTCTCATGGCCTTTAAAGTAACCTTATCTTAACTTTGCAAATTTAAAAGCCTTACTGATATACGTAATTTCCTACTTGTCAAGCTAAATCGCTTGATAAGATCAATGAATGAAAATATTGAAATGAACCGATTTCCGACAGCGTGACCCAGTTAAAAAAGAAAAACATAAAACTTTCTTATACAAGCGCATGAGTATAGGCTACCAGTGTAGCCTCTTGTTATCTGACAATTGGCCGAAAAAATAGTAGTTAACTGACAATTGGGTACACCCATTAGCACCCTCATTTAGCAGTGCTAGATTAATTTGTCGTGTGTTTGGCCTTGTTTACAAAATGGTAAAGTAAGCTCACTGTAGCTGTCGAGAAAAAGCTGCGCCGGGTTTACAGCTCTTTACAGGCAAATTCACCGCGAGAAACAACTTCAAGCATCACGCTTCAGTGAATGTTCTGACACCTATAGACTGAATTGAGTTCCATTGTAATAATCTAATGGATAGTATCAATTATATATCCGGAAAAAATCTGGTCATTTCACGAACAGAAATCTAGAACCGGAAAGGAGGAAAGAGTTACGCGATTAACATCGGAACGGATAGATTGTCGTCCAAAATGGTGGCGCTGTTCAGATGTGTGTTACTTTTCCTTTATACCCTCTTAAAGTTTGATGTTCCCAATGTTTACGTATTTTTCTACGAAAGAGACGATAACTTAATTTGTAATAGGAACGAAATTAAAAAAGCCCGTCAAGGTTGTTGAAAGGAGGTGTCGCAGAAGATTCCTGTCAGTTTTTAGAATTTTCAGTCAGTTCAGTTGCAACCTGTTGGTAAACGAACTTGAAATGTTCACCTGTATACAGACTTCTATTTTATGAGAGGGGTGAATGCAGCGATCTGTTTTTGGTCGTATCGTAAGTGTCTCAGTAAAAGCTGTAATTTTAGCTTCTATTCGCTACGCTTTATAGCTGCGTGGAGCTCGCTAAAACCTTCGTTGGCATTTTTGACAGTCTAGCGACTGTTACGTTTAAGCCTAGCTTTTTCAGCTGCAAGTAGAAGGTAAGTCTTCTAAAAACCTATTAAGAAAAATTTAATACAGTGCACCAAGGATATAGATAAGTACAGTTTTAAGGGGTTGCAACGGTTAAATTCCTCTTCATAAATATTTCAATACTATTTATATTTTGAATTAAGAGTAAACTAAATAGGTATTGAGTCCATCCATTTGAATTAATGACTTCAACTGATTTTTAAAGGCCTTAATTATTATATTGTCTACGAACTTCTCATTGCGTTAAAACCACACGGCTAGGCCTTGCACGCTCAGCTTATTACAAGTGAACGACTCATTGTCGTACATTTTTATCCAATTGAATTCCGGTTATGCAAAAATTGATTAAACTCGAACCCTTCGTAGAACTCGAAGTTTACGCTAACTGTAACAAAAATCGATTACATTGAAATGGCATTATTTGGCAAGAGAATAGACCAAAATCTTGTAAAATTTTAAACTTTCCCGGAAATTTCTTTCACAGTGTGGCACGTATAAGCAACTGATCTTGAAAATCCACCGGCATAAAACCATCCGAGCCAAATGAACAAGCATTTGAGAATGCAATGAAATTCATCGGAACTTGAACATAAAATTTGAACTCATTTGAGTCAGAACAGCGAATTGATAATAATTATGTTTCGTTTCTTGATAGATCATGGCAGGTAGGTTCATACTTGCGTGAGAGCTCTAGAATAATTCAGGAAATAACGCTTTTCCACTTATGCTGATAAGCGTTCATGTTTAAAATTCTAAGCCGCCACCCGCGTACTAGAACAAACGCAAATTTTGCTCTGCCATATCGCTCATATTAAAACACAAACTTTCCCGTCCCATTTAACTTTCTTAAAACGTCGCCATTCGTAAAAATACACCGTGAAATTCTCAAACTGCGTTTGCCAAAAAACGCATTTGACCTATTTTTGGCTTTACGACAAATGATTGAAGCTGATAGGTAACGTGAGATATCGAAACTTAAGAAGAACTTAATGCCTTTGCGGTAACGTAATGTGAGATATGACAAATTCATGACAAGTTCTGACATCCCAATACCCTAGGGAAATTAACAATGGGTCCGGGGGTGCTCCCCAAAAATTTTAGGTGCAGTATGTGACGCCCTTCTTGAAATCCTAACCGGTTTAACCAACCATATCTTCAATGCCCTAATATAGCTTCTATAAAGAAGAAGGAAGAAATCCCCCCGGACAAAAGTCCACAAAATTTTGTTAACAAATTTTGTCCCTTTTTTCGTGACTGACTCCGAAATCTCGCTTAATGCGCATGCGCATTAACAAGATAAAAACGGTCTATTCTCTCTTTCTAGTATAACATTTCGCCTACGATAGACGACGTCGTTTTATTTGTGTATTAAGCTTCGCTTTTTTGCCAAAAAAATAGCTAAAGAAACCTTGTTTAGCGAAGAAAAAGCGCTTTTCCCCCTACACGCGAGCGGTCATAAAAATATTGCGCGACAAGCAGACAGATCCATTTCGCCACCCGACCAATCAGATATTCTGAAATACAATACAATCCTATTGATATGGTCGAGTGAGTCACAAATGATCTCCGCCCACTTTGGTTCAAGATTTCTGGCGATGGATTAGTGTCATTACTTGTAGTTTCTGTGCTCACACCGCTTCACTACACGATCGCAAGATGCAGTTTTGCTGGCTTTTACTCGGAACAAGTTCCTTATTTTTCGACGACAAGAAGTACAGAGTTCCCAGACAGTTTGTATAAAAGTTCTGATAAATATTAGCCGAATCTTTTTGGCAACATCTTAAGTGGTTGCAATATATTTTCACTTACCAAATCAGTTTGTATTTGTGGAATCCATCATGGCGGCAAGGCCGTTCTCTCCAAACCCGTTCCAGGCCATTCTGAAAGCATCAGGAATGCACGAAATCGAGGCATTTTGTACGACAAAGTTCTGTCGATCGTGACAAACATTTTTTTTTTTTTTTTGCCTCAGGACTTTGGTATGGGTCTGGTATCCAGCAATCATGTGTTCGTGACGTTATCATGTCCTTTCGAAATAGTCTGCTGCGAAGCTGGTGCTTCGCAGCAAAAAGGGGTAGCATTTTCAATGAAAGGTATATGAGAAGGTTACCTTTTCTGTCAAAAACAGTATATGAAAGCTTAAGGGTTTGGACCTCGGAGCGGAGCATCCCCGTACAAAACTTTGTTGAGTTATACATGTGTCGTCACTTGAGGTTAAAGTAAAGTCCTCACGAGCTTAGTGGCCTACAAATACCAGAGTGTGAACAGGTTTCCATAGTCAGTTAAAGTTACTGAGAATGCTACTGTCCCATTGTAACCAATTCCTGTCTTCGTTTCTTTTCTCTCTCTTCAAGATCAAAGGTTATGTCCACCGTTTTGTTTCTTTACACGCAAGCGGACCAGCATCGCAGCCAGGAGCTAAAAGACTTCCTACAAGTAAAGCTGGGATCATTAACGAGTATCATTATCGCGTGTGACGCCCTCGCAGACGATTCCACTCTCGAAGATGAGCTGTTCCAAAGCACATGTTTCGTGTTTGTGTACACGCAAGACAGCGAGAAGCATCTCCAAGAACAGGAAGAAGTAGTTGTTCGTGTTATCGCTGTTCACTATGGTTGGAGGCCCGATCAGTGGTTGTACGACCGATTATCAAAAATAATTTTCCATGTGAGTGAACGCTGGAGCTGAGCGCCAACCCAAAAGTTGATCAGATTGTCGATACTATCAAGGGGATTGTTAAGAAAAAGAAATAAATGACTTTATTATATTCCCACTAGTGACTCCAAGACGTACAAAGCAACTAACATTGCGTCGCACTCTGAACAGAAAGCCGATGGTAAACTTAACTGACCTTAACTGTGGTGAAAAGTCGGAGGCACAAGAATTAAGATTGACTGACGACCGGGCTATTTTTCAATTTTAGCAATTCTCAAAAACAGAATTACGCGACCGTCTGCACAGTACAGTTAGGCCGTACAAAAGTTCACAAAAACAACTTTTTTTCCGTCTAGAATAACTAGTACGACTAATTTCCAAAAAAAATACACCTGTTGCTTATCAAAAATTGTCCAAGAAACTGATTTGGAAATCAAAATTGCAAAAAATACACAAACATAATTATTTGCATAAGGCCACGCGAGTCTTGTTTTGTTTACATAAAATCGCTTGTCAGCCTATGTAATGGATGAACAAACACATAAAAATGGACAACACAATCTTCTTTCGAAAAAGTTTATTCAAATCTCCATAAGTTTATGTTTAACGCGAACCATTGCCGAGCTGTCTTCGATGAAAGAAATCAAAACGACTGAATTTGACCACGTTTTATAAAAAATTCTCCAAAACACAAAGTAAAAGTCAATCACAGATTGATAGCAGCATAAATTTCCATCGAAAAAATTAAAATGTATTTTGTTTTACCTTTAAGTCCCTATACTGCTTGGAAATTCTTTAAATCGCCGCTTCTTCAGTTATGAAACCCGAAGTGACAATGCTCCCACATTGATAAAAACGTATGAAGTTCCTGGAAGCAAGATTTTATCCCTGAAAGCTCTTCTTTTTCCGCTATAGCGGCTTCTGAGTATCCCTTAATTAGTATCCCTGTCTTGAGAAGCAGAACGCGAAAAAATGCAGTAAGATAACGACCAAAATATTATTTCATCAAGCCTTGTAGACATACGTTTTAACAACATTTCAAAATTGTTTTGTTTTGTTGTATTTTAACACCTTCAAAAATCACTCGAAATTTTCTCGAAAACGCTTCCATAGAAATTTGTAAAATTTTGTAGACCTTAGGACAAGTACGTCAGGTTATTTATTTATTTATTTATTTATTTATTTATTTACCACGTAAGTCTTCACTCAATGATGAGCATTTAGACTGTCTAACTAAGTACATAAATATAAATTAATAAAAATTGGAAATTGCTTCCTTGAAAAGTAACAGAGATTTGCTTAATGCAATATCCCTAGGGAGCTAGTTCCAAGCAAGTAGTGTTCTGGGGTAAAATGGAAATTTAAAATAATCACAACTGGCAGTTGGGAGCTTGTATGCATGCTCAGAGGAACGAGTAGACTTATAAGTAACTGGCTGAAGCATGTTTTTGTCGGCATAGGTTAAGTTATTCCGCATTTTATATAGCATCGACAGACGAGCTATTGATCTTCGAGATTGCAAGGTTTTCCAGTTCAGGCAGTATAGCATGTCATTAACACTGTCAAGGCGATCGTAACGGTTAAGGACCCAACGCGCTGCCCTCCTTTGTACCATTTCTACAGACTTTATGTTTTTAGCTGTAAACGGATCCCACACAGTAGAGCAGTATTCGATTGTAGGCCGGATTAAAGTTCTATATGCCGTCTCCTTAGTTTTGGAAGGACAGTGCCGTAGGTTACGTTTTAGAAAACCCAGTGTTTTATTTGCCTTGGATGAGATATTTTTCACATGCTCATTCCAGCGAAGATCATTAGATAGATGAACCCCAAGATATTTAGTAGAGTCTACCGTATCGAGATAATGACCATGAAGCTTGTAGTTATAGAGCACAGGGTGTCGACGTCTAGTGAACCGGAGGACATTACATTTTGAGATGTTAAATTTCATTTTCCAGTCCGACTCCCATATTTCTAGATTATGTAGATCCTGTTGCAACTGCACGCAATCATCTACTGATTTAACAGTCAGATAGATTACAGTATCATCCGCGAAGAGACGTACATTAGACTTCACGTAAAGTGGTAGGTCGTTAATAAAGGCTAGAAACAGGGTTGGCCCCAATACCGATCCTTGTGGAACACCCGATAATACTGGCGTGTAGTTTGACTTCACACCTTCTAAGACCACACACTGTTGAAGATCCAGCGAGCGTTTTCCAAACTTATCTCTTGATGACAAGTAAATCGGTATTATGTAAAACAGGGAGTGACGTCATAACGTTGCTTTGGCAACTCCGATTTCCATAAAACTTACCTCATCTGAAATTTTAATCTTTCTCTAGTACAGCTGTGGCAATCGTTTTTCCGTTGGATCGTTTGTGGTGGTACACAAGTTTCTCAAAGCTAAACGGTATCTTCACTCAAAAACCCAGTCGAGCCACCTTAACTGAAACGGTTTTCTCCGTTTAGTAAACACAGCAAAACAAAGTATTTTCCCAGCTGATGTGACATCCGGCCGTATAACCGCGCGAAAAACAAAGCCTCGATTTGGTTTCAAAATAGCCAAGATTCCGGATGTTGCGTGACGTCGTACGCACATGTTTTGCGACGTCATACGCGCCCGCGAGTTAGTCCTGCCCAACGGCGGGCACACGACGCGCCCGCGAAACATTCCGCTAGACATGACCATGAAAAATGACGGGCATAGGTTCTGAGTATGGGGCTACATACTCATAGAAAGCGAAAGCTCCGCTATTATGAGCAAAGCTGCAAAATTTGAATCAAATGGTATAAATTTCATATTTTCACGTAATTTAAGGGGACACTGACCCGCAAAATTAACATACTTTTGCTTGTTGTATCTCCATGTTATATCACCAAAATGCCACCAAATATACAACTTAATTGGATAAAAAGATTCTAAAGAGCAAAACAGAAGCAGTAGTTTGTTGATAACGTGCAGGATTGCAAGGACTGAAGTGTATAACGGTTCATGAAATTTTATTTCGTGACAGGCAGTCAAGAAATCAAAATTGCCATTCTTGTGGAATTTTAACTTTTTTGGCCGTTATTTCTTAACGTTCATTACTTTTGGCGATTTTTTCCTGCATATTTT
This sequence comes from Cladopsammia gracilis, assembly GCA_022457155.1. Lineage (NCBI taxonomy): Eukaryota > Metazoa > Cnidaria > Anthozoa > Scleractinia > Dendrophylliidae > Cladopsammia > Cladopsammia gracilis. The sequence goes on from JAJGOT010000258.1 coordinate 655,956, forward strand.
AAGAGCTTATTGGAAGCTCTGATGACCATAACCATGAAAGCACATTAGTCAGCCGGGATAGTGTACCTTTAACTGCCTGACTTCAAATACACTGAAGCGTCCACACTTGTCGAGTATCATTTGAAAATGGCTTTTTTCACATCAAAAGGTTTCGGTCTACATTAATGCTGTTTTCAAATGAAAACGCAATTTTTTGCTCTGTTGTGGCCTTTCGTCCACACTTACGACTGCGTCTTCGACCACCGAAAAGGGCCCTTTTTAAAAACGCTCTCCAGGGAGTTTTTTCAATGAATATTTGCTGAGATGCAATGTAGTGCATTTAAGGATACGATTTTTACACAATGTCACAGATTCTGAAGTATTTCATTTAATTTTTAGATAACGCTTTGACAATGTTGCAATTAGAGCCACTTATTGCCAGCATCTTATTGCACAACTATTTATACATATTCATCGTAACTAGGTGAATAACATAAATAAACTCAACAGTGGCAATTTGCTAGTTCTTTACAGCAGTTTATAGTACTTCATGTTCCTTGTCATATAGTGTCCTTTCAGAGGGGATGCTCACTTGATGTACACTGACCTGGATGATTGCCTAGCTAGGCTAGGTGCGAAACCTTTCATATGCAAATAAAAGTTATTTGCATGTGAAAAACTCATTTTCATATGAAAGGTATCGCACTTAGCCTCGCTTTGATCGAGAGGCTAAAGATAACTCGAAAATGGCCTATTATACTGTACTGATAACAAAGCTGGGCTTTTTGAAGAGGAAGCTTGTACCCCTCAAGCCCCCCTAGATAGAACCCTGCTGTACAACAGTTTATGAGTGTACACGCAGAAAACAGGTATTCACGGAATTTGTTCCAGTTACAATGCAGATACACCACTGTGAAAACCACTCATGGCATTGGTTAAGGGTTACTCCTTTAACTGCAAGGCTCACGTTCAGCTCCGTCAAGCTTCGTTGATTATTTTTGTTTGTCTTCATCAGGCAGAGATATTCTTTTTACGATCTTCCGCATAATATTTCTTTAAAAATAAAATAGAATAGGAAAATAAATACCTGAGCAACAAAACTACAGTTAAGCGGCAAAGTCTTGCTGCATGCATTACACCTGAAGCGAATTAGGTTCATTTCCTGTATTTACTGGTTTGACCTACACCGCGGTCAAACGTCCGAAGCTTTTTTCGTTTTATTTAGTTGGATTTTATCTAATATTAAATGAAAATATGGGCAAGGATGTATAAAAAAAGTTAGTTGACGTTACTATCTTTTAATTTTTATCAAAATGATGAGCTTTTTTCCGTTGAAAACTGATCAAACCCCTTTGCGCCTAGTCAAAATTATGTTGGCAAATGGCGCCGACAATTCCGTAGTTCATAATGTTTGAACGCTTAGAACTTTTTTGGTAAACTTTCAAAATTTTTGGTAAATTGACAGTGTATTAGCAATATATTAAACTTTAAACAGTGAAAATGACAACCTTAACTTTTAAGTACTTTGCTTAACTTTTGCAAATTTCTCTCGTTTGACCACGGTTAAGATTTGACCATATAGTTCCCAGACGGTACATTACTAATTCCCAGTTCCTCGGGTTGTTGTTCATTTATTACCATTACCATTATGATAGCAACTTATGAGGTATTTAGTAAACGAACCTAATTTCATCTAGCTTGTCCTCAATTGACTCCCAGGGCGATCTATCCTCGCTGTACTCTAACAAATCTACATGTAAAGAACACACATTTTCATTGATTCTGACGACTATATGGGGTGGCGAGGGAGCTTAACATGGTAGATCTTAATTACAAAATCAGGCCTAGAGGGGGATGACCAATTATAGAGGGGAAGCTTAATACACTTTCATGATTCTCTTTACAATGATTACAACCGATTATAACATACTTAAAGTGATAAATGTTGTTTGAATAAACTTTAGTTTGAGTCCTACCTTTCGCTAAAGTCATCTCGTCTATAACATCGTCTTCTTGGTAATAATTCAGACGTAAATTCTACAAAAGAGAGATGTCAAAACAAGCAAACATAATAAGCATCACACAACCGTCTCTCATTCGGAAAAAAAATTTTTTCTAGCAAATGAAAGAATCAACAAATTATTGCAATCAGCCACAAAGGATTAGGAATATGAATATGTGTGGAATAATCATAAATATGAACGGTGGATAAAGGAATATAATTATATGAGAGATAATTGTATTAAACCCTCGCAGTGATGCTAACAGAAAAACCTAAAAAAAAGGGAACCATGTGATTACTGGTACAATGCTCCACTCACTGGGCTATCAAGTCCAGCTATCCGGTCAATTGGTCAAGAGTGACAAAGGAGGGGCATGGATTGAAAAAAGGCGGAAATACGGATTGGAAAAGTAAGAGGTACGGATTGAAAAAGGACGGACATGGATTGAAAAAAGGGGGAGGCTCGGATTGAAAAAGGAGGGGACATGGATTGAAAAAGGGGGGCAGGAATTGAAAAAGGAGAGGGCATGGATTGAAAAAGGAGAGGGCATGGATTGAAAAAGGAGGGGCATGGATTGAAAAAGGAGGGGCATGGATTGAAAAAGGAGAGGGCATGGATTGAAAAAGGAGAGGGCGTGGATTGAAAAAGGAGGGTCATGGATTGAAAAGGAGAGGGCATGGATTGAAAAAGGAGGGTCATGGATTGAAAAAGGAGAGGGCATGGATTGAAAAAGGAGGGGCATGGATGGAAAAAGGAGGGGGCACCGATTGACAAAGGAGGGGGCCTTACATGCGCCACTGATCGGTCGACACTCGTTAACATCCGTCGAAGGGCCCTCTTATCTTCGGCCAGCTTTCGTAATCTAATGACGTCACGCTTGTGCTGCCCTCGACTTTTATTTACATTTGGCCACCAATGGCTGCTTCCATCTTCGACTCTGGTGTTTGTTTTGAGTAAATTGCCCCGTTTTTCGATCCTACTTCGCTTGATTCAGATCAATTCCGTTTGGAAAGGATGTTGTGATGTCTTCAACCTCTTTTTGCTCCGTAACTGAGAGGGACCTTCAGCGTATGTTATTGAATGAAACTGTACACTGAAAGTACTCAGTAACATCCCTTGAATGGCCCCGGGATCGGATCGCATTCATGAAGAATGACACGAAATGAGAAAATAAAATATAGATAAACCGCAGCCCCGTTTCACAACTTTTATAAAATATTGGCGGGAATTATAGGGAAATTGTGTAGTCAGGTCAATAATGAATGCTTGCACTAAGCTGTCTGATAATTGCTTCTCCGTTTCAACGGCCGATGAAGCCTACAAGCTAATCCAAGATTTCGAAACTCGAAATACAGTAAAATTTTCCTGCTACAAGGCAAGCAAAGGCTTTGGAAGCTCAGGTAAGCGTTAGCTGTAAAGAGAAAGTGAGCAGTCCGGGATATCTTTAAAAGAAGAAGCGCTCTACGGTTCACCGATATTAAGCGTAGGAGAAACATGAAAAAAAGGCGGGCAGCCACAGAAAGTAACATTTTTTGACAGCCAGGTCAACTTGTTTTCAAAGGGACTCAAATTCATCCCAACACCCCTGACAAACGAAACTAAAACAAGGCAAGGACTCTTACGGGATTTTGAACAATTTGCGAGACGAATGCGCCTCCAATATATCTTTCACGGCCAAAATAAAGAAAAACATCCATTTCACGTCAAATCGAATTGGATTCCACCGGTTCAACCATCCGTTGCCATTGAGAGCTATTTGGAGAGTAAATACAACTCTCTGAGATTAAATTAAAATGAGGCTTTGAAAGCCAAAAAATAACTTGTCATGTAGCGAGGTCAAAGCCATCACAAACTCTGACATAAACCTTAAAAAGGCAGATAAAAGAACAACAACAGTCCTCATGAATAAAACGGACAAAATAAACGAGGCTCTAGATCTTTCACGAGAATTATTTAAAGTTCGTTTCCTGAACTTGTAACCTTCTGGAGGAAACGACCCCACCCTCGGAATAGAACCCCGACATGCATCGTGAAGTCTGCTGATTCCTCGGTACTAACGACGCAACCACGCTAGTTTTGGCCGGGGGCGGGGGATGGGGTGGGGGGGATTCACAAGAATGTTTCCTACCCCCTCCCCCGCCTCAAAAAATATGTAGCTAAATCCCCTGGATGTTTACGAGTACACATTCAGTCGTCAGTATTTGACAGGAAAAATATCCCAAGGGAGGATGGACGAATACCGTCACATGTTTTAAACATATGCCCCGCCCCCAAATCTTTACAAATAATTACAGCGTGCGAAAATTCTCTTTCTCTCCTCACCGCCAGGAGACTGCCACCGTTGTTTCACCTTTCCACAATAAATTTCCACTCCTTTACGACGAAGAAGCTGTTATCTTAATCAGAAATATCGGTGAACCGTAGAGCGCTTCTTCTTTTAAAGATATCCCGGACTGCTCACTTTCTCTTTACAGCTAAAGCTTACCTGAGCTTCCAAAGCCTTTGCTTGCCTTGTAGCAGGAAAATTTTACTGTATTTCGAGTCTCGAAATCTTGGATTAGCTTGTAGGCTTCATCGGCCGTTGAAACGGAGGAGAAATTATCAGACAGCTTAGTGCAAGCATTCATTATTATTTTATAAGCAAAGCGGTCAGTGTAAAACGCAGACTGCAGACCGGGGGTAAAATGCAGACTGAGGGTAAAATGCAGACTGCAGACCAGGGGTAAAATAAAATATTAATAACCCTAACCCTAACCCTAGTCTGCAGTCTCCATTTTACCCTCAGTCTGCATTTTACCCCCGGTCTGCAGTCTGCGTTTTACACTGACCGATAAACAAAGACCTGACTACACAATTTCTCTATAATTCCCGCCAATATTTTATAAAAGTTGTGCAACGGGGCTGCGGTTTAACTATATTTTTTTTTTCTCATTTCGTGTCATTCTTCATGAATGCGATCCGATCCCGGGGCCATTTAAGGGATGTTACTGAGTACTTTCAGTGTCTAGTTTCATTCAATAACATACGCTGAAGGTCCCTCTCAGTTACGGAGCAAAAAGAGGTTGAAGACATCACAACATCCTTTCCAAACGGAATTGATCTGAATCAAGCGAAGTAGGATCGAAAAACGGGGCAATTTACTCAAAACAAACACCAGAGTCGAAGATGGAAGCAGCCATTGGTGGCCAAATGTAAATAAAAGTCGAGGGCAGCACAAGCGTGACGTCATTAGATTACGAAAGCTGGCCGAAGATAAGAGGGCCCTTCGACGGATGTTAACGAGTGTCGACCCCACTGATCACTGTTTTGTTGTGTGTGTGGTAGTTATGTTGTTTATCCAGTGACAAACGCAAAAAGAAAACTGATGAAACTGTGATCTGTTTTGGTGTAGATCATTGGCTCCAGCATGGGTTGACCAAAAAAAAACACTTACAAATCTATGGAACCTGCTGTGTTCTAGTCGTGTTATAATCAACATTCTGTCCACATCATATTGGAGTCTGGCTGTTTTCTTGGCTATGGAGTATGTACTGCTCATTTGCGCGATCAGAATATTCAGTAATATGACCACAACAGCTGCCATGTAGATCAGTATCACAGTCACAGGAAGCCATCTTAAAAAACAAATACAAATGTGTGGTTATTAGATTAAATTACTTTGCAAAGTTTAATACAGTTCAAAAACAGAAAATGCAATCATCAGTGATAATTACTGCCATGAAACAGTTAGGGAAGAATGGAAAGTTATGGTCATATTTCAGATAGCTCAGTTGTATTACAAAAACTTGCGAACACGGCAGCCACCTCTCATAACTCCTGACAAGCGAAGAGAAGCAGCCGTATTTGCAAGCTAGTCTTGCACAAACCAAACCATGAAGGGGTATAAGTTTGTCTAGACTTGCCACAAGTCATCTGCGAAGCCCAAGAGAGTGCAACGAAGTCGCGAAAAGCGAGTGACGAAGTCGACTGCGAAGCCCAAGAGAGCGGACTTTGAGAAAGTCTAAAGTTTGTCCTACTTTTTGTCGCAATTGTCACAACACTGAAACAAATTTTGTTGTATAATATAAATTGCGTACAGTGAAACAAGACTATTAGATATGATCAACCTTGGTATATGCTGCGTTAAAATTAATAGACTTTTTCACTTGTTTCTCTACATCACATTCAACTATGCAACACTCACGACAACACTTGAAACCCATGCAATATGGACTGTAAAGGATGGCAAAACAAAACAAACATTGTATAACGAATATTACATTTAATTAACTCTTAAAAACATGTCTGTTTTTGTTTTCCATTGCACCCAAAGTTTAATTATATTAAAAATGTCGACTGTAGATGAAAGTAATATTATCATTACCTTAATTTAAGTGTCAAGCTGAAATAGCAGTTTACAAGACTACATGGGACACTATAACACAATATTATTATTATGTGCTTGTAAAAATAAGCAAATAAATGTTCCTGTAAACTTTAAACATGTAATAATGGACACAAAGTACGTTAAAATTGACTAACAGCTCCCACAAAAATCTGTTGGACTGTTGGTAAAGTGTCGGTAAACAGTTCACCAACATTTTACCAACAGTCGGCCGACAGTTTATCGACAGATTACCAACATATACTTTTCAACAGACCAAACTGATACAAATACCGGTAAATATACCAACACTTGTCTTACCATGTTAAGTTTGACAAAGGCAAAGACAAGTGGCTCAGCCGACATTTTTACCTGAGATTACTGCCAAAACTGTGAGTAAACAGTCGGCTGACAGTTGGCCGTTATGTCAGCCATTTGTCAATGGACTGTTGGTTGTTTGTCATTTGTCGATCGACAGATATTTTGGGGAGCTTAAGTCAAACTACACTCAAATATTATATAAGGCCTTGTGTAACAATCAGAAATTTCTAGCAGATTTTGCTGTGTTTTGGTCAAAATACACTAAATATATGACAAAGTACCTTTTCTCAAACATAAAATTGCTTTTAGAACACCAAGAAGACAATATCAAGTGATTTCTTCAAGGAAGAATAAACCATAATAAGTTTTTCTGCGATTTTCCACGACTCTTGGGAGGAACTTGAAAAAATTGGCCAATTTTTTCAAGTTGCAATCCATTTCCATCCTGGCCATCCGCAGCCAAAGATAACGAATACTAGTTTCTGTGCACTGGTAGAGTATTTGTTAACAAAACTGGACCATTATTTTAAGGTTTCCATTGAAACAAATATGTTTTTTGGCTTTTCAAAGTGTTACTAAAACAGGTGACAGTGTCCCTTTAAAGCTGACTGACTTTGTATCGGGCATCTTACTTGTATCTTGTGTAATCATCAGCTGCTGGCTGTTGTTCCACAAGAGCTCGGACACCGCTTAGCATGACTTTATTAAACCCTCTGAGAGAAACAAAATGACAACTTACTGAGTCAACATGTTCAGCTCAGCTCACAATTCAGTGCTGCACAAAGGAATGTTTCAAATATTTTTTAACCATCCAGACCAATATAATTATTCTAATTTAAGACCACATCTCCCAGTTGGGTAGTTTCTTTGTGATAACTACAAATGTTGCAATCACCAAATGACATAAAAGACAATAAACAATACCCACACCGCAACACAATTGCTATCCAGCAACAGTTTTTGCAACGAACAAGAAATACCCCAGTTGACGTCTACTTGTGTATTATCCAGGGACGTAGGTGCAGGCATTTGACATTTTGAGCTAGACTGTCCTAGAATTTAATATTGGATCTTTCAGGTCAGATCCACCAGCAGACTATTTGATCCCCAGTACAAATCTGCTAGCAAATATGGATTTGGAGTCCCTTTCATCAATTTGGACCCCTGGTGACATTTCTATTTGGAAACATCATGCCCACTACAGTTTGTAAATAGCAAAATAACAAAAGAATGTTCCTCATACTAAAAACATGTCACATGGATTAGAAAAATAACATCAACCTTCCCCATAATTATTAAAAAGTGCCGCACCAATTATTACAGAAGGAAATGAGCCAAGAAAAATACCCAGCTGTGAACTCAGTTTTACCCCAAAATTGAGAAAAATGCATTTTGCAAGAGTGTACATTTTTCAAAATGTTCTGGCAGGAAGGCATGACCCCGGGAACATCATGTCTTTTTTTGGCAATTAAATAAATTATATGCTGCCTGCCTATTGAGGACAAATTCAAATTCCAGTCCATTAAAATTTTTAGCTGCATCCCTGAATGAGTAAAGTAAAATGCACCGCAAAATTACATTGGTGGACAAAATTTGTGAGAAGGATCCATAATTATCTGCTAATGGATTTGGACAGGTGGGCAAAATATCTGCTGTGACATCCCATGGAGCATGCCTTATACATTTTGGTGGATGTTGGTCGCAAAATTGCAGCAGCTACTAACCACTTGTATCTGTATTTAGCAGAAAACCCATCTGGGTAACAATGACACCTGTCCAATTTACAGGTTCAAACACTGATCCATTTCAAAGTTACATAATTTCATATGGGAAAATAGACGTGGTGTGGCTTGTATTATCATTATCCTGGCCGAATTACTTGAGATGAAGAAAAATATGTTGTTCATCCAACTGAGAGAAAAAAAGCAAACAAACAAACAAACACAAAAGACAGCTACTTTACCCAAAAACTTGCACAGCACTGGTTGCCCGTAGCGATAAGAAAAATGCTCCACAAAATGCCAGAAAAACAACCAAAAATACACAGGTAAAGCGAGTAATATCATGGTAAACAATCCTGGCTAACGTTTTGGTGTAAAGTCCTGTCGTCCTAAAAAATAAAACAAACAAACTTGTAAGTGAGATGAACTTCACGAGTCATGCCAGCTGTACAAACACCAGCACAACTCTCATATAAAAAGATGGAGATCCTCCTTGGAAACGCTGTTAGTTGAAATTGAATACCGGTATGTTGTCCACTTTCAAAAAAAAACCAGTAAACAGTATACGGTGGTGGTGGCTTGAGACTGCTCTAAAAATGTTTACAACTTTAAATGTACCATAATTTTTAGATTAAAAGTGGACAAGGTGTTCGATTTCATCTAACAGCGTTGTGGGCTTCGTGTATGTGAACAATTGTTGGTTATGCAATTGGATAAGCAATTTACATGCGTTTTACATCTAAAATCACTACGAAAGGGAACTTTTCAGTCTTAAGGTGGCCAGACACGACGGGTCAATAGCAGGGGCATGTTGCAGCGACATGTAGCAGCGACAAACATTTGTGTAGTACACACTGAAGGACATGTTGCAGGGAAAAAATTTGCTTTTTGCTGCGGTTCTAAGAATAGCAGCAAATTACTGTTTTCACGGTTCAACTACTTTGACGGTTGTCATGGAGACGTCATATATGGGCGGGATTTTACTGCGGTGAACCATTCTACGCTGACATCGCTGCATGTCGTTAGTTTTTGCGTATTTTTCTTGTATTTTCACGCTTTTTCTAACTGTCGGTAGAGAATTTTAAGCCCAGCAAACAGCAATTACCTCTTGCTTTGTATAACGTATTCTTACCGTAATGTCACAGTTTGTTATACATAGATGTAAGTATTTACAGTTTGTATTTACATCATAATTTTTCAACCTCTCCCCCTCGAGGTATTTGTTAAGTGCCTAGCTCTGCATTCGGGAGGGTTGAGGTTTCTTCCAAATAAAAAGGGGTTTTTTCCTGACGGGCAGCAGGCACGCAGTTGTAACCTGTACCAATTATTGTCAATCTATGACCTATATGACAGAGTTCGTTATTAACGTTGGACTTTTTCTGGTTACATCTTCCTTTTTTACCATTTTCGTGCTCGTATCAATAAACGGGGACTGGTGCTTGCATTACGCTGGACTACACCACCTACCCAGTGCAGCAGTCAGTTTTCCTATTTAACAGTGAATGATTCATAATCTATGTCTACTATTATTGGGAATAGGGGAAACCATAGTGCTTGCACACCACATGAAAATGTTGCGGGGTCATGTCTCAGGGACATGTTGTAGCGACACGTCCCCTTGTGTGAAGACACAATGTCCCCAACACAAATTTTGGGGACATTTTGTCCCCGTGCCGTGTCCCATGAAGTTCAACAGGTTGAACTCTGTGAGACATGTCGCGGGGACAAAATGTGGCCAAGATTGGTGTTGCACAATAATTATGATAGTATCAGTTCACAAGAGGGGACGCGTCGCTGCAACACGTCCCTGAGACAAGTCCCCGCAACATTTTGATGTGGTGTGCACGCGCTTTGATTTTTTCCCTGCTGCATGTCCCCACTACACTCCCTGCTACATGTCCCTCAGTGTGTACTACACAAATTTTTGTCGCTGCTACATGTCGCTGCGACATGTCCCTGCTGACCCCTCGTGTCTGACCACCTTTAAAAAGTCCGAAGTGCAAAATCCCTTCTGGGCTTTCGTAGGCAGAGTGCGACTGAGACCAAAAATCAAATAGAACAATCTGCAACGAACACGTAACGCACAAACGTGAGCGTTGTGTTTATAAATTTTAAAATTTATAGCCTCAAATTGTCAAAATACAGCTGTATTAAAACAGTGCTCACTATCTTTGACAGACTTGTTTGAAGCTTTTAGCAATGAAGGAACACCAAAGACGAACGAAAGAAGCCAAAGAAAAGTGTCTGGGAGAGGAGGGGGAAGAATCCTTTATGAAAATAATGGGTGTGTTCGGTACCTTTTAGGGGTCAAAAATTGTAGATTGCATGGTACTGTTTAGACTACTATAATCTAAAATGACCACTGTTAGAATTATCGGGGTACTATTTAGAGGGTATTGAGCCGAAAAAAATATGACAGATAAAAATCATTTTGAGCCACGCCCATCAAACGAGATTCTGGTACCTTTTAGGGTGTTTTTCGAAAATTTCCAACAAGCACCCCGTCATTTTTATAATGTGAGTCGCGATTCGGTGCGATGAAAACTGTTTGTCTTTTTTTTGACGCAAGATGATTTGATGGATAGAAGCAAAGTCTAGATCATGTTTCGTGGAGCCAATTCTCTGATCTGACTTAAGTTCCTATTATAATTTTTTTTTCCCAAAATTTGAGCTTCAAAACTCGGGGTGCCGCTTATCTGCGAGTGCGGGTTTAATCTGCTTTTAACAGGAGCCCAGGTTTTTTATCAATATGGTAACTGTGTTTCTTAAAGTTGTTACAAGGGAACTTGTGATTTCTTCTTACCTTGTAATACATGAATATTTGAACAGTCGTAGAACATTAAAGAAAAATCCAAGAGAAGCTACCACCCACTGTGCATCATGTCCAGAGAACCGAAGAGGGATCACAGTCAGAATAAGAATCAAACCAAGCCAGTCAAACAGATTGTAGTAAAACTGGGATCCTTTGAAGTAGCTCAAGCGTTCCCTGTATAAACACACACAAAAAAAATATGAGACTTCATTCACCACCCAAAATACAGACTGGATATCAACGCAATCGGCCACCTGCAGGAAATTGGAGACAAGCATGTCATGACCAGTTATTAATAAATCATTGTCGATTTGGGATTTAAAATACCACAATAGGACACTAGCATACATGAAGTTCACCTTATATAGCTAATGGTGACTATCAACATCACAAGTCAAGCAGGCAACACCCGAGGAAAGTCTGGAGTTTGTGAGGTAAATTTGAAAAATTCTCAGCTGACTGTGCAGGGCTCGAGACTAGCTTTCCACCTTACTAGCCTAGTGGCTAGTGACTGAGGTTTGATTTCACTAGCCAAAATAAATTTTCACTATCCAGACTTGTACGGGGGGAGGGGGAGATGGGGGGGGGAGGGGGATGGGGGGATAGGGGGGGAGGGAAGTTACAGCGACAGTTAAAGTGGTCAAAATTATTACAAGAAAAAATCTCAGAGATGTTTATTACTGCTATTGTTTTTCTTTTTTCAGTTTGTTTCTTTTGTAACAGAAAAGTAAAATTGTTCTTTATAGCATTAAATGATATGATTCCATTTACAGTCTAATAATTCTGTTTTAGTTTCTGTTCTCCCAATTTAATTAAATTGCGATTTATCAGAGATAATTCCAGTTTCATTTCCGTCCGGTGCATTACCATTATTTTTCACTAACCATGGTTAGTGAAAGCCAAAATCTACTAGCCAAAACTGAATATTTACTAGACTTTGGCTAGTATTAATTAGTCTTGATCCCTGCTGTGAGCCACAGCAGGGATCAAGCCGCTTGTGCCTGTGGCAGCATGTGCATGTGTCACATGCACATGCTGGCCACATATCAGCCGCTTGTGCATGTGGCCAGCATGTGACTTACGTTTTCATGTCCACTAGAATTTTGTAGGATCTGTTTTGTATAAACTACCAAAACCATATGTTATATTTACAAAGTCAATAAGGATAGGATAGGATAGGATAGGATAACTTTATTTAGACACGGTAAACTCATCAGTACAACTATAAAAACCTAATTAATACAAAAGTATTATAAAATATGTAATAGCTAGAACTACATTACTAAAATTACCCTAAATAATCAATAACTATACAACAATAATATTAAATGTGAAATTTAAAAACCTGCTTTACATGAGTGCCGTGTGTAAAAATTCTAAATTTTCATGACGAGAAGAAACGCTCGCAGCCAACCCGGAATGCTTTAAGGGAGTCAGCCTGCCGCAACTCGATTGGTAAGTTATTCCAAAGAACTGCTCCAGAGTAACTGAAGCTATTTTTCACATAATTTGTGCGTGGCTGTGGGATAGCTAGCTTGCCCTCTGTGTCTCTTAAGGAGTAATTGGAGACGCTACTACGGTCAACAAATTTGGAACTAAGGTATTCGGGAGTAAGACCATTAAGCGACTTATAAACCATCACAGCCCTATGGATTTTTCGTTGAGAATCTAGTTTTATCCATCCAAGTTTTTCGATAAGGTTATCAGCGTTTGCATCAAAGTTCGAGAAAGTGAGTATACGCGCAGCGCGATTTTGAAGTTTTTACAAGACAAGGATGATGATGGCCAGTTGTCAAGATGGTACAATTACTTACTTCTCCATCTCGCTGATTTCATCAACAATGTAACCAACAATGCAGAATACAACAAAAATCTCGCAGATCATTCTCAGTGAATCACCACTGCCATGGTAATGTATAGGATCATTTTTTGTTGAGCCATACAGCAAGGCAAATGACAGCAGCAACAAAAACATCACATACAGGCCTGTCAAGACACTAAAGTAAATCACAATTTCACAGTATATTCAATTAACCCTCTGACATACACGCAAACGTACACCCCAACCGTGGTACAAGGGGGAGGGGGTGTTGCAACCCCCCCCCCCCCCTTGAGTTTTAGCGATGTTGCAATATTTCTGAAATATTTTACATCTAATGGATAGCCGTGATGTGCTCTACAAGATAAGGTAAATATTATGGGTTGGGGCGCTGCTGGGGGTACGTGACGTCATCCAAAATGGCCGCCAAGGTGGCCGCCTTCTTGGATTTTGCTAAAAATTCAAATTTATCAGAAAAATGCGGAAATTGCAAATATTGTCTGCTAGAGTTGCAAAATAACATACAATCAAACATTTTGATGCTTTTGGTAGCATTTTATATGTTTATTCGCTGAAAAAAGGTGAAAAACATGCTTTTTTCATCAAAAATGGGTTGACCACATGTTACTTATGACGTCATATCTCATTACCATAGCAACCGGTTGTCGCGAAACTTTACCAAAATGTCTCTCAAGGATAAACGAACAGCTACTGAAAACGGCATGTGCTAATCTTAAATGGTCTTGAAAATATCAAAGAAAAACCTTAAGGGGGTGGCAACCACCCCCCCTTACGTCCGAGGGTTAAATAGTTTTCGCTAAATAATTTTTCATACAGTCCCACAAAAACCAAATCCCACTGAAAGTTTATTAAATTTTTACTTTAAACCCTCATTTAATTAATGCAACAAGTTAATAACATAAACAAAAATATCACCTGAACCAGAAATGAGCATATTTTTTCCACTTCCTTTTAACAAGCTGTCTTACTACAGGATGTTGAATGGCTTCCTGCATTCAGTGAAAAAAATAAAGTAAAATGGTAAAATTTAAGTACAAAACTTTTAGTTGCAGAAATGCAGTGGTGTAGTTGTGTGCATTGGCCATTCAACCTGAAGATTGGTGGTCTGTCAGCCGTACTCTCTCAGCTATCATTAATTTTTGTTTAACACTGTACTTAAACAAGGAATTCTGCTCCACATTGTCTCTCTTCACCCAAGTGGATAAAATAAACTGATATACAGCTGTACAGTCAATCCGTAGTGATCACCATCTATCAAGCAGTCACCATCTATTAAGCATCCACCCCCGAGGGGGAGACTCCCATATGAAAATTACGGGGGTGCTCGTCGTACCTTTTAGGGGTCAAAATTTGCAGATTGGTACTGCTTAGAGTACTTAAATCTAAAATGACCACAGTTATAATTATTGCGGTACCGTTTAGGGTATAAAGCCAAAAAAATATGACAGAATATGACGTTGTTTTAGAATTGGTACCTCTTAGGGGTAAAAATTATTTTGCGTCACGTCCATCAAACAAGATTTTGGTACCTTTTAGGGTGTTTTTCAAAAATTTCTGTCGATCACCCACATCATTTTTATATTGGAATCCCCCCCCCCCCCCCCCACCACGGGCAGCCACCCTCTATTAAGCATCACTTAACAAATCCCTGGAATTAAATCACTCCACATATTTACAGTTAACTTGACCTCCCGAGGGTGACAGCTTAATACAGGTTTGTCTGTAACTAGGTTCAGGCAATTACATAATGCTGTGGTGGGGGTAACCTTGCAAGACTATATACAGTATATTGCTCCCCATCCATGGGCAGAAGAAATTTATATTCTTAGTCATGTTACATGATGTACTTGGCTCATGTAGATGTCACCATCTCATAGTCATTCTGTTTTATTTGTTTTGTATGTGTTTTTTTTGTTCAAATTTTTCGTTGGTTTGAAAATTTGCAAACCTGAGTTTAATTGTTATTTTCCTTTGTCTCAGTTCATTACTATAATCTGAGACAATGGAAAAGTCATAAATCAAACTGGTTTGAATTTAATAATTTTATTTTTAAAACAAAGAAAAATTTGACAAAAAATTTCCTGCTACAAGGAAATGCACTGGACTGGCACACTTCCTTACAGCAGACACTTTTCACACATGATCTGTGTTTCAACTGTTCAGTTAACCTGGGAGAAAAGAGGGACTATTTCCTTTTTCCTTTCCTTGCGTTCAGTGCATTTAATCAAAGCACCACTGCTTAGAGTGTTGTGACCTTAAATTTAACTAATGGGTTGTCGTCAGGATCTCTCTCAAGATGCATTTTTATTTTTAGTCTAAACAAAAAATGTGGCAGACCCAAGCACACCTCCTTATCTCTGCCATCTCATTCAGGAATTATTGAAAGACCTGTTATGGCGGATGAAAGATAAAGGTACACTCCGACCAGAGCAAGCTATAAAAAAGCAAACAGTAAAACAAAAGAGTCAAGCACCAGCGAGGATAACAAACACAAACCTTATTTGCACTGTTAGCTATAGAGAAGAGACATGACTTAGACTTCCAGTTGAACGCACCATCAGTGGGACCTCGACCATAATCATCACCATCAATAATTTTGTAGGAAAATTGATATGTTATAGGATCACTTGGCTCGGAACTCCATGCTAGCTCAAGGTCCTTCTTCATTTGGGATGAATAGTCGTCTTTATACTTGGGTAAGTGTCGCCAGTCAGGGCACACCATACAGTTAAGGATGGCAACAACAGTTTTCTTAAAAAAGAAGACAATTTTGAATCAGCACAAAATAATTCATTTACTGTAGCTGTAACATTGCTACTTTGAAGTTATAAATTACAGTGCAACCACAAAAAGCATGAACGTTGAAAATATGTCTGGAATGTTTATTGTCACTGTCAATTAGATTCAAGAACTGGCAGATGAAAAGCCGACAAATTGTTATATGTTAGACCAAGCCTACGAAACAGCATTATTTTATTTTTATGACTTTTTCTTTCAAAACATTGTATTTATTTTAATTTTTGAGTTAATTAGAAACTGCGAAATCGAAGAAAAGTAAACTGCAAGTTAGAGTTTTATTTGCACTGTTTTCTTCACGTGCATACAACATGCAGCCTTCATTATCTGCTATTTTTATTGAAGCAATGTCACTTTAGAGAGAAAAAGTTATACAAAATGACGAAGTACTAAATTTATTGTTTGCGACATATGCAACCAAGGCAACTGGATAATATTCACTTTGGTGCTTCGTTTGAGCCAGGCCAGTGCATGGGATCATAGCAAACGACTGAAATAATTATATTAATAATTATTTTTTAACCAGCAGGATGTCAAAAGAAAGTCCGACCACAAAAACAACAGACAGTGTGTCCAAAAAATTGCTGACAGGGTGAACTCGAAAAACAATTCCGTGGCACAACAATCGAATGTGAAAGGTGATATTGATTTATAAAACAAGCAAGGGAAAATTTAATGTATTTAATGTTGTGTGGTGTCTGCATGGCTATTTCTGAAAACACTTTTTTTCTCTGTACTCAACAACCAAATAATAACAAACAAATGCACGCAAGGAAAACAAGGGACCTGTTTTGAAAAAAAAGTCGCAAAACTGATTGAAATCATAAACAAATTACAACTTGTCAGCTTTTCGTCTAGTTCGGTTCATGAATCTGATTGGCTAATTATTTTTAACACTGTGACAATTACCAGACATATTTTTGGCATTCATGCTTTCTGTGGTCGCACTGTAAAATTATCGAACAAATTACCGTAAGAGAATTGACAACAACCAACCAGTAAAAATCAGTAAATACCATGACTGTGCGTCCCAGAATTAATAATCAGTTTTTTTCAATATTATTCCTGAATTTTCACTGATCCCTGCATTTAATGCTTTTGTGAGAGTCAAGTATTCTGAACCCCGATGACTCTCAGCTCACCTCACCTGTAAAATTATAATAATATCGGTGTGTAATCTATGCCAGGCAACTATCCTTTTTTCTTACATTGCAAACACAAATATATTGCCATAAAAACTACAGCATTTTTATTTAACATTTTACATTTAACATACACTCTTATCACTACTTTAATAGTGAAGGACATAAAAAGGATACAAAGGAAACTATAATCCTACATCAATGACATTAACCCTGCAGGCCTGTACCTGCATGTAGGAATGTTCCACAAGCTCTTGAAAGCTGATGGGATTTTCTTGGAACTCACAACTAAACAGTCTCAGGACTCTATAAATAAAGAATAACAAATTTAAAGATAGTATTGTTATTAATTATCACAGACTTTAAAAAATCAAAATAAACTACATTTAATTTATTATTTTTTTCCTTGCTCTGATTAGATATTGTTCTTTTTTTATTTACCACCTCATGTGCTCTACAAAACAGCACTTGGTAGTTAAAGCTGATTTAAATGTTATAGCTTCTGTGACATTCAATTCTATGTTTATTATTTATACATGCAGTCACTGTCACTGTACTCCCACCATAATTGTTTAATTTTTGGTATCCATACAATTCTTTCAGTACAACAATAATATTGGAAGTATACACTAAGATGCTACACGTTGCTCAGGGAAGAATTGCTGATTTTACCACAATTGCCGCTAAACTCGCAATCTGATTGGTCGACGTGAGTGGTAAATGAGAGTCCAGACAACGGTGCTGACGCCAACATCACGTGCGCTTGAAAGAAACCAATCAGATTGCGAGAAAGTTATAGACAACGCTTGCTCTTTCTTTGCTGTCACGTTTTGTAACAAGACTTCGATTTTTCCTTGTATTTTTTCTAAATATTGTTGTAAAAAACAAATTTACACCGGTTTTCCGTGGTGTGGACTCTTATTTACCACGATTTACGTCATCACATGGTCAAAATTTGTTGCTGACTCACTCGGCTGCGCCTCGTGAGTCCACAACATTTTGACCATGTGATGACGTAAATCGTGGTAAATAAGAGTCCACACCACGGAAAACCGGTGTAAATTTGTTAAATATTCCAAATGCCATTCCAAATGTCATTCCCAATGCAAGGATCAGACTTGAGCACTAGAATCCAATCGCCTATCCACGGAAACTTTGATGATGTTATGATGTCATTTGTGGTGAGTATGATTGGAGACATACACATAAAAAAAACTGCATAACTCAATAGCATTATTTCAAATTGACGTCATGGTTGCAGCGCGCAGGACATGATGGGATTGAAATGCGGACAAACAAGAAAGCACTTTCATGTGTTTTGTCTTGTTTTCCTGTGCAATAGTGTTTTGTTGCATTCCTTTTTGCCATTCTTCAAAAATAACTAACATCCAGAAGGGAGTGAAGCGAAGCTAGCGAAGCAGTCGAAATCGAAATGTTTGTCCGCATTTCGATCCCATGATGCTTTGTGATAGTCTATTTTTATCATTCGGGTAAAATGCTATTTGTTAAACTTTGGCATGCATAAGTTCATACAGTCATGTACCTTTCAGGCTTCATGTTCTCTATCAAGAAAGCAGACACATCATCATTGCGCCTCATTAAGGACAACTCAACAGGAAGGCTTCTGCGATTCTGATTAGCAGGATGTGGATTTGTTGTGATATATAACTGTCCTGGGTTGTGACACAAAATGGATTGAGCAACAGTTGTGTAGTTTAACTCTGTTGCCAAATGAAGTGGTGTCTTCCACGATAGTTCATCTTTGTCCTTAAAGTACTTGTATTTCTTGGCACTGTCTTTACTGAGGATTATTGTAACAAGACGATTTATCTTGAAACACAATAAACAATAGTCTAAATTAATCACCAAATTAAACACATCAGTCATTTATTTTTATTGTTGCCTGGTTAGCTTGACAGGGTGGTGCCAATCTGTAAATAAAGGGGGAGGGGTGGGGGAGCGGTGGGGGAGTGGTGGGGTGGGGGAAGTGTGGGGTAGGGCCGGGAGTTGGGAGAGAGGTACAGTAACAAGACAGCAGTCATAGTATGGCTTGAGCCCCATAATATCAAAAGTAAAATAACATTCTGTTATACAAAAAAAAACACGAAAATACAGTGGAATGGAGCCAAATTTAGGAATTGCTGCCCCAATCAATGTCCCCATCCCCACAATTAAAAAATACCATGAAATTCTGAGGAATCTAGTGTTTCATGCCTTGACACTAGTTTATAAAAAAAGACTACATGTAGCTGTTTGAAGTTGTCACTCAAATTGATTTACAGAGTATTACTACTCCCTCCTGGATGGGATGCTAGTCCATCGCAAGGGTACCCCCCCCCCCCCCGGCATTATGTTGCCAATACCCGTTGATTCATACAACTGGGTGGAAAGAGACAACATGGAGCAAAGTTTCTTGTCTAAGGAAACAACATGACGGCAGAGATCATGCTTGAAACCACGAACCTTCAGGTTGAAAGTCCAATAGTAATACAGTATGTTAATAATATTGACATTTGATCACGTCAACAAAGTATTTCAATAAACCTGGGGTCAATTCAATAAAACTTTTACAAGTGCAATTTACAAGTGTTGCCAATGTTTCAGAGGTTGAAATCAATAGCTACACTTGTAAATTACACTCGTATTTTTTTTTAAATTGACCCCTGTACTAAACAACCAACCTGCATTGAGCAGCCACTTTCCAAGGTTCCGAGGGTGGCCGCTTAATACAGGTTTGACTGTACATTATTGCTCGCATGCATTGCAGCATTACACTCACGTAACACACATGCAGTACATTCAGTTTACACGCATTTTACACGCATTTGACGTGCGTGTAACACGCAGTTACACGCAGCAGAAATGAAATTTTGTGTAATATTACATGAAATCCTTCATTTACACAATTAAGTCGTGTAAAAGTGCGTGTAATGAACGCAAAACATTTGCTTTACATGTATCATTTGAGGATTTTGTG
The DNA here is from genome assembly GCA_022457155.1 of Cladopsammia gracilis. Classification (NCBI taxonomy): domain Eukaryota; kingdom Metazoa; phylum Cnidaria; class Anthozoa; order Scleractinia; family Dendrophylliidae; genus Cladopsammia; species Cladopsammia gracilis. The sequence continues at coordinate 675,910 of JAJGOT010000258.1, forward strand.
CCGACTCTGTTTCAGCCGTTTGTACTCTGAACACTTTTTAATTTGCTTTTATTAGTGCTTCCTGTCATGAATGTTTCTGTACTTAATTTATAGACAAATACCCATTACTTTCGTCCATCCTTTGTATCATTTACAGCAAAGTTCGGAAGAAATTCATTTTAGTTTGACCTTTATAACAATTATTTTCTGAAGTATTCTTATTGTTCATTGATACTCGAGTCCATAATACACTATCTTGGAAAGTCTTTTAATTGTGCAGTGTTGGGGTTTCACTTCCTTTCATTGTGTATAGGTCGCTTTTCACATTTTTGTCAAACTACATGTACATGCGTTAGAATAACAAAATATGCGCATTTGGAAAACAAAAGAAATACATGCATACACAATGTAATTGGGCTTTTCTATTACACGTGCATGCATATGCACACGTTAAATGCGTGTAAAATGCGTGTATTACATGGACTTTACACGCATTTTACGGGCGTGTAGATGCTGCAATACACATGAGCGGCTAGCTGTATGTAGCTTACATTGTTGTAATCTACCAAGGAATGGGGGAAGGGCAGTGAGGCATAAATTTGGCTCCATTCCACAGTTTGGTGGTTTTCATAGCAACATAGATCCTGATACCTGAGACTCGATTAATCTTGGATTTTCACAACACTTTTCACTTGCAGGCCATTTCTTGAGAAGCACAAGGAGAGGGTCATCACAAAGTCTCCTGCCACCATCTTCATATCTTTCGGTCAGTAGTTCAATTTTGACTTCATCAGCTGCACTGCTCCAAGAAATATCCTCTGATGAGCAATACTTGCCTCGAACCTGTATAGAAAGAATTAATACTGGTCTGATTATTATGTATCTTCTCAAAAGATGTTGATCTTACAATAACATTGCACATACACATGTATACCATATTTCCTCAAATTATAGCTGTCCTTTGATTAATCGCCCCCCTGGAATAATCACCCCCCTTTGATGGAAATACATGTATTTTACATAATCGCCTTCCTCGATTAATCGCCCACCATCCCCTCGCATCCTCCGAATAAAGTTAAAAATTCACTTCTTTTATAAAAAAAAACAATTGCTACAATTACAGAAAAGTTACAAAAGCACAGTTTTCATATAGCTTTCATATAATGACAGTGTATTTCTCTATTTCTTGGAGCTCTCCAATTAGCAGGTTAGCACTTCTAGAATGCAGTAGTTTAAATAATCCCCCCCTTGATTAATCACCCCCCCCCCCCCCTCAAACAATCGCCCCCTTATGGAGTGTAAGAAATAATTGCCCCTGGCTATTATTCGGGGAAATACAGTACCAGTATATCATATAGAGAGTACATGAATGCTGCAGGAAATAGGATAAACAAAAGAAAATTTCTTTACCAATTGAAGGTGGTACTGTGTGACAATTTTCTTTTGTCTCATACAGCTTAATTGCATTGTAAACACAATGGTGCATAATGACATGCTAGTACTACCAAAATCACTCAACTGTTAGCACACCGGAAAAAAACGATTGAAAGCATTTGAATTTTGGGCTTGCTCACGTGACCATTTGGATTGCCTGAATTGGTCATGTGCTATCTACTGTATATCTTTATGTGGGCAGAACAACTTTGCCTGAAATGAATGCTAAAACACGGAGTGAGCCCCAAAGGAAGGCAAACGGGTGCATTTGATTGGTTCATTGGCAAAGGTCTTATTTTAGCACCTTGAGAGACTCCCACAAGTTTGATTTGTAGAGTTTAATGGTGAGAAATTTATTTGGAGTGCTGGTGAGAAAGGATTTTTAATCGAAGAAGATGGATACAGGAGAGAATTTCAGAAAGTTAATTTTATCTATTGATTTTTACTTCAGCATTTGTTTCTTCACTTGTAAATCTGAGTTGCATCGGGCACAATTAGTTGATGGCAAAAACTACTCTGCTGGCGAGCTGAGAAGTCTTGAGCATTTTCTGTTGTTTACATCTCCAGGGAGCATTATTCGTTACGGTTGACCGGTCATGCATCAACAGTAATAATATTCAAATGTACTGACAGTATGTAGAAAACTAATGTAGTAATGACAGTCTAAAATAAAAGAAAACATACAAAAACAAGATGCAATGTCTTGAATATGAACTAAATATTTGAAAGAAATCATCTTGAAGATTATTTTGAAGACAAAATCATCAACAAAATTTTCGGCTATAAGTTTGTCTTACGTACAGTACACTCTTTCAAATCGGGCAAGGAAATTTGATCATAATTCCGCTATGGTCTTTAATCATGCCGATTACAGGTATTTTGCAGTTTACAGGTATGTCTTGCATTTAGCTTGTTTAATTGTTCACAAATCAATCTCCTGTTTGAATAAATAAACAAAAGTTCTCTTTCCCCTTCTACTGAGTGACTGTTTATTATGACCAGATCTGATCACTTAGGAATAATGTCACGTGACCAATCTGGGCGCTCCAAATGGTCATGTGAGCAAGCCCAAAATTCAAATGCAATTGATTGGTTTTTTTTTCGGGACGCAATAACAGTTTAGTGATTTTTGGTAGTATTTTTAGTGAAATGGCACTTTTGCTGTGTGAAAATGTACACTAGAAATAATTTTATGGAATCCCACTTTAAATCTTCTGCTTTTTTAAACAAAACTCAATAAAAAATGCCAGTGAGTGTACTGAATGTTTCTTTTGTCATCTGTAACACAACAAGCCAGATTGAAAACTGATAGTGTATGCAAATGTTGAAATCTGGAAATTAATCGTCACCAAGAATCAATGATCATTTGACATTCCTTCTAATTTATAACAATCTGAGACTAAAAAGTGCTGTAACATGTGAAGGATGAAAATAATATTTCCCGGGAATAGTCACATAACACCGAGATGGTCAAAGGTGCTTTGATCCATGTAACAAAAGTGTTAAACAAAAATTTCATGCCAACAGAGAGCAGTGCATTCTGGCTCAATGCGGTGCATTCTGGTTTAAAAATGCAATGCATTCTGGTAAAAAGTGATGAATTCAAGAATTCGTCCTAGCTTACATACTTTCTCTAAAATCCAGATTATGTTGCTGCTCGCTCACTCGCTGCGCTTGCTCCGCAGAAATTAGAAGACAACTAAACTAGAATATTTGTAACAATTAAAGACATGTACACTTCAGTTATAAGTGTTGTTTTTCTGAGTGCAATTTTTGTACCAGGTCACATAAATTGCATTTTCGAATTGCTTGATGTGTAAACTTACGCAACGATTTTGGTGTGAATTGGGCATGATTTGTACACAATGTCATAGAGGTTTCGAAGTAACTGATCAATGGCAATTTCTTTTTACTGATGAATTGATATTTTAATATTGATTAACCAGTTTTAATCAATAATAATTAAATTTTAATGATTAAAATTGATAGTCACAAAAAACATTAATTGCCATTGACTTTCATTGATCATTGACTCGTTGATTGTTCAGGCCCTGCATATCTATCAGTGTTAAGTCCCGTGGCCTAACAAATTCAAAAGGCTGACAAGTCTATGCTAAGTCCTTATGTTCTTTTAAATGAGCTTACCTTCCTCCTGAATATTTCATTAAACTCGTCCAAACAATCTTCTAAAGTTCGGCTTTCTTCCGCCGGAAGATTGCTCTTCTGTTTTTTTCCTTCGTCATCGCTTCCATCTTCGCTGTTTTTTGATTCTTTCATGTCGTCCATTGATAAAGAAACATACGAGCCGTTTCCCTCCGGCTTTGCGACCGCCATTTTGGTCAACCGCAATAAATAATGCTCTCCGATGAACCATTTGCTACCTTAAACGCACGTCTAAACCACACATCCTGAAGAATGCGAGTCCATTCGAATCTACCAATCAACGCAACGCAACGCATCGCTGCCGTTGGCGGTTCAAAAGCCCATTGGTAGATTCGAATGGACTCGGTTCTTCAGATTCCTTTGGTCATGAATCTGGCACCGATCATATTGAGAAAGCAGTTTTTCGGACTTCAGGATCGCTTTTCTCGAAAAATTCTGGAAGGATGAAGCTCAAGCTTGGCACGAGTACGAAGAAATTTGTGCTCAATCGGATTCCGGCGTTTTCGAGGTGCGAAATGTGCTGGTTTAGCGTCAGATCGCGCTTGAAGTGGACAAGGTCGCGGTCGCCGGCTGGTTTGTTGCCTGCCTTGTCTCTCTTTCTCTTCTTACTCTTGGGGTTCGATAAATTATCTCGCGAAATGACACCGTAAACGGCTCAGAACGGGCAAAAAATAACACACAAGACTCATTTAACATTTCATCTAAACTTTTATTGAACATATAGGATAAACTTAGTATTCAGAGCAAATCGCGCCCAAGTTATTTATGTTAACCCATATTTCTTTTGTAACCGCCATTGAACGATATCACGCAACACGAACGCAACACACACAAACATCGGGTGGTCCGCCTGCGCTTACAGGTAACTGTTGCGTAATAACGAATTTATAAGGATTTGTATGGGTAAATTCACTTCGAATTTGAGCGTAAAATTAGGAACGATATTTGAATAAAACTGGCTCACCTGAACTTCTTTGTTTGTTTGCTTGTGTCTTGAGTGGTTTGGGGTTGATTCGAAGCGATTCCAGCGACTTTTAGTTCAACTATCTCTTCTTCCCAAACAGAGAGGCCTCAAGAGAGACAAGGTCGTTTCCACTCAAAACAACCAACGGCATTGTGAAAACTCGTAAGCCACAAAACCGTCTAAAATGGACATCATTTGCGCCCAAATTGCATAAGACACAACGAAAACACAATGTTGAGGTAAGTGAAGTTTATTTCTACATTAATAGCTTTATTTTAGCATATATAAGACTAAAATGAATTTCCCATACAAAGTCTATAAATCATTTGTTTTGAGTAAAAAAAAAGAACCATCACATATTAAGCTTGGGCTGCCTGTGACCTAACCTGAGATTGGGATCAATCTCACTTTGGATAAGCACTTAGTCACTCTTGTTAACCAGCAATCATTTGGAGCATGGCGTTAAAGTCAAGGAAATATGGTAATAAATATTGATTTAATGTTTGGAAAAATAATGACATTTTTTTTTTAGTCACAACATTTACGGTAATTATAAATTATGTACAAATAGAAGAATAAAGCAAACAAGATGCACAAGTACTTTCCAGATATATTGACTCTCATTAACTCTAAACTGAAACTGATCGTATTTCACAGTCCACTTTGGCTACAAATATTTGTCTATTCTAACCAATCACAGATAAAGTCACCAAAACAGAAATAATTATTTCAAAAGATTTATGCTTTAAATAAACTCCAGTTTTGGGGCCATCAATCACTGATCTGGTTGAAACACTTTTCCTGGAGTCTTTGCAGTTATAAACTTCATATCCTCTTCACTGTAAAAAAAATGAAAAAAAGAAAAAAGAAAAAAATTAACTGAGAAGAATAATTCTCAGTTATAACCTGACAATCACCGAGGAATTTCATTGCTTGAAAGGGTTAGCAGTCGCGAGATTTTATTTTATTTTCCTGTTATTGTCACATTTACAATACTAAGCATAGGAAAATAAAATTAAATCTCGCAACTGCTAACACTTTCAAGTAATGAATCCTCCTTGATGATTGTCAGGTTATATTTCTCGATCTGTTTAATATGGGGGAATGCTCTAAGATTGGCTTAACGCAGGTGTCTGTTTAATACAGGTTTGTCTGTACTTAAGCTTATATAAAAAAGCCGGCTTGAGCAAAACTTGTACAGAATAATACAAACTGCTTAGATTCTATACATTTTTGAAAATTTATTACCAAAAATGTTTATTGACTGTTTTTTTTCTTCTTCTGGTAGCTTTCAACATTGTTCAATATACACATATTTCTACATATCTTGTCATGAAATAAATCATTCTAAAATAGATTGCAAAAATACTTATTAACTGGAATATACAGCTTTCTAATATAATGTAAATATGCTATGTTAATGTGAACTGTCAAGTTTTTCCTAGCAGAGATCTTCTCAGCATTCTTTTAATTATTACAACAATGATCAACCATCTAAGGCATGTTTGGACCATTAACACAATTTAAGTTACATTCCATTCACATTTCACACTTTTGTCACGAGTGAAATGAATTAAACACTAGCTTTTAAAATGAAACTTAGTTGTTTTCCTTATTTGTGTGAGAAACAAAACATTGACCTAAATCAAATACAGTGTAAATTAGTTTATTGCCTTGCTTGTGAGTTTGTGACTAACAATATATTTATTTTTCTAGGATGAACAAGATGTAATAGATGGTGTCATAGATCTTACAAAACGTCCATGCAAAACAAATGCCAATGGGTCAGAAAAATCACCTGATGTAATTGTTAGCCCATTGAAGCCTCATGTTTCATTGCCTAGAAATGTTATTGATCTCACCACAAGTCCAGTCAAATCCAACATCTTAGATACGTGGTCTGCAGCAATTCCTACCAAAAGTGCTGGTGAAATGTACTCCAATTTACCTGATTCAGATTCAAATTCTCATGAGGAGGAACTGAAGGTCACCAAAGGTGACTCTTATTTTCACAACCCCAAGTGGCCTGTGTGGAACCGCCGCAGTGAAGGAGTTCCTTCTGAACAACTGATTACACTCATAGTGAATGATGCCTCTAAGCAGCCCGACAAGATATGCACAAGCCAGCCAGTTGGAGTTCGTCATAATGCTCTCTTTGTTATTGATTTGAACAGTGTGCCATCAAAAAATTTAACGGCTGATGATAATGGTTCTTGGGATATCTCCACGCCAAGGGGAAGTTATGAGATTGAAACATGTTCCAGTACAGGTGACATTCTGTCCATCAAGAGAGCAAATACAACTGGAACTAGTGTGTACATATTATTCCGACAGTATGGAACTCATAAAGCTACAAAAAAGGAGAAGGGTATCGAGTTCAAACGTGTGGTTGCTACCATTAAAGACTCCACTGAAATGTCCTTCCCTTTGCTGTTTTGCACTACTTCTTCAAAGATGGCAAGGAAGAAGACAGTTCTTGCTCCACATGGTAATGCACGGGGATCTTCCAAGAGACCATACATAAGAACAGCTCCATCTGCTCTGCAAAGCATAAAGGATGAATGTCTTCACAAGAAACCAAAGAAACTTTATGGCGAGAAGTTCAGGTCAAGTGGTGGCCTGTTGGAGAGTGATTCGGCATCATCAGAACCAAGAAACCGAAAACAACTGTACAATGGACGATCCTCCATAGCCAGTCATGGCAAGAGTGAAGACAAGGATGAGATATTTCAGCTGCTGACACAGTTAAAGGAAGACTATGCTGGAGAGGGTGGTTTTGTTCAACAAGTCAGATTTGATCAGACACCAGAAGTGATCGTTGGCTTTGAACAACAACTGGATGATTTGGTGCGGTTCTGCTGTGGCGCAGTAAGATTTTCCATCCTGGGTATCGATCCCACCTTCAATTTAGGGACGTTTTTCGTGACAGTTACCACTTATAAGCATCTTATGCTGAAATTGAAGTCTACCAATGATCATCATGTTTTCATTGGACTTTCCTTTGTTCACATGCAACAAGAAACGCAAACCTACTTCTCATTTCTGTCTTGTTTGATCAGAAAGAGGAATGCCTTACGTGATCTTAAAGCCTATGGAACTGATGGAGAAGTAGCCCTGTTAAATGCACTGGTTGCAGCATTGCATGGTTGCCATTGGCTTGAGATGTTTTATTCACATGAAAGATAACATTGAAGATCACCTCCACAACAAATTGCATGTCAAACCTGAAGTGAAATCTGTGATCCTTCATGACATATTTGGCCATGTTGTTGGTGACACAAAGGTAAGACAGCAAAAACGAATCATGTCCTTTTGACAGTACAGTTGGTGAACACAGCAACTGAGGATTTCTTGTATCTTAACCCTTGGATGTACACGCAAACTTATACCCCAGCCGTTGGACAAGGGAGGGGCGGTTGCACCCCCCCTCCCCTCCCTCCCTTGCGTTTTTTCTGTGTTACAATACTTTTAGAAGATCCTGCCTTTAATAGATAGCCTGTGATGTGCTCTACAAAATAAGGTTTCTATTATGAGTTAGGGCACTGCTGAGATGGTCGCCATCTTTGATTTTACTTGAAATTCAAAATACAGAAATCGAAACTTTTTTATGCTAGAGTAAAAATGTGATATAATTAAAAATGTTACTGCATTTTATATATTTTTAGCCAAAAAAGGCAAAAACAAAGCATTTTTTATTACAAATGGCTTGACCTCTTGCTACTTATGACGTCCTTTGATATCTCGTGGCCATAGCAACCAATTCTCGCCAGAAAAATTGGGAGCCCCAAACATGCATGATATTGCAGGTTTCTGTCATTGATTCATAGTGCTGATATCATTGTGCCTTAAATGTTAATTTGTGCGCACTTTATATTCATACCATAACCAGGAGAAAAGCGGTGGGTGAAGGATCAGAGGTATCCTTTTCTCTTGAATCAATCTTTTATTTCCCTAAGATTCTAGGATTAGTGGATGTAGTAAGTTGCAGTGATTTTGACAAAAACACCGAGCAGTTGGAGGGAAAGTGGAACCTTATTGCACCTGGATTCCACCTCTGGTTTCTTCGTAACAAGGCAGATACCTTTAAGACAAGCATGATTGCCCCTGTACGTGAAGCGTCTCAACTTGGGTCTCCTCCAAAGACCTACGCAACCAATGGAAACGAGAGCAAAAATTTTGTTCTGAAAGACTGGGTTGGTTTTAGCAAGAACACGATTCCCAACTTCATCGCTGAGCTTAGGTCTTTTGTAAATCAAAGCCTCTTTGAAGCGGAACGGGCAGTCTATGGTGCAGGAGAGTATTACCTTTCTGAAGAGTTCAAACATTTGGAGGTAAGAGAAAAATAATAAAAAATAAATATTAGGACTTTTTGCATCTATTGGTCACATGACAAATTATTTTCAAATTTGTAGCTACAGCTATATGGCTTTAACTGGTCCCATTTAAGGGTGACATTTTATTGAAGGTTTGAATATTAGAACAATTTCTAGGCTTTGTATGAAAGTGATAAGGCCTTGCCATCCAAATTATCCATAAGGAATCCCTTCAAAAAGAAACTGGTGTTAAATGACTCAACTCGATAGGAAAAGTGTGAGAAAATTGGCTAGAACGCAAATTTTCAGGATAATAAACCACAAAGGAGGGATTTTATGGCATATTGAAATTCACGGCAAGGATTTGTATGGAAAATCACTAGAATCTGAGCACGACTGGATGGCAAGGCTGTTTCTCCCCATACAAATTCTTCTAATTTTTGGAACAATCAAACGGCATCCTTTGAAGATGTGAACTTGAAAATGTGCATTCTGGCTAATTTTTAGACACTTCAAATACCCAATTTTATATGCAAAATTATTGCACAAAAACGGTTCAAAAAGAGGAAGTTTCATTTTTTAAACGCACAAAGTTATATCAGGATGTCTGATACTGCGTGTCAAGCTATTTTAGTAGCAACCAAAAAATTGCACAGGTATGAAGGTACAAGAAATGTGTGTTAACAGTTTGTCATGCAAATACAGTTTGGATACATCACATGTGACATATTTTTGCTTGCTGGGTTTCTATGCACCTCAAATGTTGAAATTAAATGGGGTGTGTATATATAAAGTTTATATATGAGTGTGGAGATTAGTAAAATTAAAATTTAATTAGAAAAAAGTGCTATTAACAAAAATAAAACTAATGTATTTCCTCGTTTAAACACCCGGGTGTTTATTACAAGCTCGGTGCCTTTGAAGGGCTTGAATTCAAGGAAGGCATTTAATTGTGACAGGGCGTTTATTTTTTGTGTCAGATTTTTTATTTAAAATGGTTGTATTTTTTACTGCAATAGACGATAATAACAATAGCAAACCTAAAAATATTTTGGATATCATTTAAATTGGAGGAGGCATTTATTCTAGTAAGTCCGGTATGTTGAATAAAACCATAAATATGATGATAATTATTTCAATTTAAATATACATGTACCAGTTGTTTCAATGTGTATTGCAGGTTGACTCAGCAGAATGGCATAGATGGGGTGCAGAGCAAAGAGAAGCACACTTAAAAAAGTTTAGGAAAGCTGCCATTCAGATCCCTTACATCCAGACTGAAGTGGTGCCAAATGCTATGGCAAAAGTGCCTAGTCCATTGCAACCTCAGTTGCAGCCTGCTCCAACCTTGACAGTCGATGTTAATAAAGTGGAATTTCCTGGCATACCTGACGCAACTGCAGAAGGAATATGGTCGAAAGCGGATGCGATTGTTTCCAAATCAGATGCTATTGTTAACGCTCATGGGAACAATGATTCGAGGTTGGTTGAGAGTAAAACTGAAAAGCGACCCCACCTTGTTACTCGTGGCGAAGCACACGAGTTATAAATCCGGCGTTGACTTTTCTTGTTTTTTTTCGTGTCACATTAGCGCATGCAAATTTATGCACGCATATTTAAGTCTATATAGACGACTATATGGCTTTCGGCCATGAAATACATACCGTAAAATCTCTCCGTTTGTGTACTCGAGAAGCAAGATAAAGAACTACTGCGTACAACTGCACACTTTCAAGACAATTCAAGGCGTTCATGGATGGATAGGACCGTTTGATATTGTGTTCGCCGCTTATTCCTGTGGGATTTTTGCTCTGGCAAGTTCTGTGTTTTATATATTAAACTTGCCATTTGCTTAGCGATCGAGCTCCGGGTCGAGCTTAAGTGTCAGCTACTGAATCTAGTGAATGCAGTGTAGTCTTACTTTTAAACCCGTGTATACGTGAAAGCATGATGAACAGGTTATCGGCAAGGGTGTTTAAATAAAATTCATTCTCTCACTCACTCACTCACTCGCTCCTTCCATCAGCTGTAAACTTAGTGAGCAAATGCTTTGTTACGAACACGTTTCGTAACAGGAATTCAACGTGAATCCAACGATAACAATAATTAATTTGATGTAAACGAATATAGACAACAATAAGCTTACAGATGTTTCGCATTTGGAGTTTTTAGTGCAACATTAAAATCGATCTAAAAGGATTTTGCAACCTATGCACGCGTTCTGATGCGTATCTAGCTTAAAATAATAAAATTTAGTTCGTAGGTAGTATGTGCTCTTGGACAGCGCAGTGGTTGAGTTTGTGGCTTAGTCCCGGACGGCCCGAGTTCGAATCTCCATCAAGTCCTCTTTTTTTTTTGTCTTTTTTTTTTCTTTTTTCGAACTGGACATTATGAAAGTGATGTCCTTTTTTTTTTCGTTCGTCAAAAATCCTTACGTTTAATTTAAAAAAAAATATATATATCGAACTGTGTCAGTATGAAAACGTATTAAAGCTTACGGCAATATTGCGTTACGCGTTACGCGTTAGCATTTCTTCTTCTCGGGTTGGCTCTTAGGAGCCTTTGATTAGATATAATTTTAAGCTTATGTTTCTCTGTAAAAGCACTCAAATCACTTGGGAATCAATGCTGCAATGAGTTAAAGGCGCCACGAGTTCAAGCTGTGTACAGCTTCTTGTTACTAAAGAGAAGTGTGGAAGATTCACGTGTGACGATGGATGCAAGATGTGGCTGTCTACCCGCATAAGGCACACACTGTAGCTGTTGCAGACACCATGAACCTTCTTCCATCTTTTGTTGATTGGCGCAGGAAGTGTAAGCGAGTGTCTGTTAACTTGGAAGGCATGGTATTGAGTGATACGCCGAAAGGGGCTGGCAGAAAGGGTGCCAAGCCAACAAAGAAGTATGGCCAATCCGCTGCACGAAGAGTAACTGTCCAAAACTACGCAAGCTCGTTTGATGACTGCCCTCCTTCACAGCTCTCTTCACCATCAAGCCCCTTTGAAAAATCTGAAAAAAAACCTTTCTCAAATTTGTTAGTAGAAGGATTTCAGTTTGCCAGGGGAAGTGCCAAAAACCAATGAGGGATAATCAAGGAAAGATTTATCCAGCTCCATTTGATTTATGCCTTGCCAGGAAAGAACAGCGTTCATACACGAGCCCATTGGATGGCATGAAGAAGCTGGGCAAAGTGAGTGACTGCCATTACAACTTCAAAAGATCCTGTGTTGAGAAGGCAGATCATCCATACCAAAGAGAAAAAATCAGCATCCCACCAGCAGATAGCGTTCGTATGACCGAAGTCCATAAGGATGTTTTGAAAAGTGACTTTAGCCAGTAATAAGTGTTTGATATTCCCTTTGAGGCCATAGTACTGTACTTATGACCAAAGTCCATAGGGCGGATTTTCTACGAAATGACTTCACGTTTGTATAAGGTTGATATTCTTTTGGTACTCTTTAGTGAGAGGTGATAGGATCCAACTTAAGAGTGACAGGTGATAAGTTCCTCTCAACAAGACCTAATCCTAGAGGAAGACATTTTATATATACTTTACTTTTCAGTCCGTTCCAATTCCAGTTCAGATTTGTGGCACATTTGCATTATATTATCAACACTATAACTATTGAATTGTATAATCCGTTATTATACTATTATTAACTGACATACTGAACTAAACAACACTTATGGACCTTATCGCGGAATCGAATTTTTGATCGAGACCTATAAAAAGGGTCACGAAGTTATAGTGTGTGACATCATAATGCAAATAACCTATTAAAATGTAAGGTATCGTTGGTTTGCCTGGTGGCCATGTTAGTCATGTGAACAGTGAAATTTCTTTCCTTTGGGAAGAAAACTCTATTTTTATGGAAACAGGGTTGCCGTGCAAACATCCTATTGTTGATATTATTTATTTCCTCAGGGAACTTAAGGCATGGCTAAGGTTTTTCAAAAGACCACCCACAGCCAATTTAGAGATCCGTTATTATCGATCAATGACATTAATTTTGTAGATCCATGCTAATAGCGGGTTTTATATCTAACTTGATTAATCAGGAGTGTGTTTGTTAGTATCACGTGACATTGCTCTGTCAGAAGACACAAAATGCGTTTTTAATTTTTAACATATTTGCTACCAAATTGTTAAATGTCTGCATTGTTATTCTGCCTTGTAAGGCGGTATACATGATCTGCAATCTCTATTAGAAGTTATTAAGCAATTTCGTAAGTCACGTGACCTATTTGCCTCAACTATTTGATTTCTATTAAACTTGGACATGCTCACAATGTGGGCGGCACGGTGGTGTAGTGGTTAGCGCGTCGGACTTTCAACCTGAAGGTCGGTGGTTCGAAGCCCGGTCTCTGCCGTCGTGTTGTTTCCTTAGACAAGAAACTTTACTCCACACTGTCTCTCTCCACCCAGGTGTATAAATGGGTACCGGCGACAAAATGCTGGAGGTAACCCTGCGATGGACTAGCATCCCATCCAGGGGGGAGTAGCAATATTCCTAGTCGCTTCATGCTATAGAAACCGGGTTTAAGCTCCGGCCGTTGAGCCTTCTGGCTCGAGTGCGCGACTTTACTTTTACCTAAGATGCTAAAGAATGGTGCCCAAAAAGTTAATTTTATTTTATTTTATGTTCATCATTTTATCCTGAAGATTTTAATCGTTGACGTTCAATTACAGGTCACGTGACTGGAATTCGAACGTCAAGAATATTTTATATTGCTAAGGCTATTGAAACAATGTTGCTTGCCAATTATTAGAAAGATTAAATAACTTCCATGCCTTAAGTTGTTTGAGTTGGCAGCTCAGGACGCAAAGTTTAGTTACCTTGACTTGTAATGGTTATTTGCAGTCGCTAACTGGCTTAAACCATCTACAAATCTTTTCATGGTTTTTTTTTTTCAAACAAATTTCATTTTTTAATGAGATAGTCCTTCTGTTTTCGCCCTTGTAAACGTCATTACCTAAAAGTGTAGCCAAGCCCCCAAAAGGAGTAACATTTACAACAACAAAATTGTGAGAGAAGAAATAAAGAGTTGAAATCGTTTACCAGCTGTTTACATTTAATAAACAACGAGTAGTCTGTCTTTTCATTCGCTCAGAGTCGAACAATCTGTTTAAAAATCGCCTAAAAATCGCCTTCGATTTTCACGTGATCCCTGAGAGAGAAAAAAGACTACTTGCAGTGTAACCGTTAAATAACGAAGGCGGCATGTTATAAAATATCGGCGAAGATGTTTTGCTGTAACGTGACCTAAAGTAAGAAAACTGAAAGTTTGCTGAAAGAAAACAAAAATACCAGTACCTTAGTTGCGTTCCTTTTAGTAAATCCACTTTCTGTTTAGACTGTTCACAGTCCCCTATTTTCGCGTGTGTTCGACGAGTTCGATAGTTCATCTCGCCGCCATCTTTAATGTCATGGCGCGATAAAAAAACTGGGGAGAGTACAAATATTGCTCAGGGGACAGAGGTAAGTGAAGGTAGCGTCGCGAGCGTCGCGTTCCCATTTTTACCGCCTCCTCTCTCCCCCGCCACGTACCCTGAGCGTTTTTTTTTACTCTCCTCAGTTTTTATCGCGCCGTGACAAAACGCCGTGACGAACTGAACGATCGAACTCGACGAACGCACTGTGAACAGTCTACTTTCTGTTTGACGCGTGTTTGCTATGAATTGTAGACCACCTTGGCCAAGTTCTCAAGTGGAACTGCTAACTAAAACTCGCCGGCGCAAAAAAAGATTGAAAACTTCCAAGCGAATAATATTAAGCTAAATAATAAAAACTCGCTGGCGAAATGTGAAAACTCGCTACCGAAAGTCAAGCACTCGGTTGCGAAAATTAAATACGAATAAATAATTTATATACTTCAAAGAATTTCAATCACTTAAAAAAAACACTGTTTCAGAAAAACCGGAAGGAAAAAATAGCTGTTTCGGTGTTTCGCTGTTTCGGTGTTTCGTTTCGGTGTTTCGTGGTTTAATACTGTCCTAAAGCAGATGCCAGGTTTCCTAAACAATGCACTTTGGATTTCCCTCTAATTCCATGAACCTTGAGATACCTGCATGCAGGTATAATATGACGATGCAACTGCACATGACTTGATGTTGTCTTTCCAAACACTTTACAAACTATTTTTTTCTGCTGACTGAAGAGGCATACAGGGGCTAACAGCTGTTGAAGGGATAATTAACAGTTTTTAGGGATAAAAATGAAAAAAACTAGTAGATGAATTAATCGTTTCACTTTAACACTGGGTATGATTTGATACTGACTCTACAAATAAAGTGCACAAAAACACACAAATAACATGAAGAAACTGAGATCAGTCGAATAGTAAATTTTTGACTTATACTTTGCTCAAGGCTTCAGATTGCTTCTTGCATGGTTATTAATTGCTTTCTGCATGGGTGTTTGTTTGGAATGCTTTGCCATTAAATGTTACATCGAAGCATTTGGGAATGACTTTCAACTGAGAAAATAAGATTACAAGTGCATTGACTGCTATTGTTGACTTATTTGGACTATGATGAAGGGAATTATCTTCTTAAGACATCCTTTGGATAAGATTATTCAGCTCGACATTACTCTGTCATGCATCATGGGTAAACAATGAAAGCACTGCAGAAAATCTGACCAAGACCCGACAATCTGACTTGTCTGATCTGAACCTGTTATTTTTCTTTAAGGGATGATTGAAATCCAGCCTCCACCATCAAGTCACTAACTTGCAGTTGACGTTTTACTGAAAATTTGCTCTTTAATAGACATAACACATTGCATACTCCAAAAAATATAGTAAGCACAAAGCTAAACAATGGCAAAGAAGCCACAATCATGATAAGCCAAAACTCAAGTATAAAGTCAAGTATCAATTTCAACTTTGAGCTCTAAACTGAGAAGCAAATTTCTAATGACCCTAACTTTGTTTTGTGATGAAAAGCTTAAACTATAAAAAACAAAACATCCAGTCACACCTCCCTTAGTCACACCATTTATCAGGGCTTTTTATGCGAACTTCTATGAGGGACAACAATAAGCATGTGGTCTAAACACATGCAACGTAATAAAAAGCTGAAATAAAAATCCTCAGTAGACCTCAGTACCTTACCAATGGATGTGTCACTGGAAGAGTCATCATCCGACAAAATGTCGGTGTCATTACCAGCAGACGTTGGAGCAGATTCTGAGGATTCTGAGCCTGACTCCCACGCCTTAATTGTGTGGCTCCATATCAATAATCCCCCAAGGATGGGGGTATCATGACCAAGAGCTCTACATTTTGAAGTAAAACACAAAGTCTTAAGTGGAATGAGAAATTCAAGCACGTAACCGTGGACGACAATCCTGCTGGTATACGTTGGATCAATAGTGATCTGATCGGTTTAACAAATGAAATATACTATAAAAGCAAAGACCGATACAACGTAGATACAAATTTTAAAAAAGTGTACTATATTTCGGCTGGTCAAACCAGCCTTCTTCAGGTACAATGAGGTAGAATTATACAACTTTTTATTGTGCAAATTTTAGGGGCTCGTGTAATATAATATTAAGTAATGTTGTTAATTCTAAATTAAGTTCATTGTACTGATTCCATTGTTGTATTTTAGGATCACCAATTATTATAGTTTTAAATATTGATGTAATTTTTGTAAAAGTCTTCTTAATTTCTACGGCTAACTGGAAGACCACTTATAGTGAATGTGACACCGTGATGAAATAAAGATTGTAGTGGTAGTACTAGTGGTAGTACTAGTAGTAGTAGTACTAGTAGTAGTAGTACTAGTAGTAGTAGTACTAGTAGTAGTAGTACTAGTAGTAGTAGTACTAGTAGTACTAGTACTAGTAGTACTAGTACTAGTATTAGTAGTACTAGTACTAGTACTAGTAGTACTAGTACTAGTACTAGTAGTACTAGTACTAGTACTAGTACTAGTACTAGTACTAGTAGTAGTACTAGTAGTAGTAGTAGTAGTAGTAGTACTAGTAGTAGTAGTACTAGTAGTACTAGTACTAGTAGTACTAGTACTAGTAGTAGTAGTAGTAGTAGTAGTAGTAGTACTAGTACTAGTAGTACTAGTACTAGTAGTAGTACTAGTACTAGCACTAGTAGTAGTAGTAGTAGTAGTAGTACTAGTAGTAGTAGTACTAGTAGTAGTAGTACTAGTAGTAGTAGTACTAGTAGTAGTAGTAGTACTAGTAGTAGTAGTACTAGTAGTAGTAGTACTAGTAGTACTAGTACTAGTAGTACTAGTACTAGTAGTACTAGTACTAGTAGTACTAGTACTAGTAGTACTAGTACTAGTAGTACTAGTACTAGTAGTACTAGTACTAGTAGTACTAGTACTAGTAGTAGTAGTAGTAGTAGTAGTACTAGTACTAGTAGTACTAGTACTAGTAGTACTAGTACTAGTAGTAGTACTAGTAGTAGTAGTACTAGTAGTACTAGTACTAGTAGTAGTAGTAGTACTAGTAGTAGTAGTACTAGTACTAGTAGTACTAGTAGTAGTACTACTAGTACTACTACTAGTAGTACTAGTACTAGTAGTAGTAGTAGTAGTACTAGTACTAGTACTAGTAGTACTAGTACTAGTAGTACTAGTACTAGTAGTACTAGTACTAGTAGTAGTACTAGTAGTAGTAGTACTAGTAGTACTAGTAGTAGTAGTAGTAGTAGTAGTAGTAGTAGTAGTAGTAGTAGTAGTAGTAGTGGTGGTAGTAGTGGTGGTAGTAGTGGTGGTAGTAGTGGTGGTAGTAGTGGTGGTAGTAGTGGTGGTAGTAGTGGTGGTGGTAGTAGTGGTAGTAGTGGTAGTAGTGGTGCTAGTGGTGGTAGTGGTGGTAGTGGTGGTTGTGGTAGTAGTGGTGGTAGTAGTAGTAGTAGTGGTAGTGGTAGTGGTAGTGGTAGTGGTAGTGGTAGTGGTAGTGGTAGTAGTAGTAGTAGTAAAATTCACATTGGCTTTTTATATATAGTTGACATGTATACGTAACAACGGAAATACGTAGGGCTGCACCAAGAAAAATAATGATAGATAGAAATAAAATAGCTGAGTAATGAAAAATATACAGAAAACAATGATAGGAAACTAATACAAAAGTGAATTAGTATATTTCTTTGCGAATGTTGAGGCACAGCCATGGGTACCAGGATGGCTCCCTCTTTTGCTAATGTTTTTCTCGGTTATTTCGAAGCCAATGCTCTCGAAAAAGCCCCATTTCATCCCCACACTTGGCTGCGATATATCGATGATATTTTTATGATCTGGACCGAAGGTTTAGATAACTCCTCTCCTAATCACACTGCTAATGACATTCAACTAATCCCCATTGAAAAAAATTTTCTCTAACCGGCCGAGACTCGATACGTTAGGCCAAAGAAGCTTTTTTAATTTCTAAAGGCAAAACACTTGTTCCTCACGGCCTCAATATTCGCGAAGAAATATACTAATTGTTCACTTTTGTATTAGTTTCCTTTCATTGTTTTCTGTATATTTTTCATTACTTAGCTATTTTTATTTCTATCGCTGTTATTTTTCTAGACGTAGCCCTATGTATTTCCGTTGTTACGTATACATGTCAACTATATATAAAAAGCCAATGTTAATTCTTCCTCATTATACCTAAGGAAGGCTGGTTTGGCCAGCCGAAATATAGTACACCTTTTAAAATTTGTATCTACGTTGTATCGGTCTTTGCTTTTATAGTATATTAAGTGGAATGTCTGCTGAGACAAACCAAAAACCCTTTGTGGGGGCAGAGGGTGTTTTTGTTTCCTGGAGAAACGTTTTGTTTCTTTTCACATATACATGTATCATCAAATAAAATTGTTTGACAACCCTCATAGCTGTGTCACAAATTTATCATTCTCTTGCGCTCATAGAGGACTGCTTTAATATGTTGTCTGATTCCATCTGGACGTCAGAAAGGAAACAAAGGAAAAGAAAGCATAACCTTTTACATCTGGAAAAATTATCTACTTAGTTAAGCCTGCTACAAAACAGCCGTTTATTGGGATTGGGTTGATCTTGAATTAATTTAAAGCTTGTCCTTGCAATAGTTCATTCAAATGCCAAACTATGAAACAGCTGACAGTGATCATATACATAGTAGTACTTTTAGAGTATTTTAAATTCAAGTTTCATTGCCATGTTACGATGAAAAATAAAGCAGAAATGAAATGGTGTATTTCAAAGGAAAAGCAGCATCCTCAAACAGGCATGGCACCAACAAATAAAAATGTTAAGGCACCTTTTTCGAGTAAATATGGAAAGTAAAAAAGTTAAGAAATTGACTCCTGGGTTAAAACCTTTCACTGTTTTAAGGAAAAACTACAAAACAAACTAGTATATTGGTTAAAAGTTTTTGTAAAACTACTAAAATCTCACACCTTTCCCAAACTCAGTTGACTTGATACAGCTATCATCTGCAAGTTCGTCTACTAAGGCATTAACTTTTGCAGCTGCTTCCGGGTTTGATCTTATCGACGGTATTTCATTTCCTGGGAATTTTTCACCTGTGGCTTTACTTATTCTTGTTAGACTGCAATGCAATTCAAAAGACAAAATATTCTATTGAGGGAGATGGCCACAGTTTTAAATTTACAAAGAAACATTGTCATACTTATACACTCATGTAAACTAATTTAGTTGAAGGGTCTAGTTTTTTAATCTCTGCTGCTGTTAACTTCTCCTTTCTTGTAGGTGGGCTGTATTTGATGTTTTTCGGCAACACAACTGAACTTGTCTTTGCAATTAATTGTGGCACTGCATGTACCTCACCTAAAGGGGGAAAAGGTGTCAAAGTTTAGCGAAAATTTATAAATCCCACCCAAACAATTTAACAACTTACTGTAAGCAGGAAAATGGGAACAAAATGGATGTGAATTTATCACAGCCTATAACAGGCACTGTTAAAGAGATATTGTATAAAAGAGGCAGTTGACGTTTTGCCTGATAGAATTAATGCAGCTGGTATAGTAGAACGCAAAGTCTTCATCTTTGATTTTTGTACCAGTCCAATTACCCAAATCACAGGTAGCACAAATGTTTAAAACTTACAGATAACAGAGATTTAAATTTAAACATTCTTCTGTCGATGAGCTAGGGACACAAACCCTCAAAAGCTTGTATTTTGATCGGAGGCTTAATTAAAATAAAGCTTAAGTAGGACGTTATATCAAACCTTTCATCGAAAGTTCGCATCATGCAATTTTGGCGAATCGTTTGCACGGGCTGGCACAGGAGGCGAAATGAAGTAAATGTACTTTACTCCATTTTAATATTGATGATTCGCAATAGTCATAAAAAATCACGATTGCTTTCATTCACAATTCTCCATTTAAGACTCCAAAAAACACGTGCTTTTCTTCGGCAAAGTTGGACTAGACACGCAGAAAATGAACAAAAGAGGACGAAAAATGTAAGGTCGTACCTTGAATGTTCTCTAAGGATTCAATGTGCGAAATAAATTCCATCTGCTCCCCAACAGTTGTTAGTCCACATACCTGGAACACACTCTTGTCTTGAGACTTCTTCATAATTGACAAAGTGTCGCCCTTTCACTTTTTGTTCTGTCAACAAAATAAAAAAAGACCAGAAACTCGACTAAGCTGCACAATTTATCGAGGAGCCACGAGCTTTTAACACTTTGTTGATCCCCTTAATGGCAGCTTACCAGCGAATTTTTCAATAACTTCTTTTTCGAACACTTTTTATCTCGTTAATGCGCATGCGCATTAAGCGAGATTTCGGAGTCAGTCACGAAAAAAGGGACAAAAGTTGTTAACAAAATTTTGTGGACTTTTGTCCGGGGGGATTTCTTCCTTCTTCTTTATAGAAGTTATATTAGGGCATTGAAGATATGGTTGGTTAAACCGGTTAGGATTTCAAGAAGGGCGTCACATACTGCACCTAAAATTTTTGGGGAGCACCCCCGGACCTATTGTTAATTTCCCTAGGGTATTGGGATGTCAGAACTTGTCATGAACTTGTCATATCTCACATTACGTTACCGCAAAGGCATTAAGTTCTTCTTAAGTTTCGATATCTCACGTTACCTATCAGCTTCAATCATTTGTCGTAAAGCCAAAAATAGGTCAAATGCGTTTTTTGGCAAACGCAGTTTGAGAATTTCGCGGTGTATTTTTACGAATGGCGACGTTTTAAGAAAGTTAAATGTTTTAATATGAGCGATATGGCAGAGCAAAATTTGCGTTTGTTCTAGTACGCGGGTGGCGGCTTAGAATTTTAATCATGAACGCTTATCAGCATAAGTGGAAAAGCGTTATTTCCTAAATTATTCTAGAGCTCTCACGCAAGTATGAACCTACCTGCCATGATCTATCAAGAAACGAAACATAATTATTATCAATTCGCTGTTCTGACTCAAATGAGTTCAAATTTTATATTCAAGTTCCGATGAATTTCATTGCATTCTCAAATGCTTGTTCATTTGGCTCCGATGGTTTTATGTCGGTGGAAAATTTCCGGGAAAGTTTAAAATTTTACAAGATTTTGGTCTATTCTCTTGCCAAATAATGCCATTTCAATGTAATCGATTTTTGTTACAGTTAGCGTAAACTTCTAGTTCTACGAAGGGTTCGAGTTTAATCAATTTTTGCATAACCGGAATTCAATTGGATAAAAATGTACGACAATGAGTCGTACACTTGTAATAAGCTGAGCGTGCAAGGCCTAGCCGTGTGGTTTTAACGCAATGAGAAGTTCGTGGACAATATAATAATTAAGGCCTTTAAAAATCAGTTGAAATCATTAATTCAAATGGATGGACTCAATACCTATTTAGTTTACTCTTAATTCAAAAGATAAATAGTATTGAAATATTTATGAAGAGGAATTTAACCGTTGCAACCCCTTAAAACTGTACTTATCTATATCCTTGGTGCACTGTATTAAATTTTTCTTAATAGGTTTTTAGAAGACTTACCTTCTACTTGCAGCTGAAAAAGCTAGGCTTAAACGTAACAGTCGCTAGACTGTCAAAAATGCCAACGAAGGTTTTAGCGAGCTCCACGCAGCTATAAAGCGTAGCGAATACAAGCTAAAATCACAGCCTTTACTGAGACACTTACGATACGACCAAAACCAGATCGCTGCATTCACCCATCTCATAAAATAGAAGTCTGTATACAGGTGAACATTTCAAGTTCGTTTACCAACAGGTTGCAACTGAACTGACTGAAAATTCTAAAAACTGACAGGAATCTTCTGCGACACCTCCTTTCAACAACCTTGACGGGCTTTTTTAATTTCGTTCCTATTACAAATTAAGTTATCGTCTCTTTTGTAGAATAATACGTAAACATTGGGAACATCAAACTTTAAGAGGGTATAAAGGAAAAGTAACACACATCTGAACAGCGCCACCATTTTGGACGGCAATCTATCCGTTCCGATGTTAATCGCGTAACTCTTTCTTCCTTTCCGGTTCTAGATTTCTGTTCGTGAAATGACCAGATTTTTTCCGGATATATAATTGATACTATCCATTAGATTATTACAATGGAACTCAATTCATTCCATAGGTGTCAGAACATTCATTGAAGCGTGATGCTTGAAGTTGTTTCTCGCGGTGAATTTGCCTGTAAAGAGCTGTAAACCCGGCGCAGCTTTTTCTCGACAGCTACAGTGAGCTTACTTTACCATTTTGTAAACAAGGCCAAACACACGACAAATTAATCTAGCACTGTTAAATGAGGGCGCTAATGGGTGTACCCAATTGTCAGTTAACTACTATTTTTTTTCGGCCAATTGTCAGTTAACAAGAGGCTACACTGGTAGCCTATACTCATGCGCTTGTATAAGAAAGTTTTATGTTTTTCTTTTTTAACTGGGTCACGCTGTCGGAAATCGGTTTATTTCAATATTTTCATTCATTGATCTTATCAAGTGATTTAGCTTGACAAGTAGGAAATTACGTATATCAGTAAGGCTTTTAAATTTGCAAAGTTAAGATAAGGTTACTTTAAAGGCCATGAGAATGAACAGAGTGAATGCGTTTTCGGGATTGGACTTAGAACAGCCGCTTTACGAAAATTATTCGACATTAGATTCTCATACAAAAACCATAATTTCTCACCTGTCAAGATAGCTTCCAAAACCGTAATAAGGATCGTCAGTATTAAAGATGTCTGTTTGATACACGATCGTACACAGAGAGTATGGGAAGGAAAAAAATCGAAACTCACTGATGCTTGTGTCCAATAAAATACGGTGTGTCCACTTACTTTGAAGTCTGCTTAATACAGGTTTTAGTGTAATCAGAAATCTTACTCATTTAATCTAACATTGAAATGGGCTCGTGTGGTCAACCCCTGGGTCAACCCGCGTTCGCGTGCTAGGACAAAATGACGAAACAAAATACACACCTTGTATCTCACTTGTCGCACTTCCCATTAGAAAAGGTAGCTCCATTTCCAACTGAGCCTTTGTAACAGCTTTCCCGTCGATCTCCTCTAATCGGAACAACTTTAAATCAAACTCACCGAGTCCAAACTTTCCGCTTATTGTTTGATTATATGTCCATTGAATTGTGCTTTGTCATGTCAAACGGTATGCGACTTATGTGTCATTCGAATGCCGATCCTTTGTCATCATCTCGATAAAAACTCAGAATAACTTTGACCACGCCACTCGACGCCATCACGGAGATCAAGGTCAACGCTCTACGACCCTGGTACCTTTCGCATATAATATCGGTTAATATGTCACCTGGTCATGCAGCGAGGCAGGTAAAAGTCACAAAATAGCTTTGCTGTTAGGAAAAAACTATGTTGCTTTTATTAACAACAACAATCGTTAATTTAGTATAATTAATAGAATGTCACTTAACTGTTACCGTATTTTCTCGATTAAACGCCGGGCCCCGAATAAACGCCGGGTATAATTAAGGAAGTTGTAAGTAAGCTCCTCAAACGTTTGTTTGTGGTATAATTAACTTAAGATTTAAGGGCAAGGTACAAGGCTGCCAAGAAAAACGAATAATAACCCTTTCTTAAAAAATGGCGGGCGAGAAAAAACTGCTGATACAAAGAAACGCCGGGTCCACAAGGCCAAGTTTGAAATAAACGCCGGGGGCATTTAATAGAGAAAATACGGTAACTTTTCATTTATCAGTTGACTACTATATTTTTGGGCAATTGTCAGTTAACTGTTAACCCCATCAGTACCCTCCTAAATGCACTGGTGTTCTGAATTTCACTTTTGCCGGAACGCAATTGGCATGAAAACAAAACGAAAAAAAACTCGCGAGATAATAACGCCTTTTGTCACAACATTTCACCCACGACTGAAAAACCTTAAACAAATACTGATTAAAAATGGAGTTTCGTTCAAAACCAACCATTCCTGAAAACTATTTACAAAACGCCGCCTAACACATCATACAAAACGTAACTCACTTAACGACACGACTCGTAAGAGCCAAACTTTGAAAGCTAATATAAATGCATCGCAACCGCAAAACCACATAGCGGAGTCGGTGCAGGCCTGTCATGAACCTCATTTCGATCTAAGGGAAACTAAAAAAGTGACCGCCAGGAGTGGTGCCCTGTTTATCCGCTCCAGACCCAATATTTTCTATATAAGTGCGTCCATAGCAGACGTGACCGAAAAATGATCACGTGATCACCATTGTCCCGCCATTTTTCACGTCAAAATATATAAAACAGCAGACTTGATACTTTAGCTAACTACAAAACTTTCCGTTTCATTATGCAAGAGTAGGAACAGCAAAATACCATAAATTTTGACTTTCGTTCTATTTTCGAATACTACTGGAGAGTTGAAAAAGAAATGGCTGATGGCGCGATGTCTGCTAAACATAGCTCAAATTGTCCTGGCATGGGGAAAGGCAGCTCTTGAGAAATGATATGTTGTTACGGCCTCCTTCCATTAGATTCGGCAAATGTGAAGTTCAATGTTTGAATCAGGCCTTACTTTAAAGAATATTAAAGATTCAGTCACCATTTGTTGTGTCAATTGATATTTTGATAATTAATATTAACGTCTCATCTGATCAGATATAAAGTCATTGCACGTGACGTATTATCGATGTGGGCTTTTAATTGTTTCGAGATTGCGGCAATCTATTGTATTTGATTTAGAAAGTCTTTTCCATTGTCAAATATCCCAACAGAAAATAGACAATGAATAACTGAAAATGCACTGTGTAAATTGAACCAACAACACATTTTCATCGTCAATTAGCTAGCAAGGCGGGAAAAGTCTTTCACTTTCACTTCACTGACATCAAAATTATTTACATTCACACTCGTGATTCTTTGTTACTCATAACTTTTTTTGACTTGCACCAACACGAATTTTCAAACCAAGTTCTCTCAATCTTCTCTATCCTGCCAAGAACCATATCCAGTTGACTACTGCGCCTCGCATTTTCTACATAATGTCTGATTCTACAACGCCATCTTTACCATATTTATTTTATATTTATTTTAGATTCTTCTTTTTTTAACCTCATGTTTCAACGCATTAACGAGATGGCTTTAAGAGCCCTTTGATTTCTTCTAGAAATTGCCCAACTCTCTCCACAGACCATTCTGCAAGAAAAGGCGGGAATCATGTTTCGAGCTTTAGAAGTATCAAACAAGAAACGATAGAAAGTCACCGTAGCATACCTCTGTAATCTTCTTCCATATTAACGAAAAAAAAAACACCACAAAAACGCGATTAAATACGCTCCACAGTCTGTAACCTATCTACACTCAGCTCGAAGGCAAGATGTGGTTTGAGTGCATGCGCAGTATCGCTGCCTTTCAAAAGGACTGGGTTCTAAGACTATTTCCAGTCCTTCTCCGCAGTAACGGCTGCAGTCTTCCAGCAGTCTTGCAGTCACGCGAAGAGTAATGGTGGTCCGAAGATTTAGAAGATGGCAACTCCTGATCCAGTGTTTTTGTACTGTATATGCAGTGAAAGTGACGTTCAGCCACATGTTCATTGTCAGTGCGGAATTTGTGATAATAAGCCCGTATCAAGAGCAACCGCTTACAGACATTTCAACAGAACAAATCAGTTACTCGCTCAAACTGCAAGTGATGGCTATCGCGATGATAAATCGAAAGCAGTTGTGCGGTCGAAGATGATAATTATTGTTTTAGTGGTCAAGGAGACAATGCTTCCGAGGCAGATTATGGCAGTGACGAGGAAGACATCTTTTCTGGAAGTCATATGAACGTGCCTGACATGCATACTGATGAAGATCAATCTGGTCGACATTCTCAGGAGGAGTCTGTGGGAATAGCCTCCGCAACAGAAGAGGACATGATCTCTGAAAGGATCTTAGAGGCAGTTCTTGATGCACTTGAACTTCAGCTTGAATTGAAAATCTCTCAGATTGGATTTGAAAAAAATTCTGGAATGGGGCAAGAAACTATTTTTGGCGACACACCCTCAACTGGAGAACTTGGATTCCAATCATTTTCGGGCAAAGAGAATCATGGTTGTGGTGCTTTGGAAGTACAAATTGCAACAATGTGCAAAGAGGACAGATGCAAGGCAGATGAAGTTTTTGTCGTAGGGTCTGTTCCTTCCAAATAAAAGACCGGTTGCCCTTGACCCATTTCGCCCCCCCCCCCCTCCCCCTTATTGAAGAGATAGAGAGAGGTTTTATTGAGGGTATAGAGGTGAATTATTCACTTGATACTCCGTGGAGGGAAGCTGGTCCAACCAAGCTAAGACATCTTTTATTACTTTGCACAGCTGATTACCCAGCAATGTGTGAACTGTGTAAATCAAAGTTCTGTGGAAAGTCACCTTGTAGAAGATGCAAGTGTGGCTTCAAGCGTGCAAGTGGAGAATCAACAACGCATTATTATGGAGACTATCGTAGGGCAACTAGATTTCCATGGTCAAGACGTGTAATTGAGGAGCATATACTTCAAGAAATAGAAGAAGAAGAAGAAGAAGAAGAAGAAGAAGAAGAAGAAGAAGAAGAAAGGGTAACAGTGGCAACTACAAGGTCTCAAGAAGTTGCTTTCACAGGTTTTTCTATATATTTTGCATAGATAACCAGACATTCAGCGTGACTGTGTTATTGATGTAATGCACACAGTTTCCCTTGGAATTATCAATCATCATTTTTCATACATATTAAATGACGAAGCTACTGACAAGAGTGCATTACAGGAAAGACTACAAAATTTTCCATGGAGTCCTGATTTACGCGCATCGCGGTACCCCTCAAACATCAACCGTACTGGCTTTTGGAAAGCAGAGGACTACCAGAAGTTTGCTTTCCCAGCTTCTGAACTAGTGTTAGGGGGTTTAATTAACGACCAAGATTATGAAGTGTGGGAGACACTTCCACGGATTGTAGAGTTTCTTTACTATCAAGGGCGAAATGGATGGAACATCGATTCAGCTACTGTTTTTAAGGACATGTGTATTCGCTATAACATTTTGCTAGAGGAAAGATATGGTCTATCCAGTTGTCATTTAGTCAATCATCTACTCACCCACATTCATGAGGATGTTGTAAATTTTGGATCCCCAGATAACTTCTGGTGTTACGATTTTGAGAGATCTGTAGCAAGGTATATTTCTATATCAAACAACCATAAAAATAATGAACTGACTTTTGCCAGAGCTGAGTTGCGACGGGAAATTTTAAAAGTACAGGGATCTGTTAATGTACAGTCTAATGATGGTCTGTCTGGTCTATCTGCTAGAGTGCTGATGACACACTGTTGTGCAAGTCTGTCGGAAATGTCTACAATTGTTGCCTCTATTCCTTCTGAAAGGAGACATCATGTATTACCTGAATTTTTTGTTCTTGGGCATCTAAAAGGGGTACACTGGAATGTAAGGGCACAAAGAAATGAAGTGCTACAAATTCTGTATGACGAAAATGGAATTACAGGTACTGATGATGATCTGTCTGATGTTGCAAGTGAGTGTCGCAGCATTTCTTTTACTCAACAATATGGACATAAAAAGGAGACCTTCAAAGCGGGTGACTCTGTTATTATTGAAAGCATTAAAAATGGTTTTGAAGTATTAAGAATAACAAAGATTCTGAGAATAGAAGTGCACGAAGATCATCAAGTTATCATTATTGGAGATGCATTTCAATATGTGATTAGTGACTCTCAGCCTGCTCGCCATCCTTGGACACAATATCTTATTGTAGAGACATCAGGGACTGAACGTGTTTGCCATGCATCCAGCATTAGAAGGCACACTCTTTGTGAAGATAGTCGTAATCTTGCCAGCCAAAGGCAATTGGTTTGTATTAGATTATAAACGCCCTGATTTTCCAATTACTTTTGTGACTGTGCCTTCCTGGCTACTAGAGAGAGATATGGTATTGGTTAAAGGCGACGATGTGGAACTATGGAGGGCTTTTGTTCAAACAGTCGGTGAAAGGACACGGACAGTCCGAGCACACTTTTATGTTCCTCATCCTCGCTGGGGAAGGGAGTCACGCTTATGGGTGCGCGAGGGATCCGTACCCCAAAACATTTCATGGAAATCAATTCTGGGAATTTGCAAAGGCTCTTGGCGAGGACAACGAAGAGGAGTGTTCAGAGAAGATGACTGACCTTTTCAATTCAACAGTAGCAAGTTACCTTTTCTAAATATTTGCTAAGGCAACATGTGTTTTTAGTTTTATTGGAAGTAAGAGAATACGTTAGAATATGACAATGATAAGTCCAAGAAAGTGATGAGACATTAAAGATGTGAGTGGAATTCGAGTTATTTTGTTGAGTGTACAGTTACAGCTATTTTTAAGTCCTTTAAATCATTTACCTGAGAGCAGGTTTCTGTCTTGCATGTCTTTAAGTGTTTACGAAGTCGTTTGCGTATTATCTGTCACCCAGTTGGTTTTTACGCCCCCTTGCACGTATAAAACAAACTGACTGCTCGCAGGGTAGAAATCATTTACATATTTTAATTATTTTTTAATTGCAAATAAAATTGGGAATTAGATAATTCCCAAATTCAAAATCAATCTGTCAACGATATTGTGAATCCCCAAATTTGGGAATGCAATACCCAAGTAATTCCCAAAGTTGGGTTATCAAATTGGGATTTCACTTGCGATTCCCAAATTGGGAACTTGTTATTATTTCCTGTGCCGGAATACGTTCAATCGAACGCCACCTCAAAGCTTCGTACATGACTAAAACGATAAAAAAAAAGATTGTACTCACATTTGAAACGTCCCGATGTAGCCTGTAGTCTCAGATATTACTCATTTTATTTCAATAGTTTAAATTTAACAAATTAAAGAAATATACCACCTGCATATAGCAAAGCTAATCAAGGCAGGTTGTATAATTTACAATCAAATTTAGCAAACACAAATTATTAGTAAAATCAGGTAAATAATAAATAAATAATTAATTAAAATAATAATAATAATAATAATAATAATAATAATAATAAATAAAATAAATAAATAAGTAAAATAAATAAATTAAATAAATAAATAAATAGGTATACACACACATTCACAGATAGCTAGCATTTACATGAGTAGTGCAAGAACCTATAATAATAACACATAGAAGATAAAGAAGTTATAATAATAGCTGGAGTCTAATTAATGATAATTGGTAATTTTCAACATTAACGTAGAGACCTCAACATAATCATCCTCATTACCAAGTAACGTAAGTAAAAATTGGTGAATTTTATTTTTGAAAGGTTTTTTTCCTAAGCTTACGCAGGTTAGGCTTCAGGCAATTCCAAAACTTAGCTCCGAAAATGGAAAACGAATTAAGATAAATACTCAGTCTTGATTTATTAACATATAAATTCCCAGCATTAGAAAATCTAGTGTTATATGTATGAACGTCAGATGAACAGGTAAAAAGATCACAGATATTCTGAGGCGCAGAATTAGTAGATACGTCATGCATAAGAGAACAAACTGTTTCAAAATAAAGCATATTGAGGGGTAAAACATTAGCAGAGACAAACAAAGGAATAGTATGAGATCTATTACCAGCAAAGAACATCAGCCGAAGAGCTCGTTTTTGTAAGATAAAGACCTTCCTCAGATAGGTCTGTGCAGCTTGGCCCCAGGCAAGAATACCGTAATATGTATATGGGAAAATCAGAGAACGGTAAATTTGGATTAAAGTATTTAAAGTGCCTTAATCGTGCAATAATTCCAACGACTCTGCTAATTTTGGAGGCAATGTAGTCAATATGATATTTCCAAGTTAAGTTTTTATCGATGAGCACGCCCAGGAACTTTACATAATCTTTACATTCAAGACACGTTTCACTGTTTGAGGCATTATTATATATCCTTATATTGATCTGATAGCTAAGCTTCTTTTGTGATGGCCTAAAGATAACAAAATTGGACTTTTTTGCATTAATGGTTGGCTTATTAGCATTCAACGTACCAGTCACAGACTTTCTGCAATTCAGTGTTGGTTACACTTTCTAGTGACTTCAAATCCTTATCAGCATACAGCAGGTTTGTATCATCAGCAAATAAATAAAAAGAAAGCTTCTTAGAAGAGTTATAAATGTCATTAATATAAATCAAGAAAAGTAGGGGGCCTAAAACAGAACCTTGTGGGACCCCAGTTAGCACATTTCTTTTAGATGATATTTGTTGATCAATTTGAGTAGGATGAGAACCATTCATTTACCGGGCCCCTTATACCGTAATGATATAGCTTGCTCAAAAGAATTGAATGATCCACAGTATCAAAAGCCTTTTTAAAGTCGAGGAAAATATTCATCTCAATATTCGAGATATTCATCTCTTCTGATGATAAATTGTCGATAAGCCCATTCTTGGATTAAACAACGTCCACAAAATCAAAATCTCCAAACAGTTGCCGATAATGGCCGTTCACAAAATTCAAACGGCCCTTGTTTCTGCTCACGTGATATGTGACGTGAAAAAGTGCCGGATTCCGTGATAAGAGGGCGCTCATAAAACAGATACAAGGTATGGCTTTTAATTCTTAAGAAGAGACTTACTGTAATCATCATTCGTGTATAACTTAATGTTTCCTTTGCGGAACGCTCCATAAATCGTCTGTTCACAAAAATAATGTGTGCTCTCACATTAATCTTACATGTAAGCTAAATATATACGAGCGATAAACCTCGCTACTCTAAACACAAGCTTTATAGAGCAAAATAGAATACAACATACGCTGAGGTCACTCGGGTATTTATAATAATAATAATAATAATAATAATAATAATAATAATAATCAACTTTATTTATCGAGGGTAACAGTATAAAATACTGATAAACTCGTGGCCCTCAAGAAAAATTAAAAGTAAACACATACAAAAGAATAATGAAGTAATTATAAATTAGCCTATAAACAATTAAAATATGATATATCTAAGATTTAATAAAATATAAGTATTTGCATTTCGCAGAATAATAACAATAACATTGCCGTATCGATCGTCATAACATTTATGCTTCGATGCGTTCGATATCATTACCGAATGCAGTGTTAATCGAGGAATTATACCATGGTTTGATTTAACAGCGAGCTACTGCGTTAATACCTTTTCTGAAAATGTATATGTCGGGATAAATGTAAAATAAAATGTATTTGACGCGCCATTCGATATCGCCTTATTCCAGTCGGCTCACAAGTCGGTTTCACGTGTGAGGTTGATAATTAACTTCAGCCTCCATATGATCCTGTAGTAAAGGATCGAATCGGGGGGAGGGGGGGGGGGGTTGTTGGCTGCGGGTATGTGTCTATATAAGTCTATAAAACGTTTATTTTGCTGCTGCAATTAAAAAGAAAATCGATATAGCTCCTATTTTTTTCTGTCACTTTGTCACAAATACGTTTAAAACAGTTTTACTGACTCATGGGGGGGGGGGGGGGGGGGGGGGTGAACTTGAAATATATTTTGTGTAACATACCTGTAACAAAGTGCTTTTCTCTCAAAATACAAAGAAAATAGTCTGTTTAAAGTCTGTTTGGAAACAGCTCCTGGTTTTAGTATTTTAAAATCGCCTTTCAAATAGCTTTGACTTATGAATTCAACTTCAAACATGTTCTAAATAGACTATTTATGAGCTATTTAAAAGCGTAGTAATGAATGTCCATTTCAAATAGTATTTAAACATATTTAAAACGTATATTTATTTTTTACTTGTTACAACTACATTATAAATCCACAACATTTTATGATTCTTTTCCAAACAGTGTTCAAATAGTCTATTTAAAACAAAATAGTGTTCAAATACTCTATTTGAAATGTAGTTTTGGCGACAAATAGCTTACAAATACGTGGAAAAACCTATCCGGTTTATTAAATAGCATCTAAATATACCTCAAATACATTTCAAACTCTTACCACTGTTTTAGTTTTTTGTTAAAATATAATAAAAATACACCATGATGAGCTCAAATACAACATCACACACTCGGTTTTGAAGAGACTGGGATCTTGTGAACATTTTGGTGGGAAGTATGATTTAGTTGGAGCGAAAAAAACCCGTCATTTTGCCATTTTTTCAGTGCACTATGCTTCGACTGAGCCAATTTTGGCTTCTATTAGTCTGTATCTATTCGCATGCTCTTCTGTCAGTGCATGGCCTGGCAATTCATGAATTACTTTTCGGAAATCCACACTCGGATTCCAGTAATTTGGTTATTATTATATCTTGAAACGTTAAAATAATTTAATAACTTTTAATAAGTACCGTCATTTTAACCTTGAAGTGAGCAATTTCTTATAAAGGCTTGTATGGAGTTCGACCGCGCGGTCATCGCTTTAAGAGTTCTAACTCATTTTATCAGGCGCAATGTCAACATCCACACTCGGTTTTGGAAAGATTGGAATCTAGTAAACATTTCGGTTGGAAATTTGCTTTGGTTCGAGCGAAAAAACCTCCGTCATTTTGCACTTTTCAGCCAGAAAGATTTCCGTTTAACCCCATATATTAGTTATGCATACTGTTCTTAAAACTAAAACAAAATCCAAAACAACAGAAATCCAAAAGCAAAACAATAGCACATACATACATAATTATGAGCAATAGTTCATTTTGGTAACGCGCACGACCGGAGCAAATGTCTCTTCTGAGGGATCAGTATTTTGGAATGTTATTAAAAACCAAACTAGTCCAGTTAGCCAATCTTACCCACTTTGTCAAAATACCTTTAAACTCGATATAACATCACGCAAACCAGCCCAAACGTACTACTTTAACAATCCACGCTATCAAAACAAAACCAATCAAAGTAATCAAACTCTCATTAACCATTAAAAATATAGTTTGAAAGTTAACACTTTTCACGCACCTACTAAATTAAAACTGACGAAAAGTCTCAACTCCTCTCGCTTTCATGGTCATGTACTGACATTAGCTCTTCGTACCTCTTTAGAATGTTCATTTATGCCGCTATTCGGTTTGCTAACCCCCCCCCCCCCCCCCCCCTGCATTTATTCTCCTCCAGTTATTCCCCTCATGATAGAATAACATAAACGGGAAGACAAAATAGGGCATAACAAGGAAAACACTCTAGCATCGGTCAATGTTTTTGTTTACATAAAAAGACAACTTCATCAATCTTATTCCTACGTAATTAACTTGCCGGTCGCGACCAAAAAGCAAAATGTTAATAACATTATTCGATGGTATCGTACCTCGATTCAGGTTTCGGGTATTCAGTAATGTATGACGCCTCGTTTTACGCTTGAACCTGAATATGTTTCCGCCAGTTTCCCTTGGAAAACACACCGCAACCACTCCATTGTACTTCGAAAGATGAAGGCGGGCAGTTGGGCCATGGCGAGACCACGAGTACTGTTCATACATTTTCTTCTCTCTCTCCCTCCTTCTACTCATAACGAAGCAACGTGCTCAGTGCAAATTTGGCAAAAGCAAAACCTCACCAATGTGTAAAATAAGCATTTTATCGGCTTTTCACTCGGGGATATCAGATTTATTCCGCCCTCGGGCGGAACCAGAAGTGAATAAATCTGCATGATATCCCCTCGTTTAAGGCCGATAACCCTTACCTATTTTACATACTTAAGCTTAAGCACAGGGCTATAAAGGTTTCACCTTTTAGTTTAGCTTCGTTTGTTAGCATTACCACATGCTTGCTCCAACGACTTCAGTCGTAAGCCAAGGCCCCGGTCGGTTTTGGTCCCAGCGGTATGTTCCTGTCACGGTATATATGTCTTTCTCCGACTGTCTCACAGAGAGAAGACGACCTGTGAGGAAACGAGTTCCAGATTTTTTTCGCTGAGATAAAAATTCAAAACGGAAATTTGGGTCTCAATTTTATTTTTTTTCCATGCATAATGTTACATACAACGTTGGGTTTAATGCTATACTATTTCCCATTATTTCGCCCAAGCGATTTGTTCTAAATTTTCTTTCTTGGCAATTAGACTCCTGTTGGTGGATCTGTGAAACAAAATTACACAAAAGTGATATTATCATAACAATAATACACGAGTCATAACAGTCCGTATACACTTGAGTGATATTATCACAACAATAATACACGAGTTATAACAGTCCGTATACACCTAATACACGAGTTATAACAGTCCGTATACACCTAATACACGAGTTATAACAGTCCGTATACACCTAATTGAAAATAATGTTGTCCAGTAAAAAGTACAAACCATGAACGATACGAACGTATGGTTTTCTGGGGAAAAGGAAAAAAACGTATTGTGTTCAAAGATAAATTGCACATATCTTACGAAAACCTTTCAGGAAGGAATAAATCTGAAACATAATTAAACATCCATGTGTGTCTTGGACAACACTCGGAATGTCAGCGAGCCTTACTTGCCTTGTTCCCAGAATTGTGTCGTATCTTTTATAGTTTCTGCTTCTTTCCCGACAACGTTTCTCAGTTCAATTAGATGTATTACAAATCTGAATTGCGCCGTCTCATTTATTCATTTGAATTATTTCTTTCTATAATTATCCAGATAAATCTAATAAGCTAAAGCTAGTACAATTGGAGCCCTGACTAAAAATTCACTCAGAAAAAGATTGGGAAAAATTGGCCTTGGAGATGGCGCTTACATTTCATCCTGAATTGAATTACGTCATACATAGTCCTCGTATTATGTCCGGTTCGAAACGTTATCGGGACTTTCAAGAAACTGGCCCCTGGTTTTAGATGTATGAAAGGACCTTACGATAATAGTGAAGGTTTTATGCATCCGACTCCTTCTTGCCAGAGGATTTTCTCATGTGCTCTCTTTGCATTCATTTTATATCATTACGTTAATCAGCCGAGAGCTCAACATATAGCAAGTTATGGCTTTTTACTGGGCGTTTGACGTCCACAAGAACAATTTGCACAACTTGTTCCTGAATTGAAACAATACTTCAAAATTTGTAGAATAAAACGTGCAAAATTGAAGGAAAACAACTTTTTATCATTAAAATTTTATTCGCGCAATCGAACAATAAAACAAGTCAAATTAATTACTATTCACACTAAAGCACGGTTTCCATATGATTGCTGAAAACAAAGTTCAGCGATCGCAGTAGATGGAAACCACTCCAGCGATCGTAGCGATCACAGCGATCGCAGCGAGAACGATCGCTGCGATCGCTGTGATTCTATTTTAGCGATCGTGGCGATCGTAGCGATCATATGGAAACCACTCTCCAGCGATCGCAGCGACAGCAGAAATACCAGGATGCACTGCGTACGCTCACTCATTTCAAGATGGCTGCCAACACGAACGCTGAGAAAGGGTGCGATTTGACCCTTTTTATGGAAGAAGTGCAAAGAAGAAGATCTCTCGAACCCAAAATCTATGGATTCTCTGTCCTTCCCGTCGTCTTCTACGTTAAAAACACCCATAAGTAAAAGAACAACAAGCTTCAAGTAGGACTCGACGATTCACATCCGCCATGTTTTTTTTTTTTCAGCGATCATATGGAAACCATTAATGCAATCGCTGCGATCGCTGATCTATTTTTTTCAGCGATCGCAACGATCGTAGCGATCATATTGAAACCGTGCTTAAGCTTAAGAAATATTGTTTATCTAAAGCCTGGTTTCCATATAATCGCAACGATCGCTGCAATTCTTGCGATCCTTGCGATCGCTGAGACTTCAGGTTTTCATATGATCGCAGATATCGCAAGGAAACGTCGAGAAGGCCTGCAGCCGATAAACTTTAAGTGCATTATGGGATACAAGGCTTTGGTTTTCAATGCTTTCTGGGACATTTTGGATCGCAGGGATCGCAAGAGTGGTTTCCATATAAAAACCTCTCGATTGCAAGGATCGCAAAGATTTTAGTGCTGAAATTCTCAAGTTAGCAGGAAACGCAGCGCGGGACAACAAGAAAAGCAGAATTATTCCCCGTCGCCACCAGCAAGAGTGGTTTCCATGTAAAAACCTCTCGATCGCAAGGATCGCAGGGATAGAATTTTTTTTTATCTCTGCGATCGCGATCGCAAGGATCGTAAGGTTTCCATATGATCGTAAGGGTCGCTGAACACTTTTTTGTCTGCGATCGCTGCGATCCTTGCGATCCTTGCGATAATATGGAAACCAGATTTATGATCGGAAGGGTCGCACAACCCGTTTTTCTGCGATCGCTGCGATCCTTGCCATCGATCCATGCGATTATATGGAAACCAGGCTTAAAACGCTACATTAATTAACGTTATTGAATCGTCGTCTTGATGCAAAGTTACCAAATGATTACGCAAACAATGAAAATGATTGTTTTCGTAGCTAGCTGGTTACACGTTCTTTTAATTGAATCTTGCATTGGCAATAATAAACATTTATTTTCTGGCAATGAATGGGAAAGGGTGTAATATGAATGCTGTAACTATCAGAAAATGTGCACAGTGGTATCGGTTTATTTAAACCTACATACCACGCTGCTTAAATACCAAGCGTATTGAAAGCTAGAATAAGAAATACGTTTAAAAACATTACCTACGGTGGTTAGTGAAATTTTATTAATTTTTTCGAACAATCGAACGAGGAAAACGAATGTCTATTCCTCGAAAGAATGTTATTAACATTAAAATGAAACACCTATAGACGCCATTAAATGTTCGTCTTAATGCAAAACTCTTTATTGTTCATGCAAAAACATTAAAACTATTGTTATTTTTTTTAAATGTTCACACATTGATTTTAATTAATGTTTCTTTTACGCTAATGAAAATGTATTTCCCCCGGCTAATAATGGGCAAACTGGTCAGTCTTACCAAGTTGAAAGAAATCCAGTTTTAACCTTTCGGATCCACAGCTGTCCCAGTAAACCAAGTTTACTCCCTCTCCTGGCCAGCCACCGTTAGGATGAACACAGTAGTTGTTTTTCTGATTTTTTAACGCATTGTGAGCTTGCATTCTAATATAAAACATATAAGATCAGCTGTAAGATGTTTGTTTCAGTAACCAAACACTGATGACAAAGACATAACCCCTCCGCCCTCCTCCTCCTCTTGTCAGTGCCTCTGCCCTAAATTGTAACCGTTGCGTTTTACAACCTTTTCAGAGTTGTTGTGAAAACGGGAGAGCCTATATTCAAGAAGGTTTCTTTCTCGACGGTAAAAGCGAGGATATTGTACAAAATAGCAGAAATGGGAATAAATGCTCAGTTGTTCAATTCTCAGTAAGGGCAAATAACATGCTATCAAAATTGTTCTGATTAATAAAGTCGCTATTTTATAATCTGGAATGTGATGCTTGGGTAGTACAAAATACTGAACCACATCCAAATAAAAGAGGCCCTGCACAATGTATCTAGCGAACAGTTAATGATTAACTGCGTATTGCATGTAAATGTGTTCTATGCTACATGGACTAACCTTGTATGCTTAGAAATGCTCAAATCACAGTTGTCCTTTAGCATCAGTTTGCGGTTTTGAGAAGGGTAGTTATCTGCCAGAAACAACATTGAAATATATATTCCAAACCGTATCCAAAACTCAGTCAACAAGTTACACCATTTACAGTTATAAATACAGAAACATTTTCGTGAGCAGTAATTGTTACGTTGGTTTGGAGTGATTTCCACCTGTAAGTTTTATTTTCGCTAGGTAAGTATCCTCTGGTGATTATCATGAACTGATGAGAGACTCACCCAGAAAAACATAAGAAAGCACACTGAAAAGACTCCATTCTCAAGTTGTTTACTTAAACAAATACATAAATTATACAGCCACTAACTCTCAAAGTGCAGCTGGTTTAACTCCAACATTTTTACATTTTTAAGTTAAAAGAACTCCTCTTTTCGGGAAAAAATTTTAACTTTAAATTTAACTCCAAGTCTATTTAATTAACTTGTTATACAACAAACCGAGTTATAGTTATACAACTAAATAGAAGCTCCAGCAAACGAAGCTAGAAAAGTAATTATATATGTCCTTGTAATAACTACATAGAAACAATTTGAAAAGGGTATGTATTTACTCTGAGGACAAACGACTTTTTTGCTGCACTTGTGGTGAATAACTCCATCCCAGTCGAAGACAAATATCATGTCTGTCTCATTACACGCACTTCCTCTTTGCTTGGTAAAAATGAGATGGGCACCATCAGGGGGAGAACAGCCTCCTGTGTTTGGAGCTACACAGTAATCACCATAGCTGCGTATTCCACTCTCTTAAAAGAACACAAGAGTACAAAATACACCATTATCAACTTAAGCACACACTTCGCATTTTTCAATTGTTAAAGGCACAGACGTACACAAAAGATACTTTCAACTTGTTTAGTGCGCATAGTATATTTAGAACTAATTAGATAATAAATAATACTAATAAGATTATTTGAAAATGTGATTGTATATTTCAACGAAAGAACACAAATAGTACCGTTTTAGTAAAATAGCCGGGTTTGCAAGGTTATGGAAACAAGACGATTTTTCTCAAGTAAAAGTAAGTACATATTTTTAACATCTATATTGATCCTTGGTAGCCTTTAGGCTTGTTATGGCAAATGAAGGTCTCAGAAACAATGACGTGTTTGAAAAACATCTGTTTAAGAGACCACGTGATAACGCAGCACTCACCAGGGCAGTACATGCAGGGACGTTCCTCCACAGTAGCCACACTAGAATTGCACTGTTTTCCACCACAGCGTGGTTTGGGATTGGTGCATGTTTTGATTCTTCTCTCTTTGCCATTCTCGCATATCGTGTCACATCTTCCCCACTGACTCCATTGGGTCAATCCACCGTCCACTATAATTATCACATACTTCGATGTTTTAAGCCTTTAACAAGCAGTGCAACTATAATTGCAAACAATCTAGATTGACGCATCATATGATGTGTAGTCATATGAAAAAGGAATAACCGAGTTTTTGAGGTTTATTTCATTACAATGCTAGCTCCATTGGTTTCATCATAACCATTGTAATATAATTGCACTTAAACTACAGATCTGCTGTAACGGATTTGTAATAAAGTTGTCCACCTACCTGATTTTCTATCTGCATCACAGTCATCTTCGTTCACCCAGTACCAAATCACCCCGGGATCCCTCATGCCACCATCCCAGATCCAATCGGCAGGATGCCGATCAGCACCTCCCCAAATAATAGATCCAGAGGGGTAGTAGGTGGGGCTACTGGAAGTGGTGAGTAGAGCCATGTGATGAGTTCCTGTAGCGTCGAACCAAGGCATTCTCTTATTTAGGGACTTCCACCACGAGTATTCCCAGTTGTCAAACTTCCTTATTAACTGCACATCTGTTTGGTGGCTATTTGTTTCCAGGAAGCTAAAACATATAGAATTAGTTTTTCAATGCAGCGTAATAATTAATAATAACAATAAGTAAGACACACTCAGGTGCATATCACCGTGTTCCAGGAAGGCTGATTCCAGTAAAGGAGTTATTGATCGGGACGAGATCTAAATCATTTGTCCGATTATTTGAGGTAGAGATCAAGACAAGTCAATCCGACCGGGGGGTGGGGTGAGGGAGGCGGGAAGTGCCCGCGCTGACTTTGAACGTTAATAATTTAAGAAGCATGCTGGGCTACTTCGTGACATGTGTGGTTTCCATGGCAACCATATTTTGACATGCATGATTACACAAATTTTGAATTTAAAGCTTAAATTAACGTTTTAACGGAACAGTTTTTACTTTCTTGCATTAGATTTTTGTTTTGATTAGTCTTGACCCAATGTTGGTGCTTTTCTAACATGATGGAAATCTAAGATGGCGGATCAAAGATGGCCGCCATTAAGAATGATAACGCGATTCCTGCGTCATATGACGTATACACGTGATCTGTTCATTGGCATGATGATCTGGGCTTTATTTGGAGATTTCTCTCTGTGTTTTTACGTTCTCAGTCTTTCCATTTTATTTATTGTAAAGTTCGCTATCCTTCCTTGACCTAACTCTTGTTTACAGGCCAAAAAGTTGGATGACATTTGCCTCTAATTTTTAAACTCGTTCCCAGACCCCAATTTGACCCTTAAAATCATAGCAAAAACGCCATTTTTGAAGGGAAAATCAAAATTTCGCCCATTTATGAATTACTTTTCGGATATCCACACTCGGATTCCACTAATTTGGTTATTATTTTACTGGAAACGTTAAAATATTTTAATAACTTAAAAAAACATTCCTGCCATTTTGACCTTGAAGTAACCAATGTCACGTAAAGGCTTGTATGGAGTTCAACCGCGCGGTCATCGCTTTTAGCGGTATAACTCATTTTAATAGGCGTAATGTCAACATCCACGCTCGGTTTTGAAGACACTGGGATCTAGTGAACATTTTGGTGGGAAATATGATTTAGTTGGAGCGAAAAAACCCGTCATTTTGCCATTTTTTCAGTGCAATATGCTTCGACTGAGCCCATTTTGGCTTCTATTGGTGACTTGCGCGGACTAGGGCCCAGGCCGTTCGAGCTCAACTGCGCATGGGCATTAGTTCATTTTAGTAACGCGCACGCCCGGAGCAAAATGTCTCCTTTTAGGGGGCAATTTTTTGGTATGTATTTATTCCAACAGACGCGAATTATGATTGTGCTATAACGATTGCGAAAAAAGACTGCTCCAAACGTCGAGACACAAAATGCAGAGGTATGCAGCGAGCCTCGACTTTATCCAATAATTCTAATTTCCCATCGTCGCGCCCTTTATCTGGTTCAACTTAGCTGGAAATGTTGCTTATTACAAACCTGTAAGATGACGGAGCTCGAAAAATGCCACCCCAGTGACGGCGAGAGTTTGCATCCATCATGTACTGGAATGAGTCATTATTGCTGAGGTTTCTTATACCGTCTGCTAAATCCAAGATGGAGTAGTCTTTATTTAAAGCTGGCTGGAATGGATTCCTAAAAAAAATAAAAGTAATACAATGTTTCTCTTGGTACTATCTAAATTAAGATCTTAATACACCGAATGCGAATATGGCCGTCAGGCAGTTTTTTGTTTGGTCAATTTTTCAGAGAAATGAATGATAACACGTCAACAAATGTTGCTAATTGTATCATCTTGCAAAGTTTGGGTGTTTTTGGTTTAACGGTTGCAAAGTTATGGCTAACTGAAATTGTAAGCATTTGTATGAGAAAAGACATTCTGTCCTCACTAGCCTCG
Source organism: Cladopsammia gracilis (assembly GCA_022457155.1). Lineage (NCBI taxonomy): Eukaryota > Metazoa > Cnidaria > Anthozoa > Scleractinia > Dendrophylliidae > Cladopsammia > Cladopsammia gracilis. The sequence goes on from JAJGOT010000258.1 coordinate 717,329, forward strand.
CTTCCATGTTTTTCCCAAAATTTGATTGCCTTGAACTTCTGTTAAAATAAAATGCACACAATGACTTATTTTGATCTGATCTTTATCATTAAATCCAATTGCTTTTCTTTTCTTGAGAACCTGTCCAAACAAAAAATTGTTGGATGGCCATATTTGCATTCGGTGTATATAAAGTTTAATTTAATAATTGATATAAAACGGACCAAAATTATGACCTTTATTAAATAAGAATAGGAAAAACGAAATGAATTCTGGTAGTAGTAGTCAAATGACGTCATCGTGCAAATGGCCTATTCACTCAATGACTGAAGTTACCTGCGTGGGACCTGAGCCCGAGTCCAGTTGTTATGGGCACTGGTAACTAGTAGAGTGAATCCACCCTCAGTTGTTGTCATATCACAGTAGACAGGGAGATACTGTGCACCACTAACTTTAATCATTTGGAAACCATCCTCGTACTTGTTACCAGCTCTCACTCCGTGCAGTTTTAAGTCGTTGCATGATAACCTAGCACACAAAAAACTCTGTCAGAGTCAGAGTAACTTTCGTGCCCAGGGCCCTACAACATTCTTGGAACACAGTTCATAATCATTATATTATGTTTGAGAATCATTGGTAGTTTCTTGGTGTTGTGGACGGTGTAATCACCAAATGACGTAAAACAAAAGATTCAAAAGACACTGAACAATACCCACACCACAACACAAAAGCTAACCAACAAAGGCTTCCGCAACACCAAGAAACACCCGAATCATTCTAGCAATTAGTTTTTACGACACCCACAACTATTATAGCAACGCGTATTTTGATTTTCATGCCAGTCATCGATCCAAATCCAAATTTGGATGTTGTATGAGATACCTTTTTCATGAATGCAATGAAGATATCCACAACTACACGATCTGTATAGGCCCGGCGGGGGACAGGGGGTGGGAAGGGGAGGATACTCCCCTATATTAGTTAAATAGGTGTATGCAGGCCAAATAGGTCTGGATTTGACCAGTTGTCTTGTTTTGGTCTTAAAGTTTTATACAATTTGATAATTTTGGTCTGGTCAATTTGGCTTTAAAAATAAGAACATTTTAATGGTTAGTTCTGAAATTGTCTTTCAGAGTTTCAGGAAACGGGCCAAAAATGTCAAGGAGTGCTCCTCCCCTTACCCCACCCTCCCTCCCGAATGTGTGGTTACCTTACACCCTCCCGCATCCAGTATCTCACTACACCCGGGTTCGGCTTCTCCTTTAAGTAAGTTGGCGAGCCAGAGCCGATGTTAAATACGAGAGCTCCGGAAGTATCATTCGATATAGACGAAGTACTCATAAGTATATCTTTTGTCAACCCCAGTCGAGGCATGCGCTTTCCCAAATCACTGTCCTCGTTCCAAGAGTCGAACTTCTTTACAAGTGTAACTTTGGTTTGTTTGTCGGAGGATGAAAGAAATGTGTAGTCGCGTGGTACTTTCCAGATTCCTCCCCAACGACCAATACCATCTGCCTCAATGCGGTATTGAAAGTATTCCTGTTAAAAGCAGATAAAAAAGGTTTATGTTCCATCCTTGTAGGTCAAGGTCAAACTAAGATCTAGTTAAGACAATGAACAGCAAAAACCACAACTACAAACCAATGTGAGGTGCCGGATCTGTGACAAAGATCTGGATCAGTAGAAAAACTTGAATAAATGTAAAATAACACGGCAAACTGATCCTTATGGCGGAGAGAAGATTAAGGCAAGAAAAATGCCCGAAGGTTATTAATAAACGCGATGAATGAACTAATTATGTTATCTTAGCAAAACTGCCTGTCATTATTTAGTCAACTATCGTATTTGTCAGTTTATTATACGACGCTTTTTTATTTACCTGTCAATGTAGTTACCAATCATATTTCTTGGTTCCATATTTTAAACTTTTTAAATTGTAACGATATTAACGTATATACTCATTTTTATTTTAGCCCCCGTCGAATGTTTATGTTTCAAACAAAATATATATATTTTTTCCTTTTTTTTCTCTTTTTTTCTTCTATTGTTTGATCCTTTCTTTTTATTTCAACAAATTGGTGTGTGTAGCGATTTCTAATCATGTAATTAATTTCACTGGCCTGCCAAGATTAGCTTTTGCTACCTGCAGGCCAGTATTATAAATTCTATAATAACTAACTAATAAAGATTTTTGTTGTTGTTGTTGTTGTTGATATGTGGAAAACTGGAACCGAGTGTGCTACTTGACTTCTGGGAAGGTCCACCCCCACCAGCACGCCTGGTTAATTTCGAAGTGGCTTTTTTGTACGTTCTCTACACTCTACATCATACAACTCCAATATGAATTACCACCATTATCAAACAGTTTCATATTTGGTCTTCAATCTTAAGAGATGTGAAATGACTCTCCACTTTAGATGGCCCAGTAAGGTAGCAGTGACCGCTTACTAAAACTAGCTCTCATTATAAAATATGAATATAATAACATTGCATCACCTGAGATTTGTCAAAGTCCTTTATAGCGTCTGCAAATCCCAGCATTGAGAAGTCATCTTGTAGTGACGGCTTGTTTGAGTTTCTCTGTTTAATGCTGTCCTTGTCCCACCCCCCGTGAGACTTGCTTGTGACTAGTAGTGTCCAGGGCCCTCCTTCCGTTGTAAAGTCACAATACGTTTTAACTTCAAACAATCCAGGTGGCTTTATTGTGAAAACGCCGTCTAAAGAAGAATTATCGTAAATGAAAATTGATTGTAGTATAAGGGATATTCTTCCCTATTTTATGTTATATACTCATCCAAATTATATTTAAACTAGGTATCACAAACAGTATCATGCAGGCTTGTTCTATTTTGTCTGAAGTGACTTTTGAAAATACAAGCTTTCGTATCTCTGAGCTCTGATATTTTGGGTTTTTAAAAAGCAAAAAAGTAGCGCGACAAGAATTCATAAAGCACGTCCGTGGTTTGTGCCAATAAAGTAAGCCACAAACAATGATTTGAACCGCTATAAATCAATATTTAGAATGCTTGCAGTCTGTTTCTCTTTCGAAATGATCTGTGCAGTGACTCGAGTTCGAGCATGGAGCGAGAAATTGGACACGAACAATTAGGACGAGACGCAGCTTTCGGGTGCTCGCGGGTGATACACATTCCTAAAGAGAGAACTGCGGGACTGCAAACAGTTTAATCAATATGAAGCACGCTTGCCATTGGAAACCGCTGGTGTAGTAGCTTTTTTTATATAATTAGTTTCACCATCTGTGATAATTTTCACTAACCTGAAATGGGTTTTGTCAGAAGGCCTCTTAATCTAACCTCCATACAGGACATAGGGAATTTATGAGGTCTCTCTCTTATCCAGTACCAAATATAGGCGGGCAGTCGTAGTTGGCTAGAAATCCATGGAGCAGGATTATAATCTTTGTCATCGCCTATAAAAATACGTAAGAAGCTGTTTAGGTTGCTAATACCAAACGGCCTTTCTGACAGAGAAATATGTGTATGACCTTGCAAAAAAGGTCCGGAGAGTGTTTGCGATTTGTTTTATCAGCCCGTAGTTGAAAGAATCAAAACAAGCTATGTTCGTTTTCTCACTTAAATTATCCCTAACGTGGAAAAAGGCTTATAATTATTCGATTGACCTATCAGATTGCTGGAAAGTGAGTAACGCAGAGACAATCTATTTCTTGAAAGTTCTCTGACAAAAGATCGTTATGCAAGGGTTTTTGATTTCAAATTTACCACTTGAATTCTTGGGGAAGATGGTCGTTTCTTTCCGATATTTTGTTTTTCATAAAATACTTTTCATTTAAAAACAGTGGAAGGAGTTATTACACCATGCGTGAATATGGAGAAAATTCGTGAGATGGAGAGCTTAATTCCGTTGCTCGAAGGTCACTCGTGCGGGTGACTAGCAAGTTAAGTTGACTATTAAAAGCTGCATCACGGAACACAAATTCCCGCTCGCTGCATCTGTCAAAATTTGGCACACTTGAAACGATCTGTACTTGAATATGGTTGTGTAGTATGGCACCACGCCCTGCGCTTCTACCTCTCACAAGAGGTCGAACGCATAAAGAAACGTGCTCTCAAAATCATCGCACCTGCGCTTTCCTATTCAGAAGCTCTTCAATCCCTAAAGCTACCCAGATTATATGAAAGACGCAGTTAACTTTGCGTAAACACACTTGAAAAGATCTCAAGAGGGGTCACTCTCTAAACATCTCTCATTACGAGAGAGTGCACGCATCACTATCAAAAGAGAAACGCAAAGAACTATACAATACTTAAATGCAGGACTCAAAGACTACGTCGCAGTTTCTTTCCAAGTACAATCTTAACCTTGAATAATCATTAGTTTATAAACCTATTTGTATATTTAGATCATCATAGAATTGCCTGTAAATTGATATTTTTAGATTATTGTAACCCAGTCCCTGTTCAGAAATGTTTGCATGTCATTTTTAATTAAATTTTCAGTTTGTAACAACATTGTAATTCATTAATTTGCTATGGTGTTGAAATTAAACTTTACTATGCTTTTTAACTTTTATTATTTATCAAAGGGCCATGTCAGTTATGTTCTTAATTACTTCTTCATCAAGGCATCCATCGTTTGTCGCTCTAAGTACGGTTCTATATGAATCCCGTTATCTCCTGCCAACTCACGCACAGAAAAAAACATGTCTTGATCATGTCTTTGTCTGTGTGCTTTATTCTTTTATATGCATAAACTTGCGATCCATATTTCCATAGATAAATTTACCTTTTAATTCCAGCTTTCTTCCCCTTAAACCATTTCCTTTTCCATCTGCTGTCTTATTAATCAGTTGTCACTATATTACATTATATTATAAGATACCTACCTGAAATTTGATATTCCCAACCACTCAGCGTGGGTATAATTTACGTTGTTTACTTTGCATAAAAACTGCTTTATCCCGATTGTTAGCCGGATAACATACCCAATGGCTACCGGACCCAATGGGCCATTTCCGAGTTGCTTTTTGTCTCGTTAGCAGAGTGAGGCTTGGTTCACGCAACCTTTCATGTGAAAATTAGTTTTATTTACATGTGAATGAAAACTAATTTTCATATGAAAGGTTGTGCACCAAGCCTCGCTTTGATAACGAGACAAAAAGCAACTCGGAAATGGCCTATTGTTAACCCTATTCGGCCTGGGGGGGGGGGCACAAAGTGCCCGCGCTAACTTTGAACGTTCATAACTTCTTTAATATGTATTCAAACGCCATCAAACTTTGTGACTTTTCCTAAAATTTTTCTGGCAACAATTTTGTATGACAATTTTTTGATCACGTGACTTGATGTTTCCATGGCAACAAGATTTTGACAGCCATGTTTTTTGAAATTTGCATATTTGTACTTTTGAATGAAGAAAAACAATGTTTATTGGTATAACTTTTATATTTTTACGTCATTTAGCGTTTATTTATTGGTTTTGATTAATTTTGAGTCAATTTGGACGGTTTTTAAGAGGTTTTGAAAAATTTCAGAAATCCAAGATGGCGGATCCAAGATGGCGGCCATATAACTAATTACCTAATAACTACGTCATATGACGTCATCGTTCCATTGTGCGGACCGCAAAGGAGACAGTTTCGGACGTACTATGTACCCTCTAAGTTTCATTGTCGTAGCCTTAATGTTCTTGAAGTTACGAAGGGGGGGCACAATGTGCCCCCCCCCAGGCTCAGGAACTTAAAAAAAGCCCAGGCCGAATGGGTTAAACTATCTGATGATATTAAATTACATTATTTTGTCGTCTGCACTATAATTAAGTAGTGGTGGGACCGGAACTGCTCGTAATTAAGGGAGCAGAAGACTTGTGGCCGAGTGAAAGGGGGAATGAAAAACAAAAACAAATCAGCCCTTTGTGTATTTTTTTCTTTGTAACTAAGGTGGAGACCTGGCACTCCAGATTCGCCACAGTTAATATCTTTTTGTTTCCAGATAGAACGAAGTTTCATTTGATTTCCTTTCTTAAGTCGTTTATCTGCGCTTTCCTTTCCTCATACTTGCACCGTTTACTTAGCTTCCATTTTGTCTCCCTTTGTCGGTCCCTACCTGTTATTGTTCCCCACCAGTTAGAATACGCATGTCCGGAAGTCGTTAACCTTGCGTCAGCGATCCATGGCATTCTTTTTTCGATTCCATGATTCGAGTAATCCCAGCTATCAAACTTTTTGGTAAGCGTGACATCTGTTTGCTTGTTGTTTTTAGCCGTAAAGCTATAACCTCTTGGTGCCTCCCAAATACCTCCCCATCGTCCTAAGTTATAAATACATCAACAAAATCAATGCACCACCTTCACTGATTATTAACAATATCATTCCAGATTAAATCCACTTTACAGTTTAGTCTACAGAGTGAACAGTAATGGGTTCTTAGTGAAATTCGTTTTCAAGTTAGTTTCAACAAGCTTAAGTAGACCATTTTAGGTTTTCTCAAACTCTTGGTGCCTCCCAAATATCTCCCCATCGTCCTAAGTCATAAAAATAATCAACAAAATCAATACAGAGATCTCTACTGATTATTAACAATATCATTCCAGATTAAATCCAGTTTACAGTTTAGTCTATAGAGTGAACAGTAATGGGAATTTGTTTTTCTAATTAGTTTCAACAAGCTTTAGCAGACTATTTTAGATTTACTCAAATTAAATGAAATGAGTCTTAACAAACTTTATTATTCGACTGTGGCGTCACTTTGCTTTATAAGGGAAAGAGAACACGCAAACTATCCGAGCGTATTACACAGTAGATTGCCGTATTGCACCTTGGTGTCACAGTTTCAAGACACAAGCTATTATAAATACAAGAATTTCAGTCAAATAGTAAATCCTTTGTTCGATGGTTCAACAGAAAATAAGCCTTTATCACGCCCCGCCATTTTGTTTAAAAACAAAAGATTTTTGCCCGCCCAACCTCGTTTTCAACTTTTTCACTACGAGGCTGGATGGGCAAAAACAAAGCATTTTATACTCCGGGAGTCAATATGGCCGCCGCGTGATTAAGGCCAAAACGTTCGAACATTTTACTCATTGCTAGTTTCTCGCCTCTGCGGGGCTCGAAAAAATACAACGCAACTTGTAAAATATTCGCGCGTATTATCTGTTAAACCATCGAATAAGATTTATTTACTACATTATACCATAGCAAAAATACTGCGCGCCTTGTGATTGACCCTTGCCTGTAATCTAATAATCAGATGCAGGAATGACGTCATCGCATACCCATGAACAGGGCCAGAGTTAACGGTGTGATCGAGGAGGTTTTGAAAACTATTTTTCTTCATCGGGACAACAGCAGAGAGAAATCAACAACTCGACCAAAAATGATCAATGCAAAATCCGACAAAAACAACCAGCCAAGGTGACAACAATCGGTTAAATAAGCCTCGGATTTTGTTGTCGATCGCCAAAAATTTAATTGCGTCACTCTGAATGGTGGCATAAAATGGCTACAAAAACGATTCGTGTGGTTATGACTTTGGCTAAATGTACAGACTAGTTTCAAGAAGTATATTAATTACCTTTTTTTAGTTATGTGTTAATTGGTTAGTCATTCAATTGGTAACAAATTAACAAATTAGTAACAAATTTCCTACCCGGCTAGGTGGCCCTTTAAATTGGAATTCAAATGGTGCGTTGAAATTGCTGTAAGTGAGTATCAATAAAGCAGAGTATTATCTACAACAGAAGTAGGAAAACTTCGGTTTTTACCTCGACTCTGAGCTTCCAAACGATATTCAAACTTTGATCCTTCTACGTTGATATTGTCCTTGATATCGTCTGCGTACTTGAGAATGGAATAGTCGCTGTGTAGCTGTGGAGTGTTGGCGTTTCTTAAAATAACATCTTGTGATGTCCAACTGTTTGTGTGACTTGTAACCAATAGCGTCCATCCACCGCCATCACGTGACATGTCACAATAGACGGGGAGGTACTGTGAGTCACTGACCTTTATCATTTGAAAACCATCCTCGTAAGTTTTACCAGCTCTCAAACCATTCAATTTCAAGTCGTTGCATGACCATCTATGGCAAGAAAATATCCTTGTCATAATTAACATAAATCGTAAAACGATCATCACTGTCATAAAAATAAGTTTCTTTCGAACGCATACATCTACTGCACGCTGCTGAATTTTGGGATGTATAGTTAACTCCACCTTTCTTCTTTTGACTGAAATTTTGGAAACTACCCGCTTCTACTCCTTGAAGTTTTCTAAGTATTTAAGACCGTAAGAATCGTCAAATTTACTGGTTCACCTGGTGGGTAACCATAACCTACGCGGCTGTCACGAGCAGCCTTTATGATTGTCTCGTCTGACCTTCTTAGGACAATTTTTAATCAATTTAACGACTTAAAAGAACAAATGTTTTAAAGGTACAGAGGTTATATTTGATGGTTTCACACGAGGGCGTCTATATATATACTAAGTGCACTTGAAACCTACTTTGACCGTAAAAAAGTAAAATGTACATACTTGGACCCCATTTTGTGACCATGGAAACGTGCCTATTTCAAAGAAACGGAAGGACGCCGCCAAATATGATCTACATCAGACTTTAAAAGGCAGTTGACCAAAGTGAAAACACAAGCCCTCTGAAAGTCACGTGCAGCGACGCAAAAAAATTGATAGTGATTGTCAGCTTATGTTTTAAGTAATACACATTCTCATCAGGTGTGAACCCCAGTTTGGTGATGTGTACTTGAGAATCTTAAATGCACTTGAAGCAAGCTCTTGCTTGAGATATACATAGCTTGTAGTGTAAACCCAACAATTGTATACTGTATTGATCAGTCTGAACCTTCTAAAGTGTTACTTAAGAATTCCAAGTGCGCTTGAGTCAAGCTCTTGCTTGAGATATACATAGCTAGTAGTGTGAACCCAACAATTGCATACTGTATTGATCAGTCTGAACCTTCTAAAGTGTTACTTAAGAATCTCAAGTGCGCTTGAGTCAAGCTCTTGCTTGACACATACTAGGCTTGTAGTGTGAAACCACCGATTGGTTAATATTGATTGACAGTATAATGTTTCAAGTAATACACTTTCTCATCAGGTGTGAACCCCAATTTTGTGATGTGTTACTGGAGAATCTCAAATGCACTTGAGACAAGCTCTTGCTTGAGATATACTAAGGTTGTAGTGTAAAACCCGCACCAACTGTTCGAAGTGTCCGCTTTTACATGATTTAGTCTGAAGAAAGTCTCAAAGGACTTTGCGTGATTTAGGTCTCGTGCATTGGCCTTTAGCGAATTTGATCTTTTCTGGGTTACCTGTTTAAAAATGGCTGGCATATTTGAGATTAAATCGAAGAGTAGCTGTGAAAAAGGGAAAACTGGTCTTTAAAAAGATCGAGGATTCGTATATTTGTTTCCTACTTACGATAATTTGCTGGATCTAAGACCGCAATGATAGGAGATATTTACTCCACTGGGGGTATTGTAACGCGCGACGCACACAGCCTGGTTTTCATTGTTACAGCTTTCATTGTTATACTTATTAAACAACTTTTATTGTTACAACGTTAGGGTTTACCAAAGTGTATACGCGCAAGCGCAGTAGACACAAAACATGAAGCCTCTGTGCAGCCCCTGCCTTATCTGTAAAGGGAGGGGCTGCTGTACACAGTCCATATCTTTATGCAGCCACGTGGTGCGTGCTCCAAAAATATTTCATATTCGAGTTGTACAGCGTCATGCAATGCCTCATATCGTTCATTGATTCAAGAAAAGGTTAAGCTTTGAAATATTTCTCGCAAAATCGTTTATAATACATTGTTAATAGCACCTCACATAGACATGATTCGATTCATGTTTGCATTATCACAAGAAGTTGCGAGTATATTGTTACCTAGCACCCTCTCTCATCCAGTATCTCACAACAGTCGGATTGGGCTTCTCCTTGAAGTAAGTTGGTGATCCAGCGCCGCTGTTGAATACCAGAGTTCCTGAAGTGTCGTCTGCCACGGATGTACTGCTTAATAGTAAATCTTTTGTCAAGCCAAGTCTAGGCATTCGCTTTCCCAAGTTACTATCCTCGTCCCAGGAGTCGAACTTCTTGACTAATGTAACTTTGGTTTGTTTGTCACAGGTTGAAAGGAAAGTGTAGTCATGTGGTGCTTCCCAGATCCCTCCCCAGCGGTTCGTACCATCCGCCTCAATGCGGTATTGGAAGTATTCCTGATCAAAAACAAACATAAACTAGTTTTGTAACTACTCCCACCCACAACCTCTCACCAGGAAAAAAGAGGATTGTCCAGCGAGTGTGGTGGAAGTTTGCTGGATGTTGGAGGCCCTACATGAAAAGCAACTGCCGGTTAAAAATTCTAGTTTCAAGAGCCATACCAAATTAAATTTACCGATTAGGACCCACCGGTAGGACCAGAGTACGGGTTAAGTGGCTCTTCTCTCCTTCTGTATTGTAATTTAGTTATCTCGTTTTCCTTTTTTTGTTTCTGCCTTTAATTCTTACCTTCCTTTCTTCCTTCCTTTAATTTATAATGTTATTACTGGATTGCTATAGGATACTAGACCATAAAAGGGTCCTTAAATTCCAATAAAAACTGTAGGGACATAATGTATCGGATTTTATAAGAAAGAGAAAGTTCCGATCTTGGGACTTGAGATCCTGCTGTGTTTTGGACATGAGTCTAAGAGGTATTTAGTCAACACTCTCAAAACGGCCACCCCTACGGTAAAGTGGAACCTCCTTTAAAAAGCTGACACCAAAACTGAAAATTGTGGAAAATTTGACCAGCCGCGCACTTTGCTGATTCTCAGATAATGAGAACGACAGCTTCACCTGTTCCCAAGGGTTTCCGAAAAAGGGTTCAATGTAATACCTGAGATTTATCAAATGCCTTAATGGCGTCCGCATATCCCAGAATTGAGAAGTCGTGGTGTAGTGACGCGTTGTTTGAGTTTCGTTGTTTAATGTTGCCTGTGTCCCACCCCTCGTGAGTCTTGCTTGTAAGAAGTAGCGTCCAGGGCCCTCCTTCCGTTGTAAAGTCGCAATAAGTTTTGACTTCATCACTTCCAGGTGGTTTAATCGTAAAAATGCCGTCTAATAAGAACACAAATTCAAGAACAAATTAGTAGGTATACTAACCGCAGGTATGTAAGGTTACCCCCTACAAAATCTGAGTTGTATAGGACTTATACAACACTCATCCTATAACGCTGAATAAAGTTTACACCCACAAACATCGCCTCATCTTATCGTCTGATCTATCCTAGAAATCCCATTTGCTAACAATAGCTGCGAAAACTAACAGAATACTGGGCTTATGGAAGCGCACATTTGGCCTGTTCAGAGATCATAATAATATGATATAAGACTATGGTTCTCCAATCATCAAATACGCCTTTCCGGTCTGAAACCCTCGCCAGCAATATCTAAAGGATAAACTGGAAAAGATTCAGGTGGATCTTCGGTAATACTATTGACTGTTGCAAATGATTGAAGTACTTGGATTGGATGGAACTGTATTCCCGCCGCGAATTTTTAAGTTTAGCCTATTCATCCAGGTTTTTCCAAATCAAAAGTAGAGCTTGATAACTACTAAACGTACTCCCGAGGTCGTAATAGATTCTCACACCAGTATAAGTATTGGAAGCCCTTTGCACGAACTAATATTTTGAAGTTTTCCTTTTGGAATTGCTACATTGACAGTCGGAAGTCATTACCAGTTTCAGAGGTCTGTGCCGATTCTGTTAGCAAGTTCAAAAAGCGCCTAAAATATCATATCTAAAAAGTTTTTACACTTGTATATTAATATTTATACATCATGTGTATACATCTGATTGCACTAACGTTGTCATAGAAAAATGAACAATAACAAAAAAGCCAAATAGGAATTACTTAGCTTAATCACCACAGCTTGCAGGATTGATAGGGAACCCACACGTCGTTTATAGCTGTATATTAATCGTGCAATTAAGATAACGCGATTACCTCCATTCTGAGGCGTTTTGAAGCCGTTTCTTGGGGCGTTTCTTTGTACGCCTGATTAACTCCTATTGGCCTTTCGGTTTTTTTTTCTTCTTTTTTTAACTTAGAGCCCATAGGGTGTCAACTTATTATGGCGATTCAGTTGCTGTCTGTTGACACCCTTTTTGCCACTATTGTCATCTAAATAATCTAAAATAATTTTTTTTATAAAAAACTAAATAAATGGCTAAGCCAACCCAGCTGGTATGTAAAAACATGTACTGTGTTTTGACTGTACAAGATTGATGAACCAATTAAAAAAATGGAAAAAAAGGAGAAAGTGCAACGTACCTTTAATTAATAAAGCAATTTATTATGCTAAATAAATGTCTCCAAGTGAGTCTTTTTAAGAAATGAAACATAAACGAAATAGCATCTTAACTCGGAAAAAATGTCCGAGTTCCAGATGGGATTCGAACCCACGACCCTAGGTGATCTAGTCGGATGCTCTACCACCGAGCTGCCAGAACTCTGTGGCGAGCAAGGGTGAAATGTGGTCTTTGATTGGAACCGCATCACGCGGTCACACAGCCAAATAACTTAACACATATCACTCATAACTGCATCGTGCAGTCACATTAAGGCATATCGAGGATGCAACCAACCAACCTCCAAGTGAGTCTTTTTAAGAAATGAAACATAAACGAAATAGCATCTTAATTAACTCGGAAAAAATTTCCGAGTTCCAGATGGGATTCGAACCCACGACCCTAGGTGATCTAGTCGGATGCTCTACCACCGAGCTGCCAGAACTCTGTGGCGAGCAAGGGTGAAATGTGGTCTTTGATTGGAACCGCATCACGCGGTCACACAGCCAAATAACTTAACACATATCACTCATAACACATATCACTCATATCACTCATAACACATATCACTCCGTGATGAGGGTCGTGGGTTCGAATCCCATCTGGAACTCGGAATTTTTTTCCGAGTTAAGATGCTATTTCGTTTATGTTAAATAAATGTCGTTTACCATTTACATAGGGATTCCGAAAGCTACACCATTTCTGTAAATGGAGCGTAAAATCCGTAAATGGAAATTACGTTGGTTGTTTGTCGTGTTCTATTTATCAGGATTTACACTAAGTATGCTTGAACATGAGGCAAAATTAGCGTAAGGCCTGGATCCGATAGAAATGCCAATGCATATGGTGTTTACCTTTTAAGTAATGATTCGCATAAGAAGGAAAGCGCCAACGGCCATGCATGATGGAACGTCAACTTTTTTCATTGTTACAACTAGTGATCTCATTGGCCTAGACTGTCTATTTTTTTTAAGGTTTCAAGCAATCTAAGACCCAATCGCACAACATGCTAGTTTTAAAAGATATTGTATTTGGGGAACTTCATCAAAGAAGCAAAATTATTGGCTATTGTCTTCTGCTATTCTGATTGGTTAAGCACGAACATTTCCTAAAATTTATTTGACGCAAATGGATTTTCTTTATTTTGTATAATGAAATATAATTATGAACCATCAGCTCCTCCTCTGTTCTTAAAACCAAAGATATTCTTGGTGGTAAAGAGCCAATGCCGCAGAACAATGAAGTTTGCCGTAGTTCTTATGTTGAGCATTCCTTAAAAGTTCCGTTTATGTTTAGGGGGGGAAGGAATATTTCTTTGGTAATTAATCAAATTTGACTTACCATTACCGTTTACCCGAAACTATCGAAATGACTGTGCATATGGTAACTAACCTTAAAATTTTAAAAACATGTTCTACAAATAACAACGCGTTGCTTGTTATACAGATTGTAATAGGGAACACATTTATCAGTGGCCAACACTATAGAAACCGAACGGTTATTCTTACTAACTTGATACTGGCTTTGTTAGAATTCCTCTGAAGTTCACTTCCATACAAGACCTTGGGATTTGATAAGGCCCTTCTCTCATCCAGTACCAGATATATGATGGCTCACGTTCTTGAAGGTGGCCATTAATCCATGGTGCGGGATGGTAGCCTCTGTCATCACCTATAGCAAAATCAAGAAAGTAACTCCTTCAGAGTGTTGTCCTTTTTACTCATGCGCATAGCGGCATGAGGTAAGGTTTCGGCTCCGTTTTTCTTGTTATTTTTTGTGTCACGATTTTGCATGCAAATTTATGCTCGCATATTTTAATTGTGCACTTCCGGTTCATGTCTTTGCCATTTATTCCTCCTGTTTAGTGACTTCCGGCTACTATTACTTCCGGTAAAAGAGCGTCACTGAAGTGTCACGACAGCATATCCAACCCTACATACATTACTATGTTCACGTTTGATATATATATATATAAGACTTAAAAGAATCACTGGCTTCATTGTGGTACAGCCTTCACTTCCAAACTATTCAATAGTAAACAATGTGGTTTGCAGGAACGATGACTAAATGAAAGGAGTAACTCTTCTCCATGTCGGACATCTTCTTATCGTGTTTAAAATATATCATAAAACTTTCTTACGCATGCGCATGAGTAAAGGCTGCTTGGAGCCTCTTGTCTTGTTAGTATTTCGTTTTATGTTTCTTTGTATATAATTTGTAAGTTGATTACTGGATATACCTACAATAGGCGACAAAAATAGTTGACACACTCTATAACAAAAACGGTTTTCGTGACATATTTATCACTGTATCTTTCCATTCACTACACTCTGCCGCATTAACCCCCGTCCCCCCATCCAATGTTGTAGGATTGTAGCGACAGACCTGACGAAACGATACATATTGTCTGGGGGGGGGGGGGGTGGGGGAGCGGAATTAGGGGGATGGGGCTGAAATGCCTCTCGTCCCGAACAAAATGGGGTTCAATTTCTTGCCTAATTTATCGTCTTTTAGAAGAAAACTGAAAACTCTTATTTTTACCGGCTGCCAAAGCAAAAGCTGTCTATAATCTTTCGACATTTCAGTGTATACATTGCTTCTGTTTAATTATGTATTTATAAATAGTTAAATTTAATAGCGATTAATTTCGCGATTAGCGATTTAGACTTTGTAAATGTATTTTATAGTCAGTCACTTTTATCATGAGCCTCTGGCTCGGGAGATTGGGCAACCACTCCCCGTGTACCTGACGGTAAATAAATTATACCTTATACCATATAAAATGACAATGTGTCAACAATATTGTCGCCTATTGTAGCATCATTACCAAGATACATGGCAACAAGAACAACAACAAATTACAATACTACTAACAATAAGTATTATTTACAATTTTGAATAAAAAATAATAGGGGTACTGGCTACACGAAATAACCGTAAAGTTAAATATGCCAAGCAGCCAGTTAACAAACAAGATATTTACATTTTTAGGTTGGGCACACAAACAAAGACACATACGCAATAAAAGGAGTAAACAGAGTTAAGGTAACTACCAGTAGACTGATATAATAAATAACTGGTAAGAATAAATAATTATTGTATTACAAAAAAACTGAGTTTGAATAAAAGATTAGAAGGCATTTCTGCCTGGTGTGACAATTCAGCTCAAATGAGTTGAATTGTTTGTTCTATATTGTGATTATACAGTGAGTCGTTGATCTAGATGGATCTGGTCGCCCTTGATGGATCTGGTCGCCCTTGATGGATCTGGTCGCCCTTGACGGATCTGGTCGCCCTTGACGGATCTGGTCGCCCTTGACGGATCTGGTCGCCCTTGACGGATCTGGTCGCCCTTGACGGATCTGGTCGCCCTTGACGGATCTGATGACCCTTTATGGATCTGATCACGCTTGATGGATCTGGTCGCCCTTGATGGATGTGTTCACGCTTAATGGATCTGGTCGCACTTGACGGATGTGGTCGCACTTGACGGATCTGGTCGCCCTTGACGGATCTGGTCGCCCTTGACAGATCTGGTCGCCCTTGACGGATCTGATAACCCTTTATGGATCTGGTCGCCCTTGATGGATCTGATCACGCTTGATGGATCTGGTCGCCCTTGATGGATCTGTTCACGCTTAATGGATCTGGTCGCCCTTGACGGATCTGGTCGCCCTTGACGGATCTGGTCGCCCTTGACGGATCTGATCGCCCTTGACGGATCTGATCACCCGTGATGGATCTGGTCGTCTTTGATTGATCTGATCGCCCTTGGAGGATCTGATCGCTTTTGATGGATCTGATCGTTTTTGATGTGTTCGACTGTGACTGATGAGGCCACTCCTGCTTTCACTTCCAACATTCACTTCCAAATACACACCTTAGAAAATAACTGAGCAGTCTCTGGATTAGCAGCTTGTATAAATCCTGTATTAGTATACCCGTCTGTATGTTCCTGCATTCAAACCTACCTGTTATTGTTCCCCACCAATTAGAGTAGGCATCTCCGGAAGTCGTTAACCTTGCGTCTGCAATCCATGGCATTCTTTGTTCAATACCACTGTTCGAGTAATCCCAATTATCAAATTTCTTGATTAGTTCAATGTTGGTTTGCTTGTTGTTTCTAGCCGTGAACGTGTAACCTCTCGGTGCCTCCCAAATACCTCCCCATCGACCTAACGCATAAACAACATCAGGTAAGAACAATTACCTTATAGATTGAACTTTATATCAAAAGCTTGAAATCAGCTGTGGGATCTTTCTAAAGCTGTTACAGAAACGACTAGGAACCGGAAAACCATGCAGAATATATTTTCTACCGAATATAAAGGTCTTGCTAAATCCGTAAAGAAGAAAAATATATTGTATAAGTGTTTTCTTAATAACCCTAACTCTTCCAGTGAAAATGCATACAAGTCTTATAAAAACAAACTTACCCATTCTCTTCGAGTTGCTAAGCGTTTATATTATGAAAAACAAATTGAGAAACTAAAATCAAATGTTAAGGCCACTTGGAAAGTTCTCAATGAAATTTTAAATAGAAATAAAGGTAAGCGTGGTTTACCATCCATATTTAGGGCAGATTCTCATGAAATTTCCAAACCAAAGGAAATAGCTAATCATTTTTGTAAATATTTTACTAACATTGGTCCTAATTTAGCTAGCAAAATTCCTGCATCAGAAAAGTCGCATAGTTCTTTTTTACCCCCAACACTAGTCAATTCAATATTTCTAGAAGAAGCAAATGAGGAAGAAATTATTGAAATATGTGGTACTTGTCGTTCAGGTACTGCTGTAGGTCATGACAACATTTCTATGAACTTAATTAAAGATTCTATTGATAAAATAATTTTCCCTATTACTAGCATAATTAACTTATCCATCACCTCTGGTATTGTACCAAATCAATTAAAAATTGCTCGAGTTATTCCTTTATTTAAATCTGGTGAACAGGATATATTTACAAATTACAGACCCGTGTCTGTTTTACCTGCATTCTCTAAAATTCTAGAGAGAGTAATGTACAATCGTCTCCTAAGGTTTCTCAATGATTTTAAGATCCTTTCTGATAATCAGTATGGTTTTCGTAAAAATCATTCCACTGCTTATGCTCTAGCTTGTTTGTATGACAAAATCTCTTCCGCTATTGATAATAAGGAATATACAGTTGGTATTTTTATAGACTTGTCTAAAGCCTTTGACACCGTTGATCATCATATTCTAATTTCAAAACTAGAGCATTATGGTGTTCGAGGCACTGCACTTAGATGGTTTGAAAGCTATCTAAGCGATAGACAACAATATGTGGAATTTAATGGTATCTGTTCGGAGCCTTGCCAAATAAAGTGTGGGGTGCCTCAGGGCTCTATACTAGCCCCCCTCCTATTTCTGCTCTATATAAATGATTTGTGCAACGTGTCAAAGGTGGTGGACTTTGTTCTTTTTGCTGATGACACAAACATATTTTTTTCTCACAAAGATTATAATTTACTTTCCGAAACCCTAAATTCTGAATTGTGTAAATTAACACAGTGGTGTCGAGCTAATAAGCTGTCAATTAACTTTAAAAAATCGAATTTTATGGTTTTTAGACCACGCCAAAGGAGGCAAACACTTGATCTATCTATTCAAATTGACAACAATAAGATTGAATGTGTGAAAGAAACAGTATTTTTAGGTGTTATCCTTGATGAGCATTTGTCATGGAAGCCGCACATTCTTAGCGTCTCTAGAAAAATATCAAAATCTATAGGCATTATTTTTAAGTCAAGTTTTTGCCTTCCCAAAAATTCCTTACACTGTTTGTACTATAGTCTAATTTATCCTTACTTAATATATTGTGTTTCAGTGTGGGGATCGACATATCAGAGTAACTTAAACCGCGTTATTATTTTGCAAAAGAAGATAATAAGAATAATTTCTAAAGTTTCTTTCGATTCTCACACTGATGCTCTTTTCAAAGAACAGGAAATTTTGAAATTTTCTGACATTTATTTATATCAGATAGGTAAATTTATGTATTTATTTAAAAGAGGTTTACTTCCTAATTATTTTCGTAATATGTTTACTCTTGCAAGCCAGTTACATTCTCATTATACTAGAAATTGCAACCTTTTTTACATACCTCCCTGTAGAACTAATATTCGAAACTTCTCAATTCGGTTTCAAGGACCTAAGTTTTTCAACTCGTTAAGTCATGAAATTCAAAACAGTGAAAGCATCCGTTTGTTTTGCAAAAGACTTAAAAAATTCCTTCTTTCTTAGTTCTTAGTCAAAAATACTCTTTGTTGAGCTACATACTTCTTCTTTGCTTTTCTTTTCTTTTCTTTTCTTTTTAAAATAAAACATTTTATATTTCATGCTGTCCTCATAATTCGTATGATTATTCTATATTGTCAGGAAGCCTATAGTGCATAAGCCCCCGGCTTCTATATAGGCTTCCTTGTCACTACCACATTAAACATTTTGTAGTCTATCGTCTTTTAAGTTATTAAAAATTTCTAGAGTGTTGTATTATTATTATAATTGTTATTATTATTATATATACATGTATATGTTTTTTTTAATGTGGTTAATGGCAAAATAAATAAAATGGCAAAAAAAAAATCAAGGACCTCCAAAGTGAGTAATCAAGAATTCAAACATGATAGAAATAGCATCAAACTCAGGAAAAAATGTGGGTTTTGACTGGAACCGCATCGCGCGGTCACACAGCCAAATGATGACTGGCACATGGTTGTGCCGAAATCATACCGTCCAGAAGGACGTCGGACACCTTATTGAGACTTATATCACGTAATGTCGACACAAGTGTAAAAACGAAAATCTAAAATTCCCACTCAGGATTGAACCTGTGACCTCAGCTAGACTTAGGCTTACATAGCCTACCGTATCACTGTACCACCTAGCTTCTCGGGTTGCTTAGTCCTAAAACTGCCACCCTTAACCTCAACTGAAAGCTAACCAGTTACTCCGTTATATAAGCCTCAAAAAGGTGTACGATGTCCTTCTGGATGGTATGATTTGAGCTTGACCCTGGCACATATGACTCATAACTGCATCAGGCAGTCACATTAAGGCATATCAAAGATGCAACCAACCAGCCTCCAAAGTGAGTAATTAGAAATTCAAACATGATAGAAATAGCATCAAACTCGTCCTCGAATATCGAGGACGCTAAAAAATGTGGTATCAAAGGGCTGAATGAAACCGTAGTACCGCACTTCAAGATTGAAATTACCGAAACACTGCATGAAAAAGCCTCCAACTACTATTATTACTAATACCGTAAACCCCAATTTACCTCTTTGTGCACTACAACCTTTTTGCAAAAAATCAATAGGGTCCAATACATATAGCACATTTCAAGTTTCTAACAACAAAGAATTCGAATGGGTCTACGGTGTGTCTGGTTTGTACGAACAACATTTGAATTATAGTTTTTACGAAGCGTTCTTTTTTCGTAGCGACGTGCTTTGTTGATATGAAGACGCGCGCTTGATATGTTCTAAAATGACTTTAAATGAATTTCTAGGAAACGCATTGGGATAGATTTTTGTGAAGTATGTTTTCATGATGCATTTGAATCATGTCCATAAATTTGATAGAATATATTGCTGCTAACTGTAGTACGACTGAATTGCAAGTGTGCGACCTCCACTATATATACAAAAAAGGCTGAATACAACAATCACCTCTTCTCGTTTAAGTCAATAAAGAGTTACCTCGGCTTTGAGCTTCCAGTCGGTATTCAAACTTTGTCCCGCCTACGTTTAAATTATCTTTGATACTGTCTGCGTACTTGAGGATTGAATAGTCGTCATACAGTTTTGGGGAGTTTCTTAAAATCACATTTTTGTCCGTCCAGCTGTTGGTGTGGCTTGCAACCAACAATGTCCATCCACCACCATCACGTGACATATCACAATATGCCAAGATTTCCTGGGATCCTGTTGGGTTGATCTTATACACTCCGTCGGGATAATACTGGTTCTTTTCTTGTGCGATCTGCTGTAAATGGCGACATGACATTGCCACTAAACAAAGCAAATAGTAAATAAACGAAAACAGTTTGTAATTATTTTGCTTGTAGTATGAAGAGTTGATTGTCGCGACAATGAAAGATCCATTCTGTCGATTGATAGCAAACTTGAACTGGAAGTAGTTTTTTTTAGCAGTTTACAAATTTTATAGATCGAGCAGAATGAGATATAATCAGAGGTATTAAAAGGAGAGTAACGAAGGTGAAAATAATTGAAAAAGAAAAAAGGCAAAGCAGAACACAAAAGGGAGGTTTTTGTGAGTTGTTGCTTCTCCGTTAACGTTTTTTAATAATGGTTATTCACTCAAAGAAGAAAAAGACATGGGTGAAAAAGGTTACCAAAATTATAGGAGAGGGGATACACTTACCAGGACAGCTCTCTATATTGCAGTCTTCAGTTTCGTGCCGACTTCCAGGGCAATCAGCTCCACCATGCAAAGGAAATGGATTGTCGCAGAACCGGTGCCTTTTTCTCTTGCCTCCATTACAACCTTTGTCACACACAGTCCACGAGGACCACTCTCCCCAGGTTCCATCGCGAGGCACCAACACTGGACGAATGATTATCAAAATTGAAATGTTCCATTCAACAAAATATAATTACATTACATTCTATGTAATGCGATAAAAGTACGTCTAGACACGTGAAAGACAAAACCTGCTTAGAAGTTCGACCTCATTTTTTCAGTCCAAGAGCGTACTTTTATAACAATAAGCCCTCCAACGTACAGCGTATGTTCACGCCTAATCGACTAAACGAAAGTCTCAAGTGAATTAAGGCATGGGTCTCCTGCCATTTCACACAAAAAGCGAGGGGGTGGTCTATCTTTTGAGTCTTTGTCTATAAGAACGAAATAATTTGGGAGAATTAACAGTTTGCAAATGTGGTCATTTTCGTACGCAGAAAATATGGAAATTAAATCACGTGACTTGTCAGGGCTATTTTTCAGTGAAAAATCTTATACACAAAATGGGAACACTTTTTACTATTTCCTGGAGTCTGCCATCAGCTTTATGATTTTAAGGCCACAAGGTACATAATTTCTGTGCTTGGAAACTTTAAGATAATTTAAAAGAAAGGCAAGAAAAAAGAAATAACTGTTATAGGGGACTGGGCACTAGTACAAAGTACCGTTTATTTTCAAACATAATGAAATATTCAGCAATTTCCAAGCACAGATCTTTTGTTTCTCCTCTTAGGACTTATCTGGTAGAAGTGAAGTTTTTTTACGGTTGTCATAAACTGTTCCCATCTTTGATTTTGGTTTTTGTGGCCGTATCAAGTCACGTGACCTAATTTGCAAACTCTTCAGTATTTCAAAGTTTCATGTTTTTATGGCTAAAGCCTCCGAAGATAGACCACCCGGGGCCCCCTACCTTTTTTGAAAATAACCGTTAACCCATGCCTTAATATACCTGAATATCATAAATTCTCTGTTTTAGAAATTGTAAATAAATTATCTAAATTATTATAAAGACTAGAAAATAATAAAGATCTACGCACAGTTTGCTACAAATATCAGTCGCAATTGTTAGGGTACTTCATGTGCTAGAACTGTCAGTGACAACCGATTGAGGTTGAAAGAGATCACTTTTTGAATCTGACGGGCCCTGGTTCCAGGGGCGGTGGAGTACCATGGCAGATGGTGATAATGGAAATGGTAGTGCAAGGGGAGTTTAAGGAAGGGGATGCAAAGGGAGATTTAGAGTGGGGAGAGGGAACGAAATCTTTGAAAAGGAATGTTTTTTTGCCGTTATGCCCCTCCCAAAAAACCCAAGTGCTTATTTTTTACACCTCATAAAAAAAAACCCTTTTTAGACTGTTGAAAATCAAACTAGTTTGCAAGACATTAACTGGTTTGAAAACATAAACTGGTTTAAAAAAATTAAACCAAGACTAAAATTAAACCACAGCATCATAAATAAGGTTTAGCGTTCTTCTTCTTTTTTTTTTTTCCTTCTTTTTTTTTTTCTTCTTTTTTTTTTTTTTTCTTGTCTACTGCATACCATGTCGGGACATTAAAAGCTAAGCCCATTCCACATTTTGAAAGGATGGACAAAAGATATCTTACACTTACAGGGTGTTTAGATACCATATATCGACATGAGAATAAATCCGGGTGGCTCCCACATAAAAATGACTCAGGTGCTCGTCAGGAAATTTTCGAAAGACACACTGAAATCGAAAGGTACTAGAACCTCGTTTGATGGGCATTGCTGAAATGGACTTTTACCCCTAAGAGCTACCAATACTAAAACAACACATGTAAACTGAAAAAAAGCTCCTGTCATAGATTTTCGACTTAATACCCTAAAAGGTACTGCGACAATTCATTTTAGATTTTAACACCCTAAGCGGAACTAATCTACCATTTCTGACCCCGAAAAGTACGACAAGCAACCCCGGTATTTTTATATATGGGAGTAAACAATAAACATGCGCCTTACCAGAGGCACAACCGTCTTTCGGATCAAAGCCTCCTTCACAATGACAAGATTGTTTGTTAGTACACACCTAAAAAGAAACATGCAGCAAACATTTAAACGATGAATTTTGGCCGTTTCAGAAAAGCGTCTTCAGGCTAAACTGAACCTTAGACAATAGAATCAATAAACAAGTAGATCGGGCTTTTTTAATGCTTACGACATGAACTTAGGTTTAACATTCAATTCAGAACGTAGAAATGTCCATTCCATGACTCATATCTGTTTTGAGTGATAAAAAATCTTAGTTCAGTATTTACCATCGAAAAGACTATTTCACTTACAGCTGCACTTGTGTGATAATGATGTAATATCCCACCAGTGGTAAGCCAATCAGGGCGTGCGGTTTCTCATATCCATACACTTTCTTTGTATTATAAACTAATATTTTACCCCATACTCACTCCTCTTCCTCCACACTCTTTGTTGCTAATTATTGGACACTTGCCAATGTTAAGTTCATCAAAAGACTGACACTTGTAGTTCGCACACATCTACAGAAAATTGTGATATAACGAATGAAATTAACTTAATGATGATCAAGACATTGTAATGTAAGACTAGCTTAGCAATTTTACAAATCACTGAGTTTCCTGCACAAACGCTTAACGACGAAAAAAGTCTCCGTGCGCTTGTTCCATTTTTTGGTTCTTACATTGACATTGCTGCCACTAAAATACACTAAAATCACTCTTAAAATTTTTGGGTGTGGCAACTCCTCGTAACACGGCTAATCATATGCAAGAAACGCAAAAAATACTATTCCGTTTTATAAAGACAAACAGACAAACAACAACAAAAATGTATTAGTATAGTTAAACTAGACTACCCACGCGAATCCCCGCAGGTGTTGTCGGCATTAAAACAAACACGCGCCATCTGTAATTACAGCCCTGCATATGCCATGTACCATGGCGAAAGCGTGAAGAAAATCAGTGCTTTGATTCAAGTATTTACCCATACTTAAACAGATTGATGCTTCCCGGCTTCCTCTAGTCAACTCTAATACGCATGGATCAATTTTTTTAGTAAATGACGACTGGGTTTTGAAAAGGCCGCAAGTACTTATGAAAGCATATACACGAAGATTGCAGTCACTCAGTTATTTCCGTTCAAGGCAGTAAGCTCTGAATTAACAATATACGCAATATGTCTTGTTTTTGATGCTTTATTCTCAGATTAATAATTACAGATGAAGACACTTCTGTAAAGTTACTTTTCAAGCAAAATCAGCGGCCATTGAACGAAGCAGTATTTTGCAGGATTTTGTGTGCATCGAGGACAGTTAATGGGGACTTTGAAGGCTATCAACAAGTAATCATAATAGTATAATTATAGTAGTATAATAATAGTAGTATAATAATAGTAGTATAGTAGTATAATTATAGTAGTATCATAGTAGTATAATTTTGTATTCTGCTGAAGTTTGAAACTATTTTTGTGTTTCTCTGACAGGAAACAATATGGGTGGGGTCACATTTGTACTGTATTTGCATGCCAGGGTTGAGGCTCCTAATTTACATAATTCGTAAATACTGGTATTTTAAAGCGGCTTCATGGTCTTAAAACCAACTGGCCACACAAGCCCTGGGGGGGGGGGGGGGGGGCATAAAATGCACGCGCTTACTTTCAACATTCATAAGTTCTTAATCATGTATTCAAACGCCATCAAACTTTGTGACTTTTCCTAAAATTTATCTGGCAACAATTTCATATTTGCATATTTGTCCCTTTGAATGAAGAAAAACAATGTTGGTATAATTTTTATATCTTTACGTCATTTAGCCCTTATTTATTGATTTTTATTAATTTTGAGTCAATTTGGACGGGTTGTTTTAGAGGTTTTAAAAAAATTTCAGAAATCCAAGATGGCGGCCGTATAACTAATTATCTAATAACTACGTCATATGACGTCATCGTTCCATTGTGCGGACCGCAAGGGAGACAGATTTGGACGTACTATGTACCCTCTAGGTTTCATTGTCATAGCCTTAATGTTCTTGAAGTTAAGAGTCACAATGTCCCCCCCCCCCCACCCCCCAGGCTCAGGAACTCAAAAATGCCCCGGCTGACTAGGGTTAAGTCTTTATTGTTCTATGGCTGCAAGGAAACTGCTGTACGACGATCCACTTTTGGTTTAGATGAATTTTAGTGAACCCAGTTTTCATGTTTTATTGTAAAATTACTTAATAATTCATAAGGGTACTAACAAATAGAAATGAGCCATTCCAATCACATGGTTAACCCTGTAAATCAGATACAACTCACTAGTGAGTTGTATCTGGAATGTAAATTAGATACAACCACTAGTGAGTTGTATCTGGAATGCGAATTTCACAAATTGTTTACTACATTCGCATCCGTGTTGTATCGGCACTATACATTCACTCGGCTGCGCCTCGTGATTGTATAGGCCGATACAACACTCCCGCTCATGTAGTAAACATTACAAGCTGTGAAAGTGGGTTGATTGAAGTTAATGTTTAACTACTTGGAACAATGATATGGAAACTTTTATAATGTTGTAATGGTAACTGGACTTGTACCTGTCAAACAACAGTAGAATTTAGCTCTGCATCAAATTTTAAGTATTCTGAGAAGTTGCCAAAGTTAGGGAAATTTTGCATTTTTCATACCAAAAACATATCAAATTTGGTCCCCCAGGGGACCCCCTGTAAATTGCTAAAGAAAACATTTTGAGACCAAACGAAATGTGATTTTAAATTTTAAAGTGTAATTCACATGCAAGATTTGAAGAAAATATGTTTCATGACTAATTTTGATTATGGGGACCTTAGGGAGACAGCCACTTAAAATCGTAGTTTCGCATTATCGAAGCAATAGCATGCATTTAAAAGATATAAAATGGATAGAAAAAGTTTCAAGAATACTTAGTTGCCGCTATGGTGGAAAAAGAAGCGCTTCAAGGGATGAAATTTTGCTTCGAGGAACTTCATGTTTATACCAATTCGGGGCGATGGAATCAAAGAAGCGAATTTTTAAAGAATTTTCAAGCAGCCGAGGGACATTACGGTAAAAGAAATATAATTTTTCGATCGGTATATATGTTAATATCAATTTGTGATTGACTTTTTCTTTGTGTTTTCGTCAGTTTTTGAGAAATGTCTACGCTCTGTTTTATTGGGGTCGGCGAATGAAATAGTTTCCGCCGGTTACCCGAGTTTTAGACTTCTTCTCCGCATATGATACAAATTACTTCTCTTGATCAACTTTACAAAAGGTTTTCGCAGTAGTTGAACTCCCGTCCGACGCCATTCGAGTTCGCGATGACCGCGCGCAGAACGTGTTTAATTTGCGATGTTTCAATCATTTTTTCGCGCCAAAAATTACGCGACTGATTCAAATAATCAAATTGTTGCAAGTGAAACAAGTCGTTCTTCCCGACTTAACTTAACTACGCGCGCAAATTTATCGAATAAAACTCGACTAAAAAAGCGAAAGACGATTTATGGCAAGTACAAACCATTTGAAACATAATTTTCTTACGGAAAAACAAAAGTGAATTTATAATTCGGGCAGGCTTGGCTTGCAGTCAAGCAGCCCGAAAAATTTTAGAGGTTGAAATGTTATATCGCACTTAGATATTTGGTTTGTTTTATTAATCTGAATGCAAAAGGCCATGTAAAGGGACTGAAATCAAGAGTTTAAATTTAACAGTCTGGGAACCACCACCTTTTATTGACTACCACACACCATTTACCTTATCAGCTCCACATTTTGTTCCGTCTCTGACCATTCCAAGGCCAGCAACATCTACAGACTTCAAGATAGCAGCGCTTTGGGAAAATAACAAAAGCAAATTCACCAGAGAGAAGTGTTAAATACGTTAATTTAACTAACACAATCCAATATATATCACTACTTGTAATAAGGCAGGATTGTATTTGGCATTCGTGTTGTAGCATTTGCCACACCCCATCTAACACACTGGTTACGAATCAGCTCTATGTTTATTTTGACCTTACTTTGTTCTTTTCCCTCAGCGTTCTTTATTCTTATTTTGTTCTCTTTGTCTTTGTTTCGTTATTGCTGTTAGTCTTTAACTAGCCGTCTTTTGTGTCATTTCCTTCGATTTTGCGACTAAGGTAACTTGTGTGTTAAACTCTGACCCACCGCAAATCCATCTGATCGTCCTTATTTAGGGATGTTTAATGGTTTTTGTAGCTTATTTTTCACATGATTATAAAGCGTTGCCATCTGATAGCCGTGTATGGCCGGCTTAGAAGTGAAAAAGGTAAAGAATCCCATACTTGACAACGATCAACTAAAGATCTCAAACCTGCACTGCTTCCCATTATCTAAATGTATTTTGGTATAATTCCGTCCATAGTCTACCACGGGAGAATTTCTACTGTCTCGGCATTGAAGCTGGCCACATAAAACGTCACTGAAATTTAAATAATGAATTATAGAGAGTTATCACTACTGTACTATCAGTATAGATGGTTTTCACGTTACGTCACGGCGGCCATATTGGTGTACAACTACAAAAGAATTTTAATGAACTTCGTTTGTTATGTACACCAACATGGCCGCAAAGGCCTTTGTCATTTGAGTCCCACAGGACACGTGATCAGGTCACGTGAGTGAAAACCATCTATAGGCTTACAATAGTTCTATGATAATCAAAAAGGTTGCAGATTAACCCAATCATACTTCCAATCTTGGAAGGAAACTTTGAAAACGGCTGATTTCTTTATGGCATGCCATTATGTATCATTGATACCTACGATAGCAACCACATATTTCATCTCCTACAGCTGTAGGTCAAAACACGAAAAAAGCAAGTGACACACTGAAAGACCAACCCCGAGGTCTGGCCAGTACCTTAAGCATGCGCACAGCCATATCACCCTGGCAGTGGCAGCCATGGACAGCTGTTGCGTCCTTGTTAGGACTCATCAGTATGGCATAGCCGTCGGACCCCCACACGACCCGAAAGTCGTTTTCAGGCGTCCTTTACCGCTAGGGCGGATGCAAGCATCCTTTTTAAGCGCCAGCTCCACACAACACATGTGGTAGCTGGTGGCTTGTATTCTGCACCGTTGGTTTTCGTCTTTCAATTTCTTTTTTTTTTTTCCACTAGGTAAATTTTATTGACAAACAAAAAAAAAATATTACAATGTGACATTTAAATTACACAACAATACAGACAATAGGGTGAACAGATAAACATATAGATAATACATACATTCTACGACTATATCATTTATTACCAACTATATTAACTCAAATAAAAGGGGTAAGTATCCATTTCTTTTTAACAAAATCCTTCTTACTTATACATTTTTCCGTTTCATATTTACTTATAATTTTGTGTCGGAATCCTTCAATCTTTGGAAGAATTTGATTTCTTCTACAATCCCATAGAAACAGTTTCCCAATTATTATAAAGTAGTTTAGCAATCTAAGCAAAGGGCTTGTAGTAACATTTATTATTCCAAGCAAAACATTTTGTAGAGTAAGGTGAACTTGCTGATTTGAGAGAAGGCACCAATAGGATTCGAAATCATTCCAAAACTTCTTGGAATGAGAGCATAAGTAGAGCAAGTGATATAGCGATTCCGATTGGGTTTGACAGAAAGTACATAAATCATTCGTTCTGAAACCTATTTTGTATAACTTGGTGTTGGTGTAAAGAATTGAATTAAGTACTTTATACTGGAAGGCTTTAACATAAGATTCAATTGCAACACAATGGGGTAATTTGAAAACTAGTCTTAATTGTTCAGTTGAGATAAGAAAATCATTTTGTAGCTTATTAACAATGTTAGGAAGTTGTGCTTTGTTCCTAACCAGTAACTTATAGTAATATTTCGACTTCTTTATCATCACATCAAATATACCATTGTCGATCAAGAAAGATGGAGAAGTTATAGGTGGGGACAGATGTTTAAATTTTAACGATGACGGTATGGACTGCCGAAGGCCTGCCCATTGAAGAATGTTGGACTTCTTTATTTTGTTTGAATCAGTATTATAAGAATCGGTAATGTTCAAATTGAATAAAAGATCATGAATATAAATAATTCCAGACTCAAAGTAATTTTTGTAAGACGTCTTCAATTTCAATTAAACATTTCCAGAGCTGTTTAAGACCTGGTTTCCCTGGTTCTATAGAAAACCGCTTATCGGGGTTACTTGGAATACCCGGGTTTACCAGGTTTTTCGCATGTTAGTTTCAGGCCTAGTAAGCCTGGTTTAAGAACCAGGAAAGTTATATTCATTGAACAATTCTTGGACCCGGCTTTTGGCTCAACGGTGCTCACAAATGATTCGACTTTTTCTATGGCACGCTTTTATATGGGTGCCAACTCGCGCTCACTCAATGACTATTACATGTTTTTTTTTAGTTTAACCCTCGGACGTACAAGAGGGGGTATGCCCTTAAGGTTTTTCTCCGATATTTTCAAGACCATTTATGATTAGCACATGACGTCTTCAGTGGCTGTTCATTTATCACTAAGACACATTTCTCTAAAGTTTAGCGACAACCGGTTGCCATGGTAACGAGATATGACTTCAAAAGTAGCATAAGGTCAAGCCATTTTTTAATAAAAGTGCGTGGTTTTCATTTTTTAATTGTATTTTATTTTACAACTCCAGCAAAAAATATTTGCAATTTCTGCAGTTTCTGATAAATTTAAATTTTTAGTAAAATCCAAGATGGCGGCCATTTTGGATGACGTCACGAACCCCCAGCAGCGCCACATCCCATAACCGATAATATATACCTTATCTTGTAGAGCACATTACAGGCTATCTATTAGACGTAAAATATTACTGAAATATTGCAACATCGCAAAAACCCAAGGGGGGGTTGCAACAACCACGGTGGGTGTATAAGTTTGCGTGTTCGTCCGAGGGTTAATCAGTAAATATTTAAGTTATAAGAAAAACTGTAGAGCTGCAGGCTGACCTTTTAAAATCTACTTAGTGTACCTTGCAGCACATGACGCAATTGTGGTTGGGTCACATGTGCCAAACCCAGCTGCTTCCGTGTTCAGCTTGTCGTAACATCCTCTGTCGGCGTTGTTTGCAGCTAAAAGTAAATTAGTAAAAGCAGTAACTTAAACAACCCTGACAAAATTAGCTCGCTACGAGAAATTAAACTTATTTGAACTGACTGAGTTATTTGCTTTGGGCTCCCAAACTAAAAGTTTAAACATATGGATTTCAGTGATTGTTCTGTCTTTTAATTAATGATTTTGATAAAAACAAAAGTTTAGTCACCGTCACACCCTGGACATCTCATAGCATGAGTTGGGAACTTAGCAGATTTCCACCGGTTTTCCGTGGTGTGGACTCTTATTTACCACGATTTACGTCATGACATGGTCAACAGCAACAAATTTTGACTATGTGATGACGTAAATCGTGGTAAATAAGAGTCCACACCACGGAAAACCGGTGGAAATCTGTTTTTTACCACAATATTTAGAAATTGCGTGATGTTAGCGTCAGTACCGTTGTCTGCACTCTCATTTACCACCCGCATCGACCAACCCGATTGCGAGATTACCGGCAATTGTGGTCAAAATAACACTACTTTTTTGTGTTTACTTACTTGCTCCCCAGAGGTCTTTACACTGAGTCTCATGAATCTCGCTGCATTTGCCTTGGTAACAGACAGACTGAAATGACAAATAAGGACCGAAAAATAACGAAAATTGATAAATGTTGGGCTTGGTAATGCACGAGCATGGGACAGTGCACGAGGGACATCGAAGCCGTGACCCTCGGTTAATTTGGATGTTCTTAGCACTGAGCCAAAAGAGACTCGTGGCGAGCTGGACCATATACTAGGTTCATATATGACGCGCGTGCTGCGTACTACCAGCAACAGCAATGTCAAAACCGTGTGTCGTGATAAATTAAGAAAGATGGTAAATTTTAAGCTCGGTTATGAAATGGACAAAATGTAATGATTATCGTGTCACGAGCGTTGGACAAAGAATTCCGTCGGGGCTAAAAACCTTTGAGTGAAGCGCATTTTACAATGTTCAGATAAGAGGCATTTGGTCTACATACGTTTGAATGGTTTTTGTCGCCACTCGCTGAGTAGCCAGTCCACCGCTGACCATCATCACTGTAGTACAAGTAGAACCCAGTCACCCAGTTATACCAGTTTCCCCGTCCTTGAATCATGATTTTGTTGATCGTTTTCAGCTGAAATTCAAAACGTTTTAAGACAAGTTCAAATAAGGGATAATTGACTTTTTTGACCGCTTCTAATAACGTCTTACGCAAATATTATAGTAATATATTTTCACTGGGATACCCGGCAAACAACGCCCGGGCTGTGATGAGATAGATAATAAGATATTGGGAGAATCAGCCCGAGGCGATTGGGAGCGGATAGCTTCCAGGGGAGAAGAGTGGTTCATCGTTGCCGGGAGGAGGGTGGGCGAAGCTATGTGACGGTCGTCCCTTTCGAAAAGACTGAGGGAGGTTTTGGCGTGAGGCGAACACTTTTATGCTGAAAACAAAGTATATGGCTACGTAATACTTCTCCCTGGGCCACATACTGCACGGCACATACATCTAATTAGGAACAGAGGGGCATTGTGTGCTCGTTCCCCAGAAAAAAAATACTAGAAAAAAAGTGTCTCGCAGAACCTCGTGCTACTTTGGTGGCGTCTCGATTTGCTTACGAGGCTTTTCGCCGTTCCACTTTGTCTTCTTTCAAAAACGTTGATAGAAGGTCTTTTCGATGGTTCGCGTATCGTTTATTGCCGCTATCTTTGCTTACCATGTTCCTTTAGGCTTACATGAAGTAGTACGACTTTTAAAAAGTTTCTGGTGTTCCCATCGTGGCGCGGCGTGCTACGTCCGACCACAAATTTCTTTCTGGCGCTTTTCCTGCGGGTTTTTTATTATTATTTAATTTTTTCGCTATGGAAGATTCTCAACCGGAGGAAGTAAGTTTGTGTATTACTATATATTTTCCTTGCATATTAGGCATTCTCGTTTAACTGGAGAGGTTGGATTAGCTCGTCACACTGGATGGCGTCAATTGGAAATTTGTCGCGGTTTTGTTGCTAGACAACTGCAGGACACCATCCCGATATTTAACTTAAGGCGACCCGAGATTTCATTTCCCTACAACGATCCACGCGCGATCCCCACGCGAATCCGCACGACAAATTTATAAACCTCGCTTCGCGAGGAATAACTATGTCAGGATAGATGAGCTCCTGCTTTGTAAGTCTTGGGATGATGATCAGGACCTGAAGCCGTCGTCAATCTGATTTTCTGATCTCAAGTCTAAAATCACCAGGCCACTACCAATCACATCATTATATTTCATTACCAAAATCCTTTTTTGATATCGATTTTACATGTTTAAAATTTTAGATAAAAAAACGTAGACACAAAAGTGCGACAGGACACTAGCATGCACCATTTGACGCAATTTAAATCGCAGCAAAATTGAAACACGGATTGTCATGTGTAACATAACATGCAACGGACAAATCTCACATTTTCTCTGTTGGTAAAATCGTTGCAAAAAATAAAACCATTCAATGACTACGAAAGCCCAATATGCATTAAACGTCACGTTTATGCTGACTTTTGCAACTGATATAAAACATGTTTTGGCAATTGCCAGGCGGAAAACAAATCTGATGTTGTTTTTGCTGGTTGGTCAGGAAACTGAATTTTGTAGTCATTTCGTTTTGACTTCCTTACCTGTGCAAAATCAACTTGGAAATGTTCGTTTTTATTAGCTTTGGCGGGACACCAGTATTTGCCGTTATGCAGCCGTCCATATTGAGGTAAGTCAGCTGGTCTTGATGAGCTCGCTGTTATCTGACTATCCTTGATGTCACCGTTTTCCATACCAAGACGATCCACGCACTCTACAAATAATGAGCACAAGTACGATTATTGAACTTGTTTTTAACTCGGCAATTTGTGGCAATTTGACTGGCTACACCTGCGCTATATATCAATCACATAAAAAACCTTCGCGGGTGCCTTTCGGGAAAAAAAATGCACAGACCGTACATGCGCTAGTTTCAAGAGTAATATCACAAATTATATATGAATAGAAAGCTTAATAGATGTAGTTCTACATAAAAATGTAATTTTAGCGACTTTTTCCTTTTACAAACGGCCAGGAGCCGATGGACCGCCAAACGACCGAGAGTTGTTTAATTGAATTTGTTGTGTATCGAATGCTGTGGCTACACCGGAATAGCTGTACAGTGTTACTCACAAGGAATCAATCAACAAAATCGTGTAAGGAAATTTTTATATTTGAAATAATCATATCAAACTCTTTCCCCAATACGACGGACATTTGTTTTTCTCGGCTCCAGGCGGACGCGGCCGCTAACCCCAGGTAATGCGCATGCTCTCCGGTTCAAATTTTCAAAATGGCGGACAGGCCAAAGAGAGAAATAAAAGAACCAAAGCGATTCTGCAACGAATACTCAGCATACATCCCCGTTAAAAAGGTCAAACACGGAAAAAAGATACAAAACTATATGATATTGAAATCACGGAGGTTGACAAACCCAATAAGAGATTGAAAATTCATTACATTGGCTACAGCACTCTCTTTCTTCTCAGCTGTTTCGAGAGCTTGTCGGGCGTTTTCATCAACTCGCAATCGCTTTTCCTCTTCCTGTACTAGTGATTCTTCTAATGCTCTTTTCTCTCCCCTTAACCGGTTATTCTCATTTTTAAGCTGATGTACATCAATTTCGTTATAATACACCTTAAATTGATACAGAGGACCTGTTTCAAACTTGTTAAGAAGTGCATTTAATTGCCTTCCGCCACATTATTTACTAGCGGTCTTAGCTGCTTTCTGGAGACAAAATATTTTTTTTGAAGACTTTTTAAAATGCGGCGTATACCTGATCGCTCAAACACTTTGTTTACAATAGCCGAGAGAACCGACTGATGGTTTAATTCTCCGTCTTCTTCTTTTCCTTTGTTCCTTCGAAACTGTATAGATTAGTAAGCTGCAACGAAAATTTATTGGACGACGTTTAGAAAAAAAAAAACCGCAATCGATAGATATACCTAGCCTGAAAAGTGTATTTATTCCAATTCTTACGGATAATAACTTTACAAATCATACTTGTTTATCTCGTACGTAAACGATGGCAGATTAATCCCCGAAGCTCTTTCTGAGCTTCCCGATTCCTCTCCTACTGTTTTCACGCTTATAAAACTGGAATAAACAAAAGGACGAAAACATACCTGTTTTGAAAGGCCATTTGACGAGGTAAAATCTGCTTTTTGTTCGACACTTTACACATCAAAACAAAGGAAATTTGAAATCAAATGAAGAATGATCCTCGCAGTTGTGAACGCAATTTAAGCAATTGCGAAAAGAAGCCTGAAAAAAAAAAATTCAGGACTTCAACGGGGTTCGAACCCGTGACCTCGCGATACCGGTGCGATGCTCTACCAACTGAGCTATGAAGGCACTGACGTTGGGAGCAGGTCAGTTGTAGGTTCATATGTTCCCATGAAAGGAGTGAATGTGAATGATATATATGAAATAAATCATATATGAACTGCGGAAATGAAATCAAATGAAGAATGATCCTCGCAGTTGTGAACGCAATTTAAGCAATTGCGAAAAGAAGCCTGAAAAAAATTCAGGACTTCAACGGGGTTCGAACCCGTGACCTCGCGATACCGGTGCGATGCTCTACCAACTGAGCTATGAAGGCACTGACGTTGGGAGCAGGTCAGTTGTAGGTTCATACGAAAGGAAATTTGTTCCACTTTTTGATTTCGGCGGTACATTTGCAATTTGCGCTTGCGTAAAAGAGATATCGCCCAAGACTCCTTGCTCGGTCGTATTTTGATCACGAACGCCTTGTTAATTTTGACGAAACCGCTCGGGAGAAAGGTGAAAATGACGAGGGAAAAACTTTACTTTAAAGTAAGAAAAAAGGCAAAATAGAAAGTCATTATATTATAGTTTAATATTTCGGTGGTACATTGAGGACTTTTTATACAGAGAATCAGCACGATGACAAAACGTTGGAAAATCGCACTCGATTTGAGGGAGGCGTTGAAGTGGGCGTGGTCTCAAAATTCAATTAGAGACTATTTGTACCCCGTGAGTTTGATATGTGTAACCACGTGTCGCATGTCTACTCCAACTTTAGACGCAGATCTCTCACTAACCGATCAGAATATCGAAAAAGCCTGACAGTGAATAATACTTTGCATCTATTTTCGAAGGACACCCAGGAAAGTTGGGAATACCCTTAACAAAGGAAAAATCATTTTTTAAGCAGAATGAGAATTTGACAGTTTTCCCGGTATAAACATACGTTACCCAACGGTCCTCGTATGTTTTTTTTTTTTTTTTCTCGTTTCTTTTTACCAATCACTTTTAATCTTCCAGAAAGTATCGAAGAGAAAAGATTACATGTTGATCGTTGGGACATGGATTATAAAAACATAAAAAGCTGTGAAAGGTCAATATTCGATTTTTGAATCGAGACTTATTTTGAATTTTGCATTCCATATTGGTAAAGCGGATTATTAAAACGAGTAATTAAATCAAATTTGCAATAATCAATTCATTACTGCGCCTTTCAATAACATGCGGAATTTTAAATTCAAATTTCCACCAACGGTTGCGTTTTACACTGCCGTCAATCATCTTACCTCTCAGGAAACAGATCTTCACTTCAATGAGGTCAAAAGGTCACGTCCGTGCATTATGATTGGTAGATTTCGATCCATTTTGTTTGTTTCTTTTTTACATGGTCCGTTGGCTTTCGTATTAATTATGATTGACGGAAGGGAATAACGCAACCGTTGGTGGAGATTTTAATTTCAAATTCCGCATGTTATTGAAAGGCGCAGTAATGAATTGATTATTGCAAATTTGATTTAATTACTCGTTTTAATAATCCGCTTTACCAATATGGAATGCAAAATTCAAAATAAGTCTCGATTCAAAAATCGAATATTGACCTTTCACAGCTTTCTATGTTTTTATAATCCATGTCCCAACGATCAACATGTAATCTTTTCTCTTCGATACTTTCTGGAAGGCGCAGTAACAGTTTTGACTGTAATTGCCTACCTTGTTTCACAAACCAAAGCTCTAGCCTTTCTGCATCACATCCAGACCACAATACCATCTCTCTACCAGCGCCAGGCCACGCCCCGTTTGTGTGTATACATTTGCCAGTCTGAATATGCTTAAGAGAACGTCCTGCCAGATAAGAAATACATGTAAGTTGCTCAATGACAACATTGATGAGCAAAAAATCTTGGTATTTCACAATTATACTGATTGCGAGCACACAAAAAAGTCGGAATGTTTATTTATGCTCTGGTTTTCAAATCATCTCAGATTATTATTTACTTCTTATTTTCAAAGCCGAACTTGCAATTAGGTGCAGCTCATTTACCTCTTATATTCAAACAAATTAACGACAAAACTTTCCAGTGGTTTCATTTGGTTTTTAATTTTAATATCTTTTGGTACTACTATGAGTGAAATAATAAATGAAACAAAGTGGTGTCAACCTGGTGTCCGCTCAAACTTGGAGTAATCTACTGTGCAGCTGCTGCTGACCACAATCTTTGCACCGTTGTTTCCATTTTGTGGACACACCATTTTACCACTACAACTGTGACGTAACACACCATCTGAGCCCAGGGAAAATTGAAGATGGCTTTCTGAGCACTTATCACCAGCTACATATACCAGTCGATCGTTATCGGGCGGTGAGCAAGTCTTGTTGGAAGGCGTGAGACACAGATTAAGTCCATAGGATTTCAATGGTGTCGCAGCGGTTGGGCTAACTGTTAAAAAGCGTGAACAAAAATGCATTATCAGTCAAGATAGCACCAAGGCGTGGGGTGGTGAAGGAAAGATGGGTGTAGGAATTTTTAGCAGCTTTTTTTCCCGCAGACGCACAAGTTGTTTCTATTACATTTATGAACTAACTACGAAAAGCGTGTGTACAAAGAGAACTTATTTGTATTTTTTTGCCGATCAAAAAGCGTATTCTCATTACATTCATCGGATGACGCGGAAAAAAAAACAATCAAAGCGGCTGAAAGAATGAGTGAACTTGACTCACTGCCACTAACGAAGCACTGACAAATTCATGGGTTCAGCGAAAGTGACGAAAAGTTTTAGCGGTTTGAAATTCATCAGTTGAAATTTATCAGCTGATAGAAGAAAACATATTCAATAATCCAAAAGTTCTTTGAAGGGGAAGTCCAGAAAATTGACGTTTGCTCTACAAAATCGAAGATTTTGAGAAAGTTTATTTCAGTAACCAACAAGAGTTATTTCCGTCCAGAAAAGTGCACTTTCCATCATGCATTTAATATAGGCAAATTGTCTGTCTGCGACAACTATATAATAGGGAACCACTGTAGTGCGTGATGAGTCATATCTTAAAAGGCTGACGTCATTTTACATAAAGTATTGATAACTACCTTCATCCGGATTGCAGCCCAGGAAGTCAGTTCTAAGGCATGGATAACCATACCAGTATTGAGGGCTGATACGAAGATATCGGGCGTTGATTTTAGGGTTCAAATATCTTGTAAACACACTGTGGTAGTTGGTACTTCCTTGTATTATCTTCAATCAAAACACAATATTGTTATTGATAACCTAATATGGACGGTAGGTTGTTATAAAACATCACATGAATTTAGAACTTAATTACCTGGGATGAGCCCTTTCAAACCCGGCGAGATCATGTGACACTACCAACCGAAATCATAGATTACAACTGGAAGCAAACCAGGAGAACCCCTTCGCAATGAAGCAAGGGAAATGCATTTTAACCAGGTTTGTTTAGATAGTATCTCCTTGTGATAAGGCCAAAGACGAGGAAGCAGAAGTTAGTAAGTGTTCTTCGTCAGAAATTTCAAACAGCGAGACAAAGGGATCAAATAACAGTAAACTATAAGACCCAACAACAAAACATTTAAGACCTTTAAATACGTGTTTAGTTCCAACATACCGTTTTTGTCTGATTACATGGATATCCATTGACGATGAAGCTATCTGCCGGACACTGAAGTTTAAGAAGAAAATCGAAAAACGCCCAATTAATTACATTCCTTTCTTTCAACAGATTAAAACATCAATAGGTAATTTACATGATAGCGTCATTTTTACAACAACTACCTTCCGTTTTTTGTTATCTCGTGATAATCAGTGCTATAAAAAGTAGTTGTAGTAAAATGACGTCATCGTGAAAATGGTCTATTCTTCGTACATAACGGTCATCCGAAATTTAATGGATGCTACCTAAAAATTGAGGCAGTGCTGATAATTCCGAAAGAAATTTAAATGCAATAAATGTAGCACAATGTTGCATATATTTAAAGCGTATGATGAGTTTTTATTAATTTCATAATTTGATCATGGACAGGTCAAGGGCTGTCTCCACTCCATCATGTTGAATGACAAGAAGTTCGTGGGAACGAATATGAATTGATCGATAAAACACATGGACGAAAGGTCAGGTGACTAGCTTTCTTTGTCAATCCATCTATGTGAGCAAATTTCAGTTGTGGTAAAGAAGAAAACAACGAACGAAGACAAGGAAGAACGGGTAGCATGTCAGTTTTTCCGCGAGGACATGCAACAAAAAATATTTGGCAGTTTTCTCATCTACAGGACCGTAAAAACTTGGCGTAGAAGTTTGCTCGTATAGATCACTCATTGGGATTAACGCAATACGATTTATGTGTCATACGTCTGTAGGGTACTCACGTCTCTGGAATCACCAGTGCAGTATTCTGGGACATCGCAATCTGTTTTTACTCCACGGCACAACGTTCCTTGATTCTTGAACTAAAAAAAACACATCCTCTAGTCATTTAAGACATGTACAGCGATTTTCATATAAGCATGAAATGATTACGCGTGAACACAAACACAACAACAAAAGAACTGGACGGAAGTAATTTGACTGGTTCAGCGATCGGACGCAATCGTGCGCGGCTTTTTATTGTTTTAGCGAAAACGTAAAGCAAAGCGAGCTAAAAAGTAGCTATTCTCTTTTATGTTACTCGCCTTTCAGCATTCTGATAGGTCAATCGAATAAGCCTCTTTCCACATTATATTATGGATATTTTTAGCGGGAAAACGAGCAAGGCTTGTTTTGATCCCTTCAACTACTGGCAGATGAAACAAATCGTGAACACTCGTGGAAACCGTTTTTCAAGATCATACGAAAATCGCTCTAAGTGCTTATTATCCCTTCTCCTCAGTTAAAACGAATATGCTAATAACTGTGTATAGACCAATATCACGCTAGCATGGCATGAAAATACATTTAATTTAATGGGGAAAAGAGCCCAGTATCAAATTCAGCACATCAATATTAGTAAAACTGTAAAGTTTCGTAAAGATTGCTCGTACACTGACGGAGATATGAACTTTTGAAACTTAGTACTCTGGCCTAATTTTTACAACGAAATGTATGGGAAAAACACGAAAACGAGGCTGGACGGGCAATCTATGCCCGTCCACCATACATTTCTTTGTAAAAATGCTCAGTTTCAAATTTCATATATTCGTCAGTTTGCTAGCAATCTTTACAAAACTTTGTAGTTGTACTAATATCGATATGCTGAATTCGATGTCGGGCTCTTTTTCCCAATAAACTATATATATTTTTGTGCCATGCTAGCGTGATATTGGTCTATTGTCTTAGGTGATTGAATGATTTTACCAGACAGCTTTTGCAGCATGTGTGGTGCAAATCACTGCATTGTGCTTCGTTCTTGAGAACACAGTTGTGAGGTTCACAACAAGGGTCTTTAGTCTTGCATATCTGGGGAAATTCAATAAAATATGAGTGTAAGAAATTAGAGTAATTGTTTGGGAAAAAATAATTCTAAATTAAACTATTAAACTAAACACGGAAAGTTAAACGCTTCGATAAATTAACATCCCTTTGAAATGTGTGGCAAAACTGATTGTTTATGTTCAGTAATCAGACCAGTGAACCAAAATCATACCAGCCTTGTAAAGAAAAACAAAACGAGGTTCGTTATAATTAGATGGTAAATGTTTTGAAGTAATATATCAATACATTAAACACGGGGAAGAGTCGGTTTCACCAGGATATTCAAACATCAGGGTTTGATAAAACCTCTACTTGGACTGTTTGATACAGCTTATCAGCCATTAATAATTCTATCAAAGCAAAATTTCACCAAATGTTATGGTAAATAGTATCATATATGCAACCCTCTTTCATGGTAGTAAGTAATGGCTTTGAGGACCTTAAAAGAAGTTCTCGAACACCTTACACAGGAATACACCTAATTCAATAAAGGTTGCTTTGGCAGTTGGTCATTGGTAATTGGGATTTTGCATTTGCATACGGAACACAATGCAATGAGTGACCGCCAAACAATAGCTTCCCAACGCCCAATTACCAATGTCCAAAGCAACCTTTATTGAATTAGGTATATACGTACAACTGTAATATACGTACAACTTTCATTGTCATTTCTTTGTGTATTAAGGCAAAATGTTCAGCAAAAGTTTGTACAAACCTCGGGTGTGCCACAATCGCATTCTTCCCCTTCTTCGCGTATTCCATTCCCACAATAACTATTCATAGACTTTAAAAGAGAAACATATTATTATCAAATCAAATCGTTCAATATGATAAAGTAAGGGGCAACTACTTTAGTAAAGAGAGATCCAAACTACCGACTCCTTCTTACATGACCCAACACCATCGATTGGAGGGTAATGGGTTTGAACTCGAGAATGCTTTCCATGCTTGAAGACAAACGGACAGATTAACGACTTTCTAATTACGAGATTAATCTTGACATTTGTAACCACTTTCATTCCAACATTTATTTCATGCTTGTGTTTTTGATAAGGTCTCCGCATGACCTTAAATATCCAAATTGACCGCCGAAAACACTGAATAGTTCCGGCAGAGCATGAGTCGGTCCCGATCAACCAAATGAAAGGGCGTAAGTGGTACTTAAACTAGCCGTGAATGTGGAATGGTATAATGCCAATAAATTTAAGTCCAAGAACACCCTCATACGTTGTCACTCAACCAGCAACCCACAAACTTCAATTCAGCTTAAGTGAGTGCAGCCTGTGCGCGCAAACAGAGAATTATATTGTACATTGCAGTTTCCTTTGTGAATGTGAGAATTTGTGCGAAATATTATTCCATAGTGTAACTTAAAAATACCTTATAAGTTGGCACGTTGTACAGACACCAATCATTGAGTCTTTTAAGGGATTCCATGCTGCAGTTTGAAAATCCTGGAACTCTGGTCCTTTAAATCAATTTTCACAAGCTATAAACTTAGACATTATGTTTCAAACTTTGGTAGACTAAACGAAGCTTATTTTATAACGTATTGTAGCTTCTCCATTATCTCTAATCACGAAGCATTCAAAATCCTTATTGCCCTCATCCCCTCCCCCACACAACCCAACAGGTGCTTTTCTCGGCGGCCATGTTGGTGGCCGAAGCACTCAAATTTCCATCCTTTGCGAATTAAACTATCTTTTTATGCTTTTATGCTTTTTTTTTATTGATAGTGACCACCTACATGACCGCCGTGAAAACAGACATTCACAATAGTTCAAAATAGATCGAAAAGGAAACATATATACGAACAGCAGAACTTGTAGAGTGAGAAAATATGACCTGAATATTCCTTTTACCTATTATCAGCTTTGAAAGTTACATCCTTACATGACAAGAGCACTCCATCAAGGATTACACCAAGTACTATTTAGAGTATCAACAATTACGTATACTGAACAGCATTCGCTATTTAATGCCGAATAACCTGCTGCAATATTAGGGAACAAACTAATGAACTGGGAATAAAACTGGAGCAAGATAAATATGTAAAGAGTGACGAAGAAATATAGTAATATTTATGTGTTTTGTTGATACATACTTGTGGCCGCCCATTATACATCCTCGAGGTGTTAAACATTTGCAGGTTCCTGAGAATAGAAACGATAAATCAACTGAAGGTCAATTAACATATGCTTATTGCTAGAAAATCTTCCTCGCTGGCCGAATGGCATCTATCTTGTCGAAGCTGTAACAATTACTGATCGGTTGCATAAATGATGCCAAAATTATCTGAACAATCACCTTAAATATAAATAACGAAGTAAACAAATCAGATCTCAGTCTAACTATACAGGAAATTCAATTGATGGGTGTGAACGTTTCAAGATTCATTCTGTCTATTCCGTTTCATTTCAGTCGGAGCTAGTAACCTACAGAAGTTGCAGTATTGACACATTGTTGTAATATTGGATGGCGCTTCATTTGAAGTAGCAGATTCACTTGATTCTGAAGATGACATCCGCCAAGTCTTGTTCATTCAGCATGCTTAGTAACTTACCTGAGTCGTGACTGAATCCAAAGTTATGACCCATCTCATGTGCAAGTACTACATAAGGACCAATGATACTCCCCATATCCCACTGCAATAGACAGAGAGTGCAGCCGTCAAAATCATCCGGCATACTTGCAAACAGAGGGTTGATAGGAAAAATCAGCTTGGGTTAAGGTGTTTCCCTCCAGTTTCCATGAAGCCACACCGACCATTTTTAAGCGGCCGTTTAACTAACTTTCCTTTATTGAATAAGTATGAAACTTACACAAAATATTGTGCTTAGTTTGAAGTTTATATGATTGTAACAATTTTGTAAATCGGATTTAAAATTGCGGAGATAAACGGGAAAAATTGAAATCACTTGCGTCTAAATTCCGAGCGATTGCGATGACATCTAGAAAAATCAAAACTATTACGATAAACTATGACATATGGCAAACAAAATATCTAAAAATTAGAAACTTTTGTCAAGCCGATTTTGAGTAAATCAGAAAAACATTTCGAACTTGTGATTTTGCATGTGTATGAGCACATCTACAAAATCCTCAATTAAGCTTATAAAAGTTTAATTTCTCAATCTCAAATTTACGCCAAAATGTGTGTTTATAGTATGAGATGAAACTATGAAAGTTTGAAAGCGTTTCTCGTTTTATTTTTGGAGATTCGATTTTCTATAGGAAACCATAGTTTTTTGACTGAGTCCCTGATATTGTAGTTTTAGCGCTTTTCTATATATTTCAAAAACCACGAGATAGATTTTTTTTCAAACTTTTATAGTCGTTTCTTTATAATATGAACAGCATTATCTCGAAGTTTCATCTTGATTGAAACATTGCAACATGGTCAAATAAAATAATAAAGTTCACCCAAAACGCGATTGAGAACTTGTGTTTTGATTGCACGGTTGAAGGCGCGCAAAGACGCTTTAATTAATTAATTCAGGTGAAGCGCAACGCATTTCTGCGTGACCATCATGTTTTGCGGAGTAATGTTTAGGGGCTGTGTTCCACATTATTTTTATCATTCCCACGAATTTCAGTGGGACGTTTATTTGAAAGCAGTTTTTTTATTCGCATTTGACGTGCACTGGA
This sequence comes from Cladopsammia gracilis, assembly GCA_022457155.1. Classification (NCBI taxonomy): domain Eukaryota; kingdom Metazoa; phylum Cnidaria; class Anthozoa; order Scleractinia; family Dendrophylliidae; genus Cladopsammia; species Cladopsammia gracilis. The sequence continues at coordinate 760,649 of JAJGOT010000258.1, forward strand.
CACTCTCGACATTTTGAATTGTAGGGAAAAGAAAGAAGTCAACTCGATTTGCATAATTATCAACACGCAGAAATGCGTTACACTTCATCTAAATTAATTAAAGCGTCTTTGCGACGTGCGCCTTCAACCGTGCAATCAAAGCACGACTTCTCAATCGCGTTTTAGGTGAACTTTATTATTTTATTTGACCATGTTGCAATGTTTCAATCAAGATGAAACTTCGAGACAATGTTGTTCATATTATAAAGAAACGACTATAAAAGTTTAAAAAAAATCTATCTCGCGGTTTTTGAAATATGTAGAAATGTGCTAAAACTACAATATCAAGAACTCAGTCAAAAAACTACGGTTTCCTATAGAAAATCGAATCTCCAAAACTAAAACGAGAAACGCTTTCAAACTTTCATAGTTTCATCTCATACTATAAACACACATTTTGACGTAAATTTGAGATTGAGAAATTAAGAGCGGCCGTCCGTAAATATCGCCTGGAGGTGTGCAAAATGAAAAAAACGAAAATCCCCAAACTTTGTCAGAATATAGGTCTAGGTAAACTCTTTCTAGAAAAATAATTTTACGCGAACGGCGACAAAGTCGGTTCGGCGGCTCTCGCATCGATTTTACGGGCTCCACACCACGCATTACTTAAATATTGCCTAAAAATTCAAAATGGAATTAACTCCACCAGTTAGTACCTAACTAAGAAAAGCACGCATTCACCAATAGTTTAAATGTTAAATTGTTTAATTCGACCGTTTACTTAATATTTTTGAGATTTTTAATAATTTTACTTATTTTAACGATTTTCGCGAGTCAAAAAATGGCAAAATCGAGAGGCCAAAATCACAACTTGGTACATGGCTTGGTGCCATATCAGTCATACCCAGAAAAAGAGCAATGTTTCTTCCTCAAATAAATGCAATAAAAATTTAGGGCAATCGAAAATACGAAATTTTTGAGCGCCAAACAAAGGTGACACAAAGGTCAAAACACGCCATTCTTGTAACGGCCTTCGAAAGCGTTAAATCGACAATAAGCTCGTTTAAAATATATAACAACCCAACATTCCCCCCAAAATTACCAATATCGCTAATATCAGTTTGCTTTTGAGTAATTGTGTCTTTTTTGGCGTTTATTTTGTTTAGAATCAATAGTAAACGTTAATTTTGCGACAGACAAAGTTCAAGTTGTATTTACTGCAAACGGCCGACAAGACGATCTCAACATCATCAACATTACATTTATACTTTCAAAAGACGATAACTCCTACTACAATAATCGACATAATTATGCCATTTCTTATTTATATTTCGACCAAGTATCACTGATTCTACTTAGGTACATACCAAATTGTGAGCGAAAAACATACAAACTGTCTTCTCATGGCGTGCTTGCAACTGTTCCAAAAGAAAAGATTGCGTGACAAGCGCCCAGCTCGCCGAAAAATGCATGCAGTGCAACAGGAAGCTCGCTCATATAAGCATATTTATACTCTACCTTTGATAAATGTTATCTTTCTGTCTTGATTGGTTTAGAAGTCCTAAAAACGAATAAGCGGGTTTTTTTCGTGAACGATTATCGCGACAAATTGAAAATTTTTAGATCAAAGTAACCGCATATTGAGCGCAACATGGCGATGCGGAGCCTGTTCAGTTTACTTGTTGCATACATATCACATAGATTGTATGAATCATAAGTGATTGGATGAACAAGCTGGTATTCTTGGATGATGCGGGTACGAGCAGTAGAGTACGCAGCTTTTTATGCCACAGCTTGAGAATCACACTCAACAGCATCTTCCGGGACCGCCTTGGCGTAACTTTGCGGCAGCTCTTGAAATGTAAGATATGATTTGCTGATTGATTGGTGAGGAATTCCTCTGCTGTAAATCTCCGGCTGTCATTTTGATTCTTTGCATGGCGAATGTCCTTCGCTACCTGTCGCGGGTCTGCTTTATTTCCATTTTCCTCTCCTATTTTAATTGTGTCGTCCAGATAGATGGTCTACTTCGAGCTAAATCGGGCAGTTTAGTGGCTGTTCATAGTCCCCAACTCTGTGGCAGCACCTGTCCGCTTTGCTTTGCAACCACTGTTCCGACAATGGCTGTGCGCTCGCCCATTCCTCAACATGTTCAAGTTTTTCAGCGTAGATCACCTCTGCTTTGTCCAGAAGGAGTGCTTTTCCACAGGAGTGCTCGTCGGAATTTTCGAAAAACACTCTAAAAGGTACCAGACTCTCGTTTGATGGGCGTGGCTCAAATGCATTTTTACTCCTAAGAGGTACCAATTCTAAAACAACACATTTCATCTTCTGGGCTCAATACTCTAAAAGGTAAATGGATTTTTACTCTTAATAGGAACCAATTCTGCCATGTTTTTCGGCTCAATACCCTAAAAGGTACCGTGAAAATTCTAACGGTGATCATTTTAGATTTTAGCACCCTATGTGGTACTAATCTACCAATTTCGACCCCTTATGTACGACAAGCACCCCCGTTATTTTTATTTGGGAGACCCCCCGCCCGGGGCTTTTCCTCCACGAACTTGCATTTCCCATAGTGCATGTGTCGTTCAAGTGGCACTGAAAGGTTCTAACGCATCCTCCAACTGGACAAGGGAAAAGCCGGATCTCGTGGTTACCGGTCGTATTACTTTCTTCTTCTTCTACTGCATGTTCCTCTGTTTTTTTGGACAGACGACCACCCACTGTCAAATGAGACGTCATGGAAATCTCCTTGGGAAATTGGACTATCAGTGAAGACTGGTTCTTCCAGTGAGCCAATTCGGAATAAATTGGAAGGGAAAATAAAAACAATCTGCCTCCACTACTCAACCGGACTCACAAGAATGATGATATCTGGGCGCGCGGGCCAGCCAAGCCACCGTACCATTTATTTAGCTTCAACATATGTACAGATATCCACTGTACATGTGATTAAAGGAAGAACAAATGCACCAAAGCCGGATACGAAAACCCCTATAAAAACCAGTACGTGGAGAAAACAGGGAACGTGTTCCCCCGGCCAAGACAGTGGTGCCACCCTTGTGGTTTTAGGGTATCCTTATTTAAAAACGTGCTTTACACTAATAAATAAAGGTTAGGAAAGTACTAGGGAGCTTTGGGGGAAAATTACCAGTACTGGTACTTGTACATGAAGATCTGAGTAACGACTTTATACGTATTTTTTTTTACATTTTTTATGCACTTGTGGGAACCTATTGAAATTGATGTAATACAAAAAAAGAGTGGTGAGCTGCTTGCGTTTTGCTAAATTATTATAAGCCTCCCCCCCCCCCCCCCCCCCCTTCCTAAAACACGCTTAAAATCAATAAGCTCCTGGGGCGTTGTAGAGGATTTACGGTCTCTCATCTCATTTTCATTAGTTTTAAGAGTCCCAATTTTCGGCTTTGAGGCTAGTTCTAGAAATCTATGTGGCCATAACACATGCACATTACACCACACAAACGGTGGATGGTAAACCTGTGGTATGAGTCCCACACCCACTTCTTTACAGAGAACTGCAAGATTCATTTTTATTTTAAATAAAACCATACCAACCTTAATTTGGACACTTAATATATTCTAATAAAGTACGATGTAAACCCAAAGGCAATTCAAAGGCAATTCAACCGCCCCGTCCTTCGGTTGTGGGGGATGGATGTTGCGGTTTCACCATGCAATTTGTTACAATAATCGTTCACGAAAAAAAAACCCGCTTATTCGTTTTAAGGACTTCTAAACCAATCAAGACAGAGAGATAACATTTATCAAAGGTAGAGTATAAATATGCTTATATGAGCGAGCTTCCTGTTGCACTGCATGCATTTTTCGGCGAGCTGGGCGCTTGTCACGCAATCTTTTCTTTTGGAACAGTTGGAAGCACGCCATGAGAAGACAGTTTGTATGTTTTTCGCTCACAATTTGGTATGTACCTAAGTAGAATAAGTGATACTTGGTCGAAATATAAATAAGAAATGGCATAATTATGTCGATTATTGTAGCAGGAGTTATCGTCTTTTGAAAGTATAAATGTAATGTTGATGATGTTGAGATCGTCTTGTCGGCCGTTTGCAGTAAATACAACTTGAACTTTGTCTGTCGCAAAAATAACGTTTACTATTGATTCTAAACAAAATAAACGCCAAAAAAGACACAATTACTCAAAAGCAAACTGATATTAGCGATATTGGTAATTTTGGGGGGAATGTTGGGCTGTTATATATTTTAAACGAGCTTATTGTCGATTTAACGCTTTCGAAGGCCGTTACAAGAATGGCGTGTTTTGACCTTTGTGTCACCTTTGTTTGGCGCTCAAAAATTTCGTATTTTCGATTGCCCAAAAATTTTATTGCATTTATTTGAGGAAGAAACATTGCTCTTTCTCTGGGTATGACTAATATGGCACCAAGCCATGTACCAAGTTGTGATTTTGGCCTCTCGATTTTGCCATTTTTTTGACTCGCGAAAATCGTTAAAATAAGTAAAATTATTAAAAATCTCAAAAATATTAAGTAAACGGTCGAATTAAACAATTTAACATTTAAACTATTGGTGAATGCGTGCTTTTCTTAGTTAGGTACTAACTGGTGGAGTTAATTCCATTTTGAATTTTTAGGCAATATTTAAGTAATGCGTGGTGTGGAGCCCGTAAAATCGATGCGAGAGCCGCCGAACCGACTTTGTCGCCGTTCGCGTAAAATAAAAATCTAATCGAACTGAAAGTTATTTTTCTAGAAAGAGTTTACCTAGACCTATATTCTGACAAAGTTTGGGGATTTTCGTTTTTTTCATTTTGCACACCTCCAGGCGATATTTACGGACGGCCGCTCTTAAACTTTTATAAGCTTAATTGAGGATTTTGTAGATGTGCTCATACACATGCAAAATCACAAGTTCGAAATGTTTTTCTGATTTACTCAAAATCGGCTTGACAAAAGTTTCTAATTTTTAGATATTTTTTTGCCATATGTCATAGTTTATCGTAATAGTTTTGATTTTTCTAGATGCCATCGCAATCGCTGGGAATTTAGACTCAAGTGATTTCAATGTTTCTCGTTTATCTCCGCAATTTTAAATCCGATTTACAATATTGTTACACTATTATAAATTTCAAACTTTGTACAATACTTTGTGTAAGTTTCATACTAATTCAATAAAGGAAAGTTAACTAAACGGCCGATTAAAAATGGTCGGTGCGGCTGCACGGAAACTGGAGGGAAACACCAAAAAGCAGTTAAAATTCAATCCTAATCAATAAAGGCTTACTTATTTATATACATAGACAGTAAAAGAAACGATAAGTTGGACGACGTTTCAGAGTCGTTATAATGACTTGACATGCTTGATAATGGCGTCAAGACTACTCCGTAACCTCAATTTTATCGTTATTATTCAAACCGAAATGATATTCGAATATAAATTTGGTAACTTACGCCATTGACACCGCATGAAACAGATCCACACATTCCAAATACGTACGCCATTCCTAGACAGTCCGACCAACCCCTCGAACTGAAAGTGAAACAAATTAAAGGAAAGCGTAGTAAAGCGACCATTCAATCTTTCCCAACTGTACTCCTACTGGATAAAATAAATAAAGAAATAACTGTTTTCACAATCGTGAAACCTCTTATTTGTAATACATTAGAATGTTGCGTTTTTGGACGAAAGCGGGGAATTCACAAATCAGGGTCTTGCGAGCAGGTCTTCCTTTCCTCGCTGGTTTTTAACTTGCAGCTTCACTTCTCGCGTGAGGTACTCGCGCAAAACTGAAATAAGGGGCATGCTCGCAGGCTAGAGTTGAACCCGGGACCTTCAGATTTCAAGTGCGCACCCCAACCGCTTGTTTGTCTTCTAGTTTTGTTACCACTCGCAAATGCAAATGGTGAAGTTAGTACTAATCAAGACAAGTGGTAAAACGAGAAGCAAAACTATTAGGTCTGCAAGAAATTTACAAGGATTTTAATAAGATCACGATATCACGTAATTTTGCAAGATACGCATTTTTAGTGTTAGATCACGGGTGACGTAAAAATGGGGTAAGACTCGCAAAAGAGTGGCGGATCCATTTTGGCTATCGGTTCTTTGTGGGGTCTCCATTTCTTTAATAATATTCCTGTTACCACTATTAGCAATCAAACTAACGGAAAAAAAAACGGATTTTGCCATATGTAAGAGAAAATGAAATTCGCAGAGAAATGTCGGGTTCGTACCTCAGTAAGTGTGCATTGTCGTGAGCAAATTTTTTCTTCAAATGCTCGTTTCGATAATTTTTGAACATGTGGAGATCAGGCCCTCCTTTTCTCTTTCGCTCGTATGGATCACCATTTGTCCAAATTTCCAGTCCTTTTAAGACAATCCTGATATTTGCCCGATGATAAATCTTAAACAGAGAGAAAAACGTACAAACATTTTAAAACTGGTTATTAAATCACGGTTGTCTGGGAAACCTCCTGTCCCGTTCCAGCCTTTCCCTCAGGACCTCTTACTTCCTTTTTTCACATTTTGTATTTCCCCTTCTCTCAAGCTGTAATTAAGTGTCCAATAAAGGTGAAAACAATGAGTTTCTCGCAAGGATAAGTCAAGTCTATATTGAAGCGTGTTGCGTGACTGCATCGCAAATTAGTGATTTGCACCACATTGCATTGCAGACCCGACCTTGAAACGCGTGTCATAGGTCCACTGAGTTCTTCTAACAATTTGGGGTGACAGGTGTCGTTTCTACAAATAATCTTCAAGAGCCCAATCCAATAGTGGGACGAATGCTTGAAACACTCCGAAAGTTGCACGATGATATCGACCGCATCATCACGACAACGAATCATTCAGTATCAGTCAATGATCTTGCAAAGAAAATCCTGAAAAAAATGTCAGCCTTATTTGATGTAGATGCAAAGTAAAACGCAACGGTCAAAGGAATACGTAAGAGAGTTTCTCTAAAACTTACTTACCGCATCAACAGCATTCACTAACGTTATGACTCGGTCTCTGATGGCAGCGGTATCATTGTTGTGCTTCAGGTACTAAAATGTAAGACAGTAAAGCCGCATGCATTTACTAAATGACGGCTGACCAAACGGACTGACTAATGGACTGGACGAATTTAAAATAAACGAAGGAATGTATATTTATTGGTATTGTGGAAACTATTACTAGTTAGCTGTGGTGTGGATATTGTTTATTTCCTTACGATGCATATTTTGTTCTTGGTTATCGCAACATCCGCAACGCCAAGAAACTGCCCAACGAATGGATGAATGAATGAATGAATGAATGATTTAGTGAATAAATGAATGACTGGCTTTATAACTGAATGCTGCCTGACCTTGTGGCTGTCCACAAGACTTACTTTACTGACAAACGTGATCAATCTGACCATTTCGGACCGCCTAGCTGTCAGAAAAACTGACTGTCAGATCGTCTGTCAACAATGATCTGAATTAGGGGCTAACGGCGGGCCGTCAGACAGATTGACCTGCACTCCACTTACTCTATCAAAAAAATGAATTATGTATTAGATAAGATGCAAACTTATCCATGTACTCTCCATAACTAACCATTGCAAAATCTGCTACCAACACGAGCTCGTTATATCGTGTCTCTTTCGTTGTAAGATACGGTTTATATATGTCATCCGTATTTGATATGCTACGTCGAATCTGGAATTAAAAAAAACCAAAGAATATACTTATAAGATGCTATCCAAGCCAATGAGGTTGTAGTAAAAAAAAAGTATTTATGCGGCTCTTTCTGTGTAAAATCTACAATCGAATTCGTCGACAATTGTCTTTGGGACACTTCAAAAAATGGGCACTCATTAATATTTCTTCAAGAATTATAAAACATTTCGGCCACCGGGTTACTAGAAATGATCCCCTTCCCCCTCCCCGCTCGGACAATGTTGTTTTGTGATGGGTGGGGGAGGGGGTATTTACCAAGAATTTCTCTTGACGGTTAAGAAAAGGTACGAGCGTCCCAAAAATATTGTCGAAGATTATAGGTAACACTATTTGGACGATTCTATCACGCTATCTAACTATTTTAGGCCATTTCTTCACGCTGGGTAACTCAAGGTCTCGATATTTTAGTGAAGCTGCCGCACCTATTTACTTTTTTCTGGGTACTTCGGTAACACTGCGACGATTATTGTAAATAATTTATTGTTTCAAAATTAAAGTGGACACGTTTTTTTCAATGGTTATTATTAATTTATGGGTCATTTTATTTGTTTTAAAAAGCATTTCTATATACGGACCGGTGATGGTTTAAAGAAATCGCTAAGTTAATTAGTCCCCTTACCCAACTGGTAAGAAAATAAACAAAGGAAATGTGTATACTTTTGAAAACGGCCCGGGACTATCCACTGAGACAGCAGAATCTGCATGTTTCTCCTCGTTTCCTAGCAAAATAAATAAAAAGCAATGAATTGGTTTAGGCTTAGAAACAAAATTCCCGAAAAATGGGCTAAAGCTGTAAAATTCTTTCAAAAATTTCTAAAGTTCTCTCAAAAATTTCTAAAATTCTCGAAAAGTCATAACGACGCAATTCAGTTTCTCTCTTGTTTCTGATTGAACTGATAGGTGGCTCACTGGAGTCAGCCATATTTGCTGCCAACGGAGATGGAATTCATGGAAAGCATAATTTGAGTGGGGAAACCGCTGATTAGTTGCACTGTAGACACCAATGTGAGGGTGAGCCCTCAAGTTGGTCAGCGGCGCGACGTTTTTGCTTGTGTAATGTTGTTAAAGGCTCTGTTTACATGGAAAGAGGATGATCCTAGAAGGTTCATTTGGTTTATTGCATAAATGCGGCTTTCAAAATCAACTTTTCATTTGTTTTACAAGAACATATATAATTTGGCATTGATTATAAATATATTCTTTCCAATATTTCGTCAGCACGGCCTGACTTCTTCAGGGAATAAAATGACTACAAGAAAAACGTTACAATATAAATCGCCAAGAAACAAAAGGATATTAGAAAAGGACATATTAGGATATATCAGTTAAGAAAAAGGATACAAAAGGATATATCAGTTCCTTTGTATTTATATCAAATTTGGTGGCTAGATCCACCAGGATCCGACGCGCTACGACGCGCTTTTGCATTGTCCGTTGGCCCTTGCAGATATTTCCAACGGTGTTCATTTAGTTGGGAGTAGTCTATTGATGGGTTTAAGGCAATATCAGCCATTTTTAGTGTCACGTCACTTGGAAGAGTCAAAAACATACTTGTATTTATAGAAATCCAGAAATATATGGTTCAGTTTTGTTTCAAAATGCAGCTACAAAACAAAAAACACTGAAACCAACATTTTTGTATTTGGCTGCAAAATACCAGCATGGAAATGGTTTGCAACTGGAAAAAAATAAATTAGCCAATTGTTTTCAAGTTTTTCTCTTTTGTTTTGGAGGTATCACTAAAGCGTATTACGGTAAGTTTTCCCTTTCAAGTAATCACTTGATATGTTCCTTTCGTTATGCTGATAGTATTCTCTGTACAAGCAAAGGTACTTTGACCAGAAAAGAGCGCACCCGCATGACAATACCCCGTTTTAAAAGTTGTTAAAGAAGTAAATATAAACAGAATCAAAGGTTTACCGCAGTTTTTGTGAATATCACTAGAGTCATCTTCTTTGGCTTGGAAAACCTTGTGCGCTCCACTCATCTGCGAATTTCAAAATAAGTAAATTTACCTGTACTTTTTGATATCAAGTGTACGTAAAATGTTTTAACAGGTTGGCTTTGTTTTGCCTTTTAATTGTGTATAAACTGGACATCCTTTCATTCGCTTCACTACGCATCAGTGTAATACCGGAAAGAAGGAATTTGTATATTAACCCTCGGACGTACAAACGGTGGGGGTGGGAGTATGATTAGCATATGCCATTTTTAGTAGCCGTTCGTTTATCCTTTAGACACATGTTGGCAAAGTTTGGCGACAACCGGTTGCTACGGTAACAAGATATGACGTCATAAGTAACATGCGGCCACTTTAGAATGAAAAGGGCATTTTTCACCTTTTTTCAGTGAAAAAAAACATATAAAATGCTACGAAAAGCATCAAAATGTTTAATTGTATGTTATTTTGCAACTCTAGCAAACAATATTTGCAATTTCCGCATTTTCCCAAAAAAAATTTTTTTTGTAAAATCCAAGATGGCGGCCACCTTGGCGGGCGTTTTGGATGACGTCACGGACCCCCAGCAGCGCCACAACCCATAATATTTATCTTATCTTGTAGAGCACATCTCGGACTATCTATTAGATGTAAAATATTACCGAAATATTGCAACATCGCAAAAACCTAAGGGGGGTTGGAACAACCCCCCCCCCCCCCCCCTTTTGTACCACGGTGGGGGTATAAGTTTGCGAGTACGTCTGAGGGTTAACCGATGCAATATCAAAAAGTCTTTATCTGGATAATTGTTTTACTTTCCCAAATTTATCTGGACAATTGTTTTCCTTTCCTAAATTTAACAATTTGCAAATCGTTATTTTTAGATGATTGTTTTTTCTTATTACGGTTTGTATTTTAATCAAAGATAACCTAATTCGAATTATTATCCACTTTCATCGAATTGTTTTCAACTGGTTTTTAATGAATTTTAGCGCTATTAATTGAGCCAGCCAGCGATTTTTATAATACGCCGATCGCCGCGAAAGGCGTATAGAATTGCTGATATTGTATAAGAATCCCATGTATATCTGTGCAGGTGGCTTGCGAACTGTTCCGTACTTAAATCCATACTTTTTACCACATTTTTCTAGCCTGTATTTAGCATATCCAGAAAATATGGTTGATCGACGATATCTTCTGATAGGTTATCTAGACAATGATTAAATTTTCCCTGTATAAAAACCTTAATTTCCACTTTTGATAACTTTGATCATGTAACATATCACGTGATATGAAATTAAAATAAGAACGAAATCGGTGATATGGTAGCGACTTTTTGTTCTACAGATTATAAATCAGCGTTTCTGTTTTAGATTTTATATATATCTTACACGCCCCCAAAAAGAAATGCTGCATAAATTAAGTGAAAAATAAACTGGAACATTAACTAATTTCCAGAAATACGGTACAAGTTTTCTTTCTCGGGCCATTTACAAGAGAAAATTTCGGATATGACAACTTTTTTTGGACAATAAAAAAACTGTCTTGCTAGTTTTCCGGCAAATACATTTGTGATAGAAAAAAATGGAAAATTTTCTCATAAACACGAGCAAAAAACACTTTGTCAAAAACAATTTGATAGCGTGCATGCCCGGGGGGGGGGGGAGGGAGTACTCCCGACAATTTAGGATAAGTGTGTGCCGCCAAGGTTCAAACCCTGACCCTAATCGAGATTTGATAGCCTTTTTAAGGCCCAAAACCAGACGTGTAGTACAGTTTTAACAGGCCATATCTTTTTCGTTTTGCGCGTTGGGGTAGGTACTGCAATTTAGTGACCCTATCTAAGGAATATCTAAGGATCACAATACCAAAAATACCAAAAAGGATACTCTATTTAAGGACCGGCCACCTCAAAAACCCTACGCTATTGGGCGGCACATACCTATATAGCGTATATAAGGGAGTATCCCCCCTCCCGGGCGTGCATGGAGCTTTAGTACGTAGAGTCAATGTGTTTTAAACCTACCTTGTTGCTATTGTCAGGTGTGACATAGAAAGTGTCTTTTCCATCATCTATTATTCCTCTGTAAAAAACAAGGAAATAGGACAATTGGATAGTGAAATACTTGTAATGCCAATCGTAAAAAACGATACAACAGATGTAGGCCATTTTAAAAAGGAACGATTCTGTAAATGTTTTGGTTGGTGGGTAAAAATCAAGAACGTATTTCAACTAAATAATAAAAGCCAGAGGCAGTCCTTCAAATCATACGGATGAGGGTGACACATGAATGAGTGTTTTTCATTGTTTGTATTATTTTCTCTCCCCTGCTGGGCTCGAAAAAATACTACGCAACTCGTAAAATAGCCGCGCGTATTCATGATCTGTTGAAAGGCCAGTGTCATTAAACCCCCCCCCCCCCCCCCCCCCCCCCACCACCACCACCCCCACTCCCCAAAAACAATGTTTCTATATCAACAAAAAACGAAAAATAATGGTCCAGTTTTGTAATATATTGCCAACCTAGTGAACAGAAATGTCCACGAGTGTCTCTAGTCATAGACAGACTTAGTCTAACGTTTTCCAAGTTCTTGCAGTTTTTGTTCCCCATTCAGTAATTGGTTTTCTTTCTTTTTCTTGGTGTTTAAGTATTATTTTATATGAATGTATAGTTGACTTTTTGAAAACATGGCCAACGAAAGTTACAGCAATTTCACTGCAACTAGCCCAAACAAGGCTTTTTATGACCCCTATCACCCCGAAAATCAAAGAGAAGAGAGAGAAGAGGGAAAGGGAGCGAGAGCGAAAGAAAAAAACACTAGCAACAGTCTATAGTTTTTATATTATGGAGTTTAGAGAAAAAACAAGGCCAAGCACACTCACAGACGCTTACTTAGGGCGACATCCTTTTCAGAAATCTAGCTGGGTGCAAAGGTGTATTTAGCATGGTTTTAACCGAGAAATTAAAGGTCAATCCCCATGACATAGCCCCTTTAAACCATCAAGTAAGGTGTATATATCCCTCTACGGTAACATTATGTATACTATTCCCCTAGGGGAATATTAGAAGACAAAGAAGACAAAGTAACTGTACATGTATTGCTTATTATCGAGTTAAATGATAAAATGGAAAGATCACCTAAGTCCCGAACATGTGTTTAGGACAACACTGGAATCCTTCATGCCACGGATAGTTCCTTGGTAATGGCAGTCATCGGTACCTCCCTGTGACGAGCAAACGAAAAAAAACACTTAGACAAAATATCTATCATAAGACATACATGCACTTACGTTTTAATCATCAATTATTTTGACACAGATCAGACACAGGTGGATAGTACATCGGGAAGATTCATTAAGCTGACTCTAAAGTTAAGATGAATGCTATGTGTATCTCAGACTTTTGTAACCCGGAAAATACTTAGGCCTAGTACTGCCTTATTCACGGATGCCATTTTATTTTGTGGTCATTATATAAAGACCCTTCTATACACACAAAATTGAATAATGAAAAAAAGGCCAATAGGAATTTATTAGGCATATACCAACTACATTCTCGGATTTTAATAATTATCAAAGCAGTCATTCACTACGGTAATAATAAACACTTCATGACTTCGTCTCGGGAAACATCGAGATTTTCGGGAAACAAAATTCACCGTCTCCCGAGGGATCAATCATTAAGTGATTTGTTATATAGCAACACAAAAACACAACACAACAAAGTTGGAAAAACGCGCCGAACATGCCACCTTTTGTCACGGTCTAATCACGTGCGTTAGCAGGCAACAGTGAAAATGTTGCCCGCTCATGGACGTTTGGCAGGAAACAGTTTGTTGACCATCCATGAATCAACCAGTGAACGCACGCGTTGCATTGAGAAAAACTCTAGCTATATAACAACAGGTTTTGCAGTTTTCCTTTTCATGGTACAACTGTGCTTATGTAACAGTTGTATTCAGATAATGAGACGAACAGGGCAGCAACATATTTCCAACATGGAGATCCACGATATATCATGTAAATATCTGAATTGCAAACATTAATTCTCCGTTCAACCTTTCATAGTAACAATGGAATGCGATATCATTTTCCCCAATTATGTTGTCTGATGGTTGCCTTCCACTATTGGATCAAAATCGGGGCCTCAAAACGCCAGAGAATACAGGTAAATCACGTCAATTTATGTACATCTGTAAACGTGCGCGTTCCGTGTGAATGCTGCAAACTATCATAATGATGATAAAACTAATTAATTCCTATTTGCCTTTTTTCATTTTTCATTTTTCTATGACAACGTTATTGCGATCAGGTGTATGTCCAACAACTCAACGCAAACCGTGCTTTTCAAGGATTGACGCTTAAGTTCCAGGACATCTAGCTAGCGATTTTGACACATTAATAAAGTTCTTATTATTATTATTATTATCGACCAATGGACGTTCAACTGAGTAATCAAAGATACCAACAAACATTTATCCAGGTCATCATGTACAGTTTGGAGGTTACGATGGTAATGGGGCGACACTACACAGCACGATTAGCCTTTTGAACAAACCTTCTTTACCTCAGTAAACATTTATAAATTAAAACACAGGGAGTTTGGTAACTAAGGATACATCTTAAGGAAGATTAGAGTGCATTCCAACACAACCTGCAAATGTTTAGATAACTGGATCTTATTTTGGATATATGTTAAGTCAAGTGAAAAGAACTAGAAGCATATTAATATCATTTGGCCATATTCTTTTTGCATCTTGCATTTACCTGTTCCATAATTTCTGAGCCATCGTTAGCAAACGTGCGCATTGCAAAATATGGAGAAATAAGTTCCCTGCAATAGAAAAAGAAATTAAGCTTTTCTCGTCCGATAATTTAATGACAACAGTTAAAAGAAAAAATAACACAATTTATGAAGTGGTTGTCTTTGACGCTATCATTTGTCCTCATTTTTTTTTTCGCATACTCCGATTTCAATCTCTTCATAGAAAAACAACATTTTAACAATTTCAATTTGCTCTTGAGTCAGATCGAAGGCAAAATGGTTGTAGTGAGTCGTAATATTGTTAAATGTTATTATCACTGAACGAAGATGATTGTTTCCTCTTCTTTTTATTTTATAGCTCCAATTTAAATTGGTTTTATATCCAACCCAGTAGTTTTAAATTGGCAAAGCGGCTCTAACCATCGGACGGACAAGGAGGTAATTATAAGGGGGGGGGGCACCACCACCATCACTGAAGATTTTCTCAAGATAATTTGTTGTTACCAAATGCCGTCTTCAGTAGCAGTTCGTTTATCCTTGAGACACATTGGAATCCACACATTGGAGAGAATCGGTTGCTTTGGTAAAGCGATGTGAGATCATAAGTAACATGAGGTCAGGCCATTTTGAAGGAAACTTCAAGAAATTCCCCAGCAGCGTTATATGCCATAATATTTACCTTATCTTGTAGCGCATATCACAGGCTATCTATTAAAGGCAAGGGGTGGGAGGAGGGGGTTGCAACAACCGCCCCCACCCCCCTCTTGTACCACGGTGGGGGTCTACTGTACATTTAAGTGTAAGTCCGAGGGTTGAAATTAAACAACAAAATAAAAATTATACATATATTTGTGCTTATCACAATGCTCAACTGAAAGAACCAGTCTTAGACGTTGCGATCATGGATTCGTTGATTCGTTACAGTCGTTTATAATTTAAAAGGTTGGATTATTTGAATTAAATTGTGTTAATTAGTCGGTTTGTGTTCCCATCAAATAGGTGACATTTTTGATGGGAATACAAAAGGTATATATATATATATATATATATATATATATATATATATATATATATATATATATATATATATATATATATATATAAAAGATATATACAGTCTCAAATAGCTATGTTTTTGAAAATCAGTGTGTGCATATATATAATGTGCATGTATACTTATTTCTCTTGATATCTAGGATCCAGTCCTTGTCAAAAGCTTTTAATCTGTAGGACACTTGATTCAAGTGACTTCCCTAGAAAAACAGCCAAACACAAGATAGAAAACACAGTGAAAACTGTTACGTATCACCCTCTATAAATAAAATTGTAACCTTACCTTACCTAACACAAATAATGTCCAGGCCCTGGTTGTTCGAAAAGTGGATAGCGCTATCCACCGGATAAACCACTGTCCAGCGGATAACACAAAGGATTTTGTTAATATTTATCCACTGGATAGTGATTTAGCCGGTGAATAGCGCTATCCGCCTTTTGAACAACTTGGGCTTGAGCTAAAGTTAGCACCGCTATTAAGGACAGACGGTTAAGACGGCAGCCATCATTGGAAAAGCTACGGTTTTAATAAATGGAATGTGGAATTTCATGCTTTTACATAATGATTCCAATAATCCATTTCTCGTTTTACTATTTTTTTTAATATTTCTTTAGCTTTATAACACCGGATTACATATCAATATAATAACGATAAATATATATCAACTATCTTAAAGAGATATTTGAAGCCTCCAATAACAGACCTTTTGTTCCGGACGCAAGACTTCAATTCAACTGTAAGTCTAGCTTATTGCATTGCTAATGCAACTCCTCTTATAACAGTGATTGCCGCATGCATTTATTAGTGCTTAGAATTTTTCTTGAAAATGAAAGACAACAATAGAGTCTGTTGAAAAAGGCACCATCGCAAAACTCGTAAATTTGAGAATCATATCAAAGCTATAGTTGTCTGACAAAGAACGACTGTTATTGAACATTATAAAATGCTCAAGGAAATGCGTGCGCTATGATTGGTTAAACCAAGTTCATTATAACTCGAGAAAGCACGCGCGTGACGTAAGGTTCATTATAACCGATTCTATAATTCAACACATTGATACACTGCCCAAAAATGGTAAAAAGGTTATCGATACACTCTATGTCTACATGACGTATATCCAACGATGGAGGTAAATTTCGCATTTTGACAAGAGAATGCGAAAATGACGGACCGGCCTCGATATTTTTTCTTCAAACTGTGCTTTTTTATCAATGTGTTGAATTATAAAACTATTATAGCGCTCAAGATTGCTTGATATCGCCTAATTTTAGCCGACTCGGACAACGGCCTCGTCGGCTAAGAATTAGGCGATATCACGCGCGCTTTCGTGCTATAATAGTTAATAAATATTTTACAAAAGAAATAAACAAACAAGCACGTGGGAATTTTTAAGAACACTCGAGAAGTCCGGAAAGCACTCGCCTTCGGCACGTGCTTCTCTGCATATCTCTCGTGTTCTTAAAATTTTCCGCGTGCTTTTTTTGTTTCTTTAAGTAATGATCCGCATAAGAAGTATAGCGCTGAACGGCAATACACGATGGAATGTCAACGTTTTTCATTGTTACAACTAGTGATCTCATTTGTCTAGACTCAAAAACTGCTAAAAAGTAAATATACCATGCGCGATTTAGGGGTAACACTTATCCTTTTGTTAAAACAACAGAATACTACAACACAAAAGAACGACACTACAATAGAATACAATACCATCGAATATATTAGAATACATAATTTTACCTAATACAATGGAGGTGTACAATGTACAATGGAGCTGACACCCTAAATCGGGCATCATATGAAAGAAAAGGTTCAAGGTGCATTTTGTCTAATTTTTTCAAGGTTTCAAGCAATTTGAGACCCAATCGCACAACATGCTATTCTGATTGGTTAAGCACGAACATTTCCTAAAATTTAATTGACGCAAATGGATTTTCTTTATTTTTATACTGAAATATAATTATGAACCATCAGCCCCTCCTCTATTCTTGAAACAAAAGATATTCTATGCGGAAAAGAGCCAATGCCGCGGAACAATGAAGTTTACTATAGTTCTTAGGAGGAATGTTTGGGAAAGCAATGTACAGTTTTTCATATCATTTTAGTGCATTTAATGGAAACCATGTGAAAGCTAATTCAGCTTAAGCTTTTCAATTTTTAAATGCAATTAAAATATTAAAATTTTTAAAATTATTGAAATTTATTTAATAAATTGAAATTATTTATTAAAATACTAAAGCTTGCCGAAAAGCTTCCGCTGAAATGGTTCGTTGCGTTAGTTTGTTTTATTATTATTATTATTATTATTATTATTATTATTATTATTATTGCTTATAATAGTACATCACTTACAATACTAACGTTGCATACAATACTAACATTATTTACAGTACTAACGTTGCTTACAATACTGACATTACTTACAATTTTTAACATTACTTACTAATTAATTAATCAATTACCAATACCACACAATGCTTACAATACCATAACATTACTTACAAAAACTAATTTTACTTATAATATTAATATAACTTACAAATTAACATTAACATTACTTACTAATTAACAATAACACACATTACAATCGTAATTATGAAAATAATATAATATAGACTCCTATTTTTCAAACATTTTAAAAGCCATCCTCTTAAGTTATTATGTTACATTTTGTTGAGTAGCACAAAAGATAGTAAAATTTGCAAGATAATTAATTCGGGAAATGGGAACGATAGCCTCAACGCCTTTTTGGGGTGATTGGGTAGTATATATAAAAATAGTGCGACTTATGTCAGAATTAATAGCCTATACAGAATTAAAGATGGGAATAAAAGGAACCCATTTCTTCAAATTGGATCCGGGTTTGTAGGTTTCGATATTAAATTGTGATTTAAGAATTATCATAAACGTTTTCAGGTGTGGAATTTTTTTACTAGACTTACAGCACCAAATGTAATGTCTTGCTAAAATTAATTGTTTAAATAAATGCTGTTAAATGCTGTTATTAGTAGGCAGTATTCTATACAGAAGTCTATATTGAAAATTAATGAGCATTGTGCTTTTGGTGCACCTAGCTGCCAAAATATAAGCGATTCTCCAATCCGCACCAGTATTGTTTCCTTCAGGAGCAATATTGTTGTTCCACTTCGTTTGACTTTTCACCGGTACACTACTTTTGGAAGAGGCAAGTTTTCTGTAAACGACCTTGTTTCCTTTAACGCTTTTAAGAAATAAGTCAAGGAAAGGTTCAGGAATGACTGAATCATTGGATTCAATTGGTAGATTCGTGTGTTTACAAAGATATTTAAGGGCAGATATAAGACCATAATACTTCAAAGGATTAATTTGTATTTTGTAAATGTTAGTAAAGTCTTTGTAAGAGAGACAGATGGAGGAGCCCTTCATTAAATTTTCTATCTTGAAGACTCCATGAAGGACGAGTTGTTTGTCGAAAATGGGTTTGTTATCAATCCTGATTAGTGAGTTGTGCCATATAGGTTGCTCTAGGAATTGTTGTCTGTTTTTTATGACGTCTACAAAATTGACCTCTGACCATTTTTCTAGCAATTATCGTATGAACGAGTTCCTTACTGGTATTATTTTAGAACAATCAGCTTTGCTTAGATTACCTTTAAAAATTCAGTCTCCTCCAAATTTACCAAGTTCAAGTTCAAAAAACTATTTTCATTTTCCATGGTTTGAAGCGTCGAGATGTTGTTTTCAATCCAGGTAGATTTCAGCGATTTATTAAACAGTGATACATCAATCATTTTAAGGCCTCCCTTATCATAGTCATTTATCAACACCGTTCTGACTCTTGATTTTGTCACCTTTATTGTTCAAAAGAAACTTATAAAAAATGTTGTTTATCTCACTGATAGCTTTTTGGTTTGTCGCTAGTGGTGCGAAGATATATGTAAGATGAGATGCCACCAAGCTTTTAATAACTAATATTTTACCAATTAAAGATAAGCGCCGATATTTCCAACAGTTAAGAATATTTCTCATTTTCTCTAAGTTTTCGCTTTAATTCATATTTAGTGTGATGTTGGGATCAGTGGAAACCCACACGCCAAGGACCTTCACTTTTGTTTTTCTGGCCATTTGAAATTCGTTTCAGGGAAGAGTTTTTTCTTTCTTTCCTGTCATTGATCCCATCTACAAGGCTTCAGACTTTTTACTTTTAAGTTTGAGACCGAACACATTACCAAAACTGCTGATCGTATCAAGAGCAGCGGACAGAGATTCATGAGTGCCATTGAGAATCAAGGTGGTGTCATCAGCGTATTGGCTTAACTTGATTTCTGAGTTATTGACAGAGATTCATTTTATATTAGGATTAGACCTGATTGCTTTCGCTAAAGACACCTGTTGTTTTCGGTGATCATTTTTATGTAGAGTTAAATGAAACTAACCTTTTCTGAAGTTGAGAGATCCCTTCTTGTTCGCCTGTCATCAACCCTTTCTGGGTATGTTATATGATAATCATTTCTAGAACTTCCTTCTGTAAGTTTTTAAAGAAACATGTCGTATATATCAGAAAAAAAAAAACCTTGCATGTGTCGCCAGTCGCGTTACAACAGTATGAACTCAAATGACTGGGAGTATTACAGCCCCCACCCATCACCCCTCCTCCCACAACAACAGGACACACCCTAACATTTTGTAAGCATTTCTCAATTCAACAATTTCAATGGATAGCCTCGTCTGCCCCAGTTGATCAAAGCACCTCTGCAACTTTAAAAATCGAATAAGCCTTACCTATAGACGAGAAAAAGACGCAAAGCAACGCAAACGTACAAACGAACAGCAGTCTGACCATGGCTACTGTTAATTGTCCATATACTCTCTTCTTCTGTATTAAAAAAGAGGAGAATAAATTGAATAGAGAATTGAAACTCTGAAACGCAACTAACAATACAGCGACCCTCTTCAACTATCAGTCACTAGAGACTAACCACTACACCACCGCGTATCCACTATAACAGTGCAATTAACACCTTTTGTACTCAGTGTTATTCTGAAAGGAATAAAGCCCCTTTCCCACATACACGCATTTTCGTACGGTCGATCACGATTTTGGAATTTTTAAAAATCGCGGTCAACCGTGGCAATTTGCGCGCGAATCACCAAGATGCTGTTGCGGTCGAGTACGGTGGTACTACGATGCTACTACGAAGATGTTACGTTTGTCTAAGAATTTGATTGTGCTACGATGCACCACGATTTTTAATTTTTTAACATGTGAAAAAACATCGTGGTCCTTCCAGGTGTCGTCACGGTCCATTAAGGCGCATCAGGAATTGCTACGGTCGACCACGAATTTCGTCCCGACGCCGCTGCGATTTTTAAAAACTAAAAAATCGTGATCGACCGTACGAAACTTCGTGCATATGGGAAAGGGGCTTTATACGTCCAGGCTGATAAATATCGTGTTTTCGTGAGTACGATCCAGGAGCGTGCTTTCAGCTTGCTTTAGTATCTTGAAATAGGAAGACAAATTGTAAAAACTTATAAAATCACAAACATATAAACTGTAGAGACTCGCCAAAATGACAGTTTTGAATTCTGGACCGCCTGTCAAGAAAATGAAATTGAATTTAATGATCTGTAATCCGTCACTTTCATTCGTGCTATTGTGCATTTTATCCCCGAACTACATGCTTCATTTTGCTGTGTAGATTCTTGTTTTTAATTATATATTTTGTTTTAATTTTGTGGTATTTGGCAATATAAACCCTCCCTTTCAACAACATCTCGGCTTCATTAAAAGTCCAGTACTATTGACAACTTTGGCAAGACTCCGAAATTCACTTTAAGTTTGATGGTGAAACGTCCGATGACAATTAGGCCCTATTTACATGGAAAGAAGATGACCCTAGTGCTAGGATGATCCTAGAAGGTTTATTTGGTTTACTTGCAAAAATGCGGCACTAGGATGATCCTAGCGCTAGCATCATCCTACCTCTCAGACACGATGATAGGCCTACTCTGGGACCTTAAGTCGCCTAAAGTCGCCTTAAGTCGCCCAAAGTTGCCTTAACTCGCCTAAAGTCGCCTTAAGTCGCCTAAAGTCGCCTTAAGTCGCCCTTTGTCGCTTAAGGTCGCCTGAAGTCGTTAGGCTTAAAAAAGGCCTGCACGCCTTAAAATTGCCCTAAAAGGTTTCACTTTTACTATTTCTTGAATATATAATAATTTTATTGCCCCAAATCTCTTATTTATTTCCCATATATGATTACATACTGCAAGTGTATGGCCCCATGCAGTACAGCACCATGCTTCAATAGTCATGCACCATGCCCTACAAAGGATGGACCATTTTATTTTTGAAGGGGGGGGGGGGGGGGGGGGCAAATACCAAGGAAAAAAATTCACGCACAGATTAAGTATAGAAAAGTATGGAAAAATCACATAAAAAATTCTTGTACAGCCTCAAGATGGTAAAAAAAATTCATGCTTGCTAAAACAAAATGCCCACCCCCCACCCCTAAAAATAAAATGGTCCATCCCCAAGGAGGGTACACTCATTCATCTTAAAAACATTGACAGCTATTTCTATAGGTTTACTTATATTTCATGGACAAAGTGTTGCTGAAAGGATGAAGTTGTGACTTATATTATAATCAACATTTAATATGAGCAACATCATAAAAAAGAAACACTGCTGATCAGCAGTCAATACTGATATACTGTGATGGTGCAGGCATTCCTTCACCTT
Organism: Cladopsammia gracilis; assembly: GCA_022457155.1. Taxonomy (NCBI): domain Eukaryota; kingdom Metazoa; phylum Cnidaria; class Anthozoa; order Scleractinia; family Dendrophylliidae; genus Cladopsammia; species Cladopsammia gracilis. The sequence goes on from JAJGOT010000258.1 coordinate 782,802, forward strand.
CAGGGTATTATAACAACAGTGAGAGCTGTTTTGGATCACTAAGATCACAATAATTTGAAAAGTATTTTGGGGTTAAGCCCAATTATTGCTTATCACTTTTACATTGAGCAAGTAAGCAGCTTAACCAAAGGCAATGTAACTGTATACAAATGTACTTAACTCTTAAGCTTACTTACCCAACGTGAAAGAGCAAGCAAAAATGGGCCATTTCTCCCGCATACAACCTCTAAGCTGCGTTCTAGCCATCCAACATTATTCTATTTACAACCAATCGTAACTGAACGTTTGAAAACTTGAAACTTCTTTACAACTTGTACATGTCATCTTCTTGACAGCTTGATGAAGCAAAGAATTTAAATCAACCTATACGCTCAAGATTGGTCAAAAGGATTTCTTGTTATCAACCATTAAGCAGGAATGTGCAAAGGATTTGCAGCTGCTTCCAGCAGGAAAATTTTTTCCTCACTCGAGCAAACATGGCCGCCACATGTTTTGACCACGTGACTTCTTTCCAACGCGCGCGGGCGCGCGCGCACTCATGTTCAGAAAATTAGCACTCAATATTGATTCGGCAAACAAAGCCAAAGCTGAAGTGTTGCTGTTGTTGAAATTGAAACACATTCCCACTTTACAGTACAGCCTGACTAGGCTTCGTATCTCCCTCTAGGCTACCACTCACGTGCTTTACCTTCGTGGCGTAGATTGTCAATCAAGCTGGCCTGGAATTTTTGAAATCGTTCTTGTAGCCATTGACTGGCTTCTTGCTTGTTTTGCGAAAAGAAAACTAATTCCCACAACTCAATTCAAGGTAAGGTAGATGTAAATTTCTGAAATTTATTGGTTAAGCGAGCGCGGGAGCTAGTCGCGCGCGGGAGGAAAAGAAACGCGCGAAGCATGGAAACCATCTACGATTGGAAAGGAATTCTGGGAGAATCAAAATGGCGGACGCCAATGTAAATATTGTCAACTCTGTCATTTGCTGTGCATTCATTTGTGATCCATTATTTTCTGGAAATTTTTGAGGTAATAATTAACTTATACACCGGTAAATCTGTTAACAGCCTCATCAGTAACACTATTTAGTTTTGTTTTGACAGGTTAAATTAAAATGTTGCCAGGTGGAAAAGTGTGAGAGAATTTCGGGCCTGTAAGCAGAACTAAACAACCCTGCTAGAAAGTCTCCTACGAGGGTTCGGTTCCCTGTCAGTGGAACATCCAAGTTTTCAGGAGCCGGATAAATAGTTGGAGAAAATGGGAAAGATGCGCTATTGAGAAGGACCCTCGCTTACGGTACCAAATATGATATTGGAATATTCTATTGGACTAAGGCAGGAGAACAACAAATTGGCTGGGTGCCTGACCAAACAGTTTTGGATGTCGTTTGTCAAGCTTTCGAGCCAAAATTGACTGTGCAACTGCCACAACAGTGGCAGATAAATTAACCAAATTTGGCCGTGTTTTCACGAGCGAGCAAACCAGGTCGCTTAAGCATGTCGGCAATTAAACAACAAAGAAGGGCATTGTATTGTCGTTCTTTTGTGTTCTAATTTTCTATTGTCTTAACAAAAGAAAATATATCTACAGGAATGTTAAGCGAGAAAAACCGCCTCGTGAAAACACAGCCTTTATGTAATATGTGAAGTCGAGAAGTGATTTTTAATTAACTAATTCGATGCCTTTGTTCATTGTTGTATAAATAAGTCAAGGAAATTGTATGTTAGTTTGATTCAGATCAGGTATCCATTTTTAAGTGAAAAAGTTGGATTTTTTTTCCCAAGATTTTGTTTGGCAGTGTATATGATCTTTATATTTTTGTATGATTATTGTTTTTATTGCAATATCTTAAAAACATTTAAGCAGCTAACTGAATTTTTTCTCGTTCTAGATAAGTAATATTGTTCCTGCCTCTTGTTTGGCTAATTAATGTTCATAATACAATTTAGCATTCATATTATTTATATAATGTTGTTGTTGTTATTGTAATAATTTGAATCTCAGTATAGCTAAAAGGGGCTTTAACATCTGGAAACTGGAGATTTACGGTCACTTAAGTCTATCTGAGACCAAGTGAACTGATTGTGATAATTTTGTTTATTGAAATATGAGACAAACTATCATGAATGCCAGGATTCATGTCAGGACTCAAGCTGTAGCCCTAACCCTAACTCTATGTCTAACCTGAACTGGAGTCCTTGGTCGCAAACTGACTTAAGTCCTGACTCAATCGGACCTGGCTTGAATCCTGTCTCATATTTCTCTCCAGAGACCAGTGGCTTGGTATTTAGGTATAGTGATGAAGAGACTGTCAATAACTTTTGTTTCATCACTTTTTAGAAACACTTTTATGTTGCCTGAAGTTGCCTTCAGTCACCTTAAGTCGCCTTAAGTTGCCTTAAGTCGCCTTAAATCGCCTTAAGTCGCCTAAAGTCACCTTAAGTCGCCTAAAGTCGCCTTAAGTCGCCAATATTTTAAACTAATTTTTCCTTAAGTCGCCTTAAATCGCCTTAAATCGCTTAAAGTCGCCTAAAGTTACGGCGACTTAAGGTCCCAGAGTAGGCCTGATGATCCTAGAACTGAAAGCAGAAAACATGTCGCGCTCGGATGATCCTTAGTAGTGCTAGGATCATCCGAGCACTAGGATCATCCTCTTTCCATGTAAATAGGGCCTTAGAATCGTATAGTTTTGATAAAATTATAAGCTATCGATCCTTTCAAATTAAACGGGGAGAAGGGAATTGTACCTACCTCCTGCACTGCCGGCGATCCACGAATGAAGGCAAGCTATACTGTTTCAAGCTCTTACTTTATACATGTAATTATATTACAGTTCCACAGAGACTTATTATTCCAAACAAGAAACAATAACAACTAATTAAAAGTGGCAGAGAACACGTGGCTATGTCAGTTTAGCTGTTCTACATTCCAGAAAAAATATCAGAAAGAAACAAATGTAAACTCAGGAAAATAAACAGGGCAGACTTATATTATCAAGAGCCAAGAAGTTTGCTTTGGCTTTTTCAATCATTTACTTTGGAGTTAACTGCTAAACACAATTCAGTGCCGGCCATCATACTACAACTGAAAATTTAGTTGGTCCTCTATAATAATTTTTAAATTTATTCTTCGATTTTGACCACGATATGTGTGAAGCAAAGATGTTCTTTTAGAGTGAGGTTTTATTCACAGCGAAATGGTTAAAATCATGATACAGAAAAAGAACCTTTTTAAAATAACCTTATGTTCCTTTCCCACCGTCATAAAAGACTGTTGTTTTATGTTATGATGAAACGTTTTCCTCAGGTAATCAACAGTTAACTACTTGTTCTAGGCTTTTGTCTTTATGCTTGTATTTCTTTTCAGTTCACAGTAGCATTTTTTTGTTCAGTTACATAGTTTACATAGAATTGTATGTAAATATTTCATCAGGTAGAATTGTATATGCAATGTAAATTGATTCTCGTGGGAAACAATAAGCATTTTTTTTCTTCAGATGGCATTTGTCAAATATGTGGGCTTTTTTTCCTTAATTAAGGGTACTAAAATCCACAGCCATCTGACAATTTAGATTACAAAATGAAGAAAGCAAGGCCGAGAAGTGATATCATTGTAGAAACCAAGTTTTGGTTTATTACAAGATAATTGATATTGAAACTTACAATATTTCGGCTCTATTACAGAGTCATAGTCATGAAATGATATTTTACAAGAAGACAACTTAAATACCATTGGTAATTAGGCGTGTTAACATTTCGTAAGAGAACTAGAATAAAAATTCTAGGTAATCAGAGAAGCAGGTATAATTCTCTAGAGGCTTTAAGTCCCTCTTTTTACATCAAGAATCTCAAGCCTAGCATTAAACGAAGGACTTAAGCCTCTAGAGAATTAGACCTGTTTCTCTGATTACCTAGAATTCTAGTTATATTACGTAATGTTAACACGCCTAATTACCTATGATATTTAAGTTGCCTTCTTGTAAAATATCATTACATGACTATGACTGTAATAGTGCGTAAATATTGAAAGTTTCAATATCAATTATCTTGTAATAACCCAAAACATGGTTTCAACAATCCCCCCCCCCCCCCCCCCCCGCCCATTGGCTTTTCTGCGATGTTGCAATATTTCGGAAATATTTTATAAATATTTTACGTCTAATAGATAGCCTGTGATTTGCTCTATAAAATAAGGTAAGTATTATGGGTTGTGGCGGTGCTGGGGGTCCTTGACGTCATCCAAAATGGCTGCCAACATAGCGGCTGTCTTGGATTTTACTAAAAATTAAAATTTATCGAAAAAATGCGGAAATTGCAAATATGTTTTGCTAAAATTTTAAAATAACATACATTTAAACAATTTGATGCTTTTGGCAGCATTTTATGTTTTTATATCGAGAAAAGGTAAAAAAAACACGCATTTTTATTCAAAAATGGCTTGACCTCATGTTACTTATGACGTCATATCTCGTTACCATAGCAACCGGTTGTCGCCAAACTTTATCAAAATGTGTTTCAAGGACACACGAACAGCTACTGAAGGCGACATGTACTAAACATAAAAGGATCTTGAAAAAATCGAAGAAAAACCTCAAGAGGGTGGCATCCACAAACCCCCCCTCCCCACCCCCCCCAGATTATCCAAAGATCAGTGGGTCAATATTATCGAGCAAAGCGACTTGTCACATCCTAATAGTGATCTATAGGACAAATACCTGGTAGAACTACTTGGGAAAGCTATTCTAAAGGCTTTTGAATACTTTTTGCGACTAGTGGGAGTTCTGTTTGGCCTTTCTCTTTTTATCCTACTATATTTAAAGAGCCATTTCACAGATTCGAATACCAGATATATTAAAACCATCGATCAGGAAAAATCTAAGGACTACCCGTACCACAATTATCTCTTTAAGCAGAGACTAAGGCCTCGTCCACGCGTTTCCGAATATTTTTGAATCTGCAACTTTTTTGTTGTGGATTAGAAAATGTTCGCGTCCACACGGAGCGTATTGGAATCGTATTTGCCCATCCACGCGTATCCGAATTCGCTCAAGTATTCAGGGCTCCTCTTTAAATGTTGTCAACAGAGCATGCGCATATGCTAACTTCAAAGCCAAGTTCAACTGTAAACACGTCATTAGACTTGAAATAAGTCCAAGTAGAAGGGTTGTGCCTAAATCATACCGTCCAGAAGGACGTCGGACACCTTATTGAGACTTATATAACGTTATGTCGACACACTAAAATCCGCACTCAGGATTGAACCTGTGACCTCAGCTAGGCCTATTAGGCTTTCATTGCCTACCGTACCACTGTGCCACCTAGCTTCTCGGGTTGCTTAGTCCTAAATTTAACTATGTAAACTGCTACCCCGGCCCTAACTTCAACTGAAAGCTAACCAGTTACTCCGTTATATAAGTCTCAATAAGGTGTCCGACGTCCTTCTGGACGGTATGATTTGGGCACAACCCTTCTACTTGGACTTATGTATGTATGATTTGGGCTTGACCAAGTAGAAATGAAGCGATAACATTTGGGTCGGCCATGTTGAATATTCGCGCGGTTAAAGACTGGATCCGATAGTGTTACGTTAGCGTATTAAAAAATATCCGAATTCGACCTTCCCGACACGATTCCGTACTTTTAGCGTATTAAAATATTTCCACTCTGGAGAGCGGATTCAGAAAGTTGCAGATTCGTAAGCCGAATTCGCCGGATACGTGTGGACGAAGGCCAATCCGCAACAAAAAAGTTGCGGATTCAAAGACATCCGGATACGTGTGAACGGGCCCAAAATCGAGCTCTAATTTTCTAGCCAAAAACACTCAGGATCGAAATGAACCAAAATGAGGCCTAAAAAAAGTAGAACCAAAAATGAACCAAAACGAACCTCACTGAAAGCTAAATGTTTGATACTGGTTTGAGCCCTAAAAATTAACAAAATTTGAACCAAAATCAAAAATACATGTAATCCTGACACTCACACTGTACTGGAATCAGAAGAAATATGATAACTCACTGAATAAATGTCATTCAATCTAGAAATTGTTTCTGATCACTTTTACAAGCACGCTTACTAAAAAAATCTTCATTCCTTTGTCAACCTACAATTGAAAGCACTAGTTCATAAAACCTATTGTTGTTTAGTCGGTCTTTGATAACTTGCAGAGTCAATTAACCGAGGAAATGTTTAACTTAAGGTTACTGTAAGCCTTCGAGGGTGCCTTCCCGAAAATCTTTCGCACGCGCGCTATTTTTAACGAAACCCCAGAAAACTATATATCACTGTAATGCTAATAAATTGTAGATTCCGAAAATAGCAATTATTTTTCCTGTTTTTCCTTTAGTTTAGCGTGCGCGAGCCTTAAACGCAAAACCGACGGTGTTTGCTTCACTGAATTACCAGTCTCCGTGTTAGCGCGAAAATCAAAACAAACTGGTCCGTGTCAGTCGAGAGCTAATGGCCTAACAAAGTGTGTGAGGCTTTTTCGATATTTTCATTGGTTCGCGAGTAAATCCACTTTGAAGTTGGACAATAAAAAATTGTTCTTTGCGCGTCACACTTTGGGGCGCCACAAGAAAAGTATTTGGAATTTCGACAAAGCCCCACACACTTTGGTGCATAAATATCCAGCAAACATACTGGCCAAGTTTCGTGAAAGTCCGAAAAATCTACACACCCTATTAATTCATTTGAACAGAGGCCATTCTCGCAAAAACAAACCTCGAGTTTTTGGCCTCGAAAGATTTTCACTGTTTTCACAACTCATTTAAGCGGCTGTCATCGTGGTCGTGCCGCCAACCAATGAAATGAAACATAGAACCCCCTGAAGAGCATCGTCACACAGCAGTGTATGTGAATTCGATTAACTGCCGATTAGTCAAGTTATTCAAAGGAAAAAACATAGAAAAAACGGCAAAGTTTCGCGCAACTGCAAACGCAAATGAGCGGAAAGAACGTAACGAAAACGCAGCAAAATTGTTGTGGAAACAAACAAGCGAAAAGGGCTAGTGAGAATTTTCAAAGAAATGAAAACACAACAGACGTGGCCGCGGAAATTTACCGAAAATACGCGCTGGTATCAGCAGTAAATGCAAGCGAGTAAGCTATTCATTCATTTATTATTCTTTTACTCTTCGCCGCGGTTCCTTTCACTCGTGATCTCTACAATTCTGCTAACCAAAAATTTTCACTTTGGCTTTTAATAATTGTCAAATTGTAAATCTTCAGGAATTGGAACAAGCGTAGACGACCTTGTGAAACATGGAAAATGGCCGGGGGGGAATACGCTATGACGCTACAATAGAATACGCTATGACGATGCGAAATGCGCTCCGCATTGCTATGTGAACAAAATATGCATAACATGAAATGCGAGATCCCGCGGATAAAGTTTAGCGGGAAAAGTACAAGAAGGCGCTGCACTCCGAAAAGAGATTATCGGATTATCACACCTATAGCTACTTATCAACTATTCTCTTGAAACTCTTTTTTAAGAATATCTCGAGTTCTTTAATGATTTCGCAAAACTTCTTTCAATATTTTCTAGATTAATGTTATATCTTTACAGAAATTAAATTATGCAAAATGGGACCAATAAAGGTTTTCAGTAACCTTAAGGTCGCGGGGGGGGACAGGTTCCGCTCATCAGTATGCATTTATGAAAAGAGTATGCACGAAGTGCGACGGCTGATACCGAAAATGCGCGAAATATTCACGAACAGGCTCTATAATGTTTCTGCATCAATAACTGCACGTGCGAAGCGCTGTCTGCATGGTAAAAAGAAACTATTTTTGGATTAAAATTAGCAAAATTACCATAAATTTATATTTTTTTGCATTCGTGTTTGCTCGGGTAGCCTTCGGAAGCGTAAAAACAAGCAATTTTGTGTTCAAGAATTCAGCGCGAATAGAGAATTTTATGAGTTGACACTGCAAGGAGGTAGACTAGGTGTATTGTAGATTGTCATATCTGACTCAAAATTTTTAAATAGACTTTCAAAGGGAAGATATGAGGCTTCAATTTCTAACATGGAAAATTTTGGGTCTTTCTGCATGTACCGGTATCCATGAACCACTCATTGGTAGTCTTTACACTAGATCTCAAGTAAACTTAACGAACGCTCAAGTAAAGTACGATTTTCTTACTTAGCTCTTACGTAGCTCTCCATACACGGGTAAACGCAAAAACTTAAGTTGACTTGAGCTAGCCGAGCGAAGACGCTGCTTAAAAGTTAACAACTGATCTACAATGCTGTATCTTCAAAGAGTCTTCAAAGGAGAAAGCCCGTAGACGTAAAACTTTTGGACGAACAACATAAATAACATAACCAATGATTTAGAACATGTTAAAAGAAATACAAGCTGTAAATTGTAGAATTAGCTGTTCAGATGTTCAATTTTGATAACGATGTCTTGTGCGAAAACACTCGACGATAACGACACCGTTGTCGTATGCATAAGGATCAAATTCGAAGGAATTGGTAAATCGTGTCCTTCGTGGTCATCGTTTGAAATTGTGATAATTTCTAAAACAACTTGCTGCTACAAATTACCAAAGGTCACCAAACAGTCGAAAACAGCGACGCCACGATGTTTGCGAAGGTACGGTTAATTGACGTGATTGGCATGGTGATCCGCCCCACGGCACGATAAGTCGACTTCAGTTTCGATAAGGATGGTTTTGCAGAACCTTAAGTCTTAGGCCTAGGGCAAACGTCGAATCTAAGTCGCGTCGAATTTATTAAAAATAGGTTGGACAAAGAGTCGACTTAATTCCAGCGTGGTAGCAAGCGTCGAACCTGCGTCGATCCTATTTCACACGGTTGCACTTCATACACGGGAATAAGCACGTGGCCCCGTGCTATTCACTCGATGCACGGCTAGTTACTGCTGGGACTTGCTAGCGAAATGCTGAAATACAGTGTTCGTCGGGCCTTTCTTTGGTATTTAATTGCGAAAAATAGAAAGAGAAGACTCGCATTACTGATACAGCTCTGAGAACAGTGTATCAGAGACGACAGCTATTGCTCCAAATGAATTCGCATCTCAAGCATTTATATTTAGTGTTCGTGAAACACGAAAACCACATTTCCATCACGCTGTGCGATATCAGCAATGACTTTCGATAGCTCGCCATTCCTGGCGTGCGTTTCTCGAAAGTCCCGAAAACTTTTCGGACCCGAAAAGCTGTGTTAAGTGCAGAATGTTTGCGAATAAAGATTCGGTTTTTGTTGATTTTGAAAGCTAAGCAATAAACTGTTACGTTTACTACACAACTTTAGCTGATTTGTGGGTTAAAAACTTCAACGCCATTCGTTACAAACTACATTTAAAAAATTGCTTTCGGGCACGAAAAGTCTTCGGGAGCTTCGAGAAACGCACGCCTGGTCGTGAAATTGCCTTTGTACAGCGCATGCTCGTCGGGGGGGGGGATGGCGTTTGGCAGATGGGGGAGTCAGTATTTTTGTGACGTTTGCGCAGTCCATCACATTTGAATCAATTATTTTGTAATTTGCATGATTTATGAATTGGGTTCAGCGCGTGTTTAGAACGGCGTTTGCTGAAACGCCGAACCACGGTCGCATTATCCGACTTGGCAAGTCGAACTTATGCCGAAGTCGAACCAATTAATTTGAGTCGCACTTAATTGCGGCAAACGTCGCACTATTCATGCACCTATTTCAAAATTCATAGGTTCGACGGATTAAGTTCGACTAAGATTCGACGTTTGCCCCAGGCCTAACTTGAATCCTTTCAATTTGCCGACTTTGATGAGATGCTAAGTCAAGTGCGTTCAGTTTTTACTTAGGCCATCACACACAATTTTTTGGCTAAGTAAGACTTAGGCCCTCTTAAGTCTTACTTAACTGCCCAGTGTAAAGAGGCCCATTGTCTTCTATTGTTTGTGAGGTATTGTATTTTTGGTCTTGTTTTGCATTTGTATTATTGTCGTTCTTTGTTCCTTTTGTTTTACGTAATATGTGACCGGTACATGCAGAATCTACCAAAATTTTACTCCTTTAAAAGCTAATAACTTTTAATTAAAGTTGAAATCAAAACATCTGAGTCAGATATGACACAATAGACGTTTTGACGGATCAGTGAGTGGGGAAATCAACGTGCTTTGTGTTCTTCTCGAGGAGCAAACTTGGACACAGAACCACGTTTTAAGAAAAGATAAATTTAGTGGCTTACAGCATTGCCGCAAAGCTTGATCCCTTCAATAAAAAACAATCCTTACGCACTTCCATTATTCGCCAATATCTCTGTTAAATTATAGCGAAATCGGCTTTCAAACCTGCCAAAATTTTGCCTTATGAATTTATTCATGGCCAGGTATCCCCCGCGACCTTAAAGGGACACTGTCCCGACAAAAATATCGTGTTTTCATGATTATGGCCAGGAGCTTCCTTTAGCTTGCTTTATTGTCTTAAAATAGGAAGAAAAAATCGCCAAAAGTGATGAACGCAGAGAAATCTGAATTTCAAAGCAAAATAACGACTAAAACAGTTTCAAAATTCCACCAGAATCGAAACTTTGAATATTTCTTTGAATATTTCCTTCAATATTTCTCGAATTTCAAAATTGATGAACTGTAATCAACTTCCATTCTTGTGATCCTGCACTTTTTCTCCAAACTACTGCTTCTGTTTTTCTCTATAGAATCTTTTTATCCGAATTTAGTTGTATATTTGGTGGCATTTGACGATATAAACATGGAAATTAAGTGAACACAATTTCGGTATTTCGGCAGTACAGTGTCCCTTTACTGCGCCTTTCAATAACATGCGGAATTTGAAATTCAAATCTCCAGCAACAGTTGCGTTATTCCCTGCCGTCAATCATAATTAATACGAAAGCCAACAGACCATATAGAAAAGAAACAAACAAAATGGATCAAAATCTACCAATCATAATGCACGGACGTGACCTTTTGACCTCATTGAAGTGAAGATCTGTTTCCTGAGAGGTAAGCTAAGATGATTGACGGCAGTGTAAAACGCAACTGTTGGTGGAAATTTGAATATCAAATTCCACGTGTTATTGAAAGGCGCAGTAAGTCGGGCGCAGAATTGTATTGTAAACAAAACATGTCACAAAATGGTTCAAAACAAGCTTACGACGATTCTTTCGGCAACAACGTTATTGCATACCTCAATCTCTCTCTTCCCTTTCTTTAGCAAGTAATGGTATAAATAATGAATGATTATCCTTCAGGTAGTAATCTGTAGGAAAGCAAGCGGGGGGCAGTAGGAATCCTACAAGATTAAACCAATCAAATTACTGATCTTTTGCTACGTCATCGTAACGCAATGACAATCGCTCACATGTCCGTGGACCATTTTGTTTGATAAGCGACGATATGCCGAGAAAACAACAAAGGTCGTAGTTCTAGTCTACTGTACATTGAGAGCTGTAGAACGAGGGGGATATAGGGAGCCTCTTTCTTCCAATCTTGCTGCGGGCGCAAGGCTTGTAGCAGAAAACGAAAGCCAGGCCCATGACGAGAAAACTAGCCGGACCTACGAGCTCCGACTCATGTTTGCACCAAAAAATGGCGACGATGCTGTGCTGTTTGGCCCCAACAAAGACTCCTTTTTGGCGGCTACAATCCAGACTTATATGCGTAAGTTTGTCTTCAAATGTTTGTTATTTAAGGGCTAAACTTTACAATTCCCGTCCACTCTGAAATTAAAGTGTAAGGTAAAACAAGTGTCACCGCGGTCCGCGGTCCCGTAGTCAATGAATTGAAAACACTAAGATTTGCCAACGCGGTCTGCAGCTAGATGAATGCATATAAGCTTAAGCTTATATAAAAAAATTATGTTATCAATGAATTGCGTTTTTGGAGTTTAGCGCTGATGTATAGTGATTAGGGTTAAGCACTGACTCGAATTAGTGTTATGGTAACACTACATGTACATATATGTTAAGCTTATATATGTTAGGAAGGCTTGAAATAAATCGTCCTCTTTGTGAATGTGTCGCCACATTCATTCAGCCAAATCAGAGGAAAAATGGTGTTTTCATACACCAAATGGAGGCGGCTTAACCTTTGTTTGACACCATTGCCCTTCCACATACCCGTCCACTTATTTGCATTTCATTGAATAAGAATGGATCCTTTTGTTTTCATGTGCTTCGTTCTTTAAAACGTTCAGGGATATGTAAATAAGTGGACGGTTATTGTAAAATCACTCCCACTTTATTCATATTATCACCATCACTGTTAACAAACTCAACTGAACGATTGACTGTTCGGTGCTCATAACCATGTATGGACAAATTGGAATAAGCCATCCAGCAATCAGATACGATCATTCAGACCATGGACTTTGGACCGCGGTGATGGAACTATAAAGTGTTTACATCATTTTTTAATATATTCATCAACTGCGGACCACGGATCGCGGACCACGGTGACAGGCAAATACATACATCTACATATTATACTAGGAGTAATCGGAGATTAGGGTAGTGCGTTCGGCGGTTGAAAGGGGGGATTTTGTTTTTTGGTTATTGGGATAGATGAATATGTCTATGGCATATTGTCAAATTAAGGGTTATTGTGTACAGTAAAACCTGTCTTTACTCTGTGTATGAAGACGGTAGGGAAAGTTTGGTAGCAGAAAAACAAAGTTAGTTGTAGTTGTCGGTAAAGAAAAGTGCTTGGCGGTCCCAAAACGGTAATTTGAAACCTGAAAGCGAAATTCGCAAGTAATTATATAAACAGACTATGCGCTTCTACAAATTCTCCGTTTTCTTTGTAGTTTCGCTCGCCAAATTAAGATTAGGCTTTTCCAAACTCTCAGCCTTCATTTCCAAGTTTTCCACCGCGCTAAAAAATCACGGAAAGTTTGGAGTGTCTCCGGGAATAAATAAGCCGCGTTTGTATCGCGAGCGTTCCATCCGCATAATCTCCATCAAAGTGAGAAAAACATTCGTCACTTGATTCTTGCTCGTTTTCTGGCTTGAATCTCGCTCGTGTCCGGCCATAAATTTTCGAACGGGAAGGCTTGAATATGGTCCGATTCACGCTCAGTCAAGCCATCCGAATGTCACGGCGGTACATATGTCTCCCTCTATTCTTGCTCAATTCTCGTTTGTTTGTCTCGTTCCCGTCAGCCGAATCATCGCCATGATTTGATTCTCGCTGATTAGCATATTTTATATGTTTTAGGACACACTAAGCGTGTTGTGAGCGTGTAGTTCGGTGAAAACTGCAAAAAAGCTTCGAAAGCAGAAGGACGCACGAAAAGCACATGGAAATACACAATGTGAGCAAGGATGACATGAATCTCGCCACGTGAGTTAGTTCGTCAAAGTGAGGCAAAACGTAAGCAAGCGCCTCAAAGCGAGGCAAATGTGTGTCGACGAACCAAAGCAATCTCGAAAAAACCTCCCTTATCAGTTGCACAGGACACCCAATAATGCACATAACTCCCAACACAAATTAGGAGTTGCGTTCTCGTACCTCGAACGCAATTAAGTGTTAACATCACTCATTAGTATATTCAAGATCAACGACCATGGACCATGGACTGCGGTGATGCCAAATACATACAAATACATGTACGTACATGAGGCCCTGCCAGGGGGGGTCCCATGTCGGTTCTCTGAATTTTAAAATGTCTCGTGTCGGTGTTTTATCAATGTTTCACGTTGCTGTCGGAAATTGAACAAACATTTGTCTTTTGTCGCGATTTCATTTTACGTGCTGTTGCTACTTTTTGGGTCATGTCGCCTGGTTGGAATTTACACTGGCAGTACCTCATACATATGTACATACATACAAATACATACCCATACGTGTACATACAAATACAAATACATACATACAAACAAATACATACATGCAAATACATACATACATACATACATACATAAATAAATACATACAAATACATACACTGTACCGCAGTTTCCTGACTGCAGGAGGGTGGACTGCGTTGCCACGAATCTTATGCTTTCAGAGTGGACGGGTATTGTAAAATTGCTCCATTTATTGTACCTTGGCCCTTGTAAGATGAGTGAGAATTTAAGCTTTTGCTGAGCCAAGTGGTACACTTGCCGCTTTAACATTACAATGTGCAAGAACTTGCTTTTCCTGTTTAAAGGAAGCTTAGCAAGATAACCACAAAAAATCGTGAAATATATTTTAAAGGGAGACATCATTTTAAGTTTTGTGTACCGAAACTACCAAACCGAAGTTTAACTGACTCGACGTACCGTTCAAGGTGCGTAGACAAATTGATGTTTTTAAGATTATAAGCCTGCGTGACCACAGGCAGCCCAAGCTCAGTACGTATGTGATGGTTCTTTATTATTACGCAACAAACGATTTATAGACTTTGTATGGGAAATTCATTTTAGTCTTATATATGCTAAAATAAAGCTTTAATGTAGAAGTAGACTTCACTTACTGCAACATTGTGTTTTCATTGTGTCTTTTATGCAATTTGGGTGCAACTGAATAATGTCCATTTTAGATGGTTTTGTGGCTTACAAGTTTTTTCGATGTCGTTGGTTGTCGTTTCCACTCATAAAGGGAAGCACTCATAAAGGGAAGCATACTCACGATATGATCGTGGCAATGCTCTAACTGCCGTGGCCACACGAACAGCCGAGCGCACAGGAAGATTGCAGAAAACCGAATATTATTGAAATTTCTCCCCCTAAAATCGCAGTGCGATCGCCGAGAGGAGTCAATGTGATAGGAAATGTACGTGGCCTTATGGCTGTGGTGTTTTTATGGCGATTTGGTCCACCCTTTGTGATGCGAGAGAGATTTGTGGGACAAGGTCACCGGGAGTAACCGGCCTTGCTTCGCTTTATGAGTGGAAGCGACATCCAATGACATCACGAAAACTTGTAAGCCACAAAACCGTCTAAAATGGACATCATTTGCGCTCAAATTGCATAAAAGACAACGAAAACACAATGTTGAGGTAAGCGAACTTTATTTATACATTGAAGCTTTATTTGTGTAATAACAACAAACCATCCAGACTAAGCTTGGGCTGCCTGTAGCCTGACATGTCTCGCAGCACAGCCCATTAAGCTATAGCTTTATAGCTTTAAAAGTTTGAAGAACCCAGATGGTTTTGCTTGATTGGACTGAAAAGAATGGAGTAATTGATTTATAAATGCTTGACCGAATGATTCAGCAGATCATCGTCATATACATAACTGTCATATTCTTCTTAAATCATCCAGGCTAGGGCAATATTCCCTGCCATTTCAGGGTCCAAAAATATGGAACAGCATTGACAAAAAGACAAAAGATATTAAGTTAATTTTCTCTTTTTAAAAAATGTATCAAGCAAAACATTCTACATGTATCAAAGCACAGCAATGATGGTAGTGGCAAATAATTCTCCAGTAAACAAATTTTTCACCCTTTATTGCTTCTATACAATGTTTTATTGTTATCTTCAATTGAATTGTAAAACAAGCATTCAACCTAAAGTTATGTAATGTCTGTTGAAGGGGGTCTATTACAGTGTACTTCAAGCATTTCTGCTTTTGTATAGACTCCTTGTCACTTTTAATTTAAGCTTGTTACTGAGAATCCGATCATGCTTACTCTGGGCAAAATTATTGTCCAATTTAAGTTAAAATCAAATAGTATTAATGTATCAAAAATATAAGTAGATCCCATTTTTGCTTTTCTCACATAGCATTTGTATGTATGCATTTTGACACGAAGGTGTGAAAATCTACTTTTATTAACTTCAACTTTTATTACTTCCATCACTTTGTACTACAATGTATATTATAAATAGAAAACAACAGTACTTTCATTCAGGTTGCAAAGTTTTTTAATGACTTTCCAACCTTGTGTTCACAGTCAATCATGCATGATAAATGCCATGCTATTCTTCAATTGTTAAAACTGGATGGCATCATTTATGTTCAAAATTAAGAATGGGCAATAAAGTCATAAACAGAATGTATGAGGCAGAAATATATGAACTTTAGCCTTGCTTTATTAATACATCTAGCTGTCTCTGGAAAAATATTCTCCCTTTTGAGGTACAAATTAATTTCCATTAAAATGCTTTAAAATTTGGTGTGAATATTTATTAATAATTGGCACCTTTTGAAGCAGATAAAAGTGACAATAAAGTATTTCCCTTGTTATAATTCAAAGAAATACAGTATTTGTGCCATTTCATAAGGGTTGAACTAAAACTTATGCCTGATTCCTACCTTGTGAAATAAACTTGAGTATATGTGTAGGGTTTACTTTAAACTATCAAATTAATTTCAGAAATGTTGAGTGAGACCAAAGGCAAGAGGCTGGGAACACTCTGCTGCCGTGGCGTTAAGCCCCCAGTAGTTAGAGGCCATGCCGCAGCCTTCAACTACATGTACATGTACTGGTTCAAGGCTTTTGGTCATACAGGCTATTACAGCCAGTCTGTTGAAGTTTCAAACATAGATGTGTCCCAAAAGATCATTTCTAAGGGCAATCCCATGAATTCACCAGGTAAACGAAGTCTTGGTTGTTGAATTGCTTTGTTGATATATGTGCACTTTAGGTCTACATGTGAATATGGTCAACTCTCTCTAAGACTGACACTGTCGGGACCAGCCCCAACTGTCTGTCTTAGAGAGGTTTCCGGCTTATAGAGAATCGAGGTAACGTGACACCAGTAAATCTGAGACAATAAAGTTTGACCTATGCACAATGAATACACAAAATCAAATCAAATCAATTTATTTAAGTGTCAGAGTTCTAGCACGTGAGTGCTAAATTGTGGACACTTTCCAGATTTAATTGCAATTTGGAAATGTTGGTTTTTGTCGGTTCTGTTTAAAGTTGTTTACTTAAGCAAAACCTACAAACTGAAATAAAAGTAATATTAGAAAAGTCGACTCATTTGTTCATAATTATTCAGCACTTACATTTCCGTTTTGAAGTATTTTCCTCTAAAAAAGCACTTCTCAAGTGTCAGTTGTCCTTCTTAGAGAGGTGTCCGTCTTATAGAGAGGTTACAGTTACAGAAAAATGACTGAAAAACAGCAGGGACCAACACCAGATGTTCATCTTATAGAGGTGTCTGTTAAGAGAGAGTTAATTAATTATGAACAAATGAGTCAACAAGTGATCAGTAAGGAAATACATGTAAATTGTAAATTAAATGGCAGTTTTTATCTCGTTAAAGCGCATGCGCGCATAACGAGATATAGGAGTCACTAGAATATGGGGACAAAAGTTGTTAACAAATTTTTGTGGACTTTTGTCCGGGGGGGTTAGTTGTTTCTTCTTTATAGAAGCTATATTAGGGCATCGAGGATATGGTTGGTTAAACCGGTTAGAATTTCAAGAAGGGCATCACATACTGCTCCTAAAATTTTTGGGGAGCGCCCCCGGACCTATTGTTAATTTCCCTTGGGTATCGGGATGTCAAAACTTGTGACGAACTTGTCATATCTTACATTACGTTACCGCAAAGGTATTAAGTTCTTCTTAAGTTTCGATATCTCACGTTACCTATCAGTTTCAATCATTTGTCGTAAAGCCATTAAAGCTGCATTGCGTTTTTTTTTTGGTAAACGCAGTTTGAGAATTTCACGGTGTATTTTTACGAATGGAGACGTTTTAAGAAAGTTAAATGGGACGGGAAAGTTTGTGTTTTAATATGAGCGATATGGCAGAGCAAAATTGTGTTTGTTCTATTTTGATTCATTGCTATTACGGTTTGATTATGCAATAGTATGGGAACGACGTCATAGTTTTGTTTATTTAGCTACCGTGCACAAGGATATTATGCGGATTGTGCGACTGAATTTGTTTTGCGGGAGGATATTTTTGCGGGTCGCGGAGACAGCTAAAATTTGCTGGAAGGAAATGCTTGCGGATTTCTGGGCAAGTATAAATAAAATCCAAGGCATCGGTATTAAACTGCAATTTTACTTCCTGACCGGAGGTTTGTATAGTTCCCATAGTTATGGTTGCTGTTCTGGCGCCAATATGAACATAAACAACGAGAAAACTAGTGAGTGAATTATTGTACGTTGTTGTAAAAACGTATCAGTATTATGATAACAGTCTCTGGTTCGTTTGAGGACGTGTCTGGAGTTGAATCAGGAATACAAATGACTGTTGTGCCGGTCGTCTCGGAGTTCACTGTTATGAGAATTATGAGATATGAGAGTTCACCGTTCTGTAAAACGCGGACCGGATGGCGGTAGATGGCGGATGGCGGATGGCGGACGGCGGACGGCGGATAATAAAATGCGGATAACAAAATGCGGATGATAAAATGCGGATGAAAAAAACAACAGAAAAATAATTCCTTACGATTTTTACAAAAAAAAAAACAAAGAAAGAAAAGCAGAAATAACTTTAAAATGGCACGAAACAAAAACACGAAACAGTAACTTTATTGTCCAAACTGTCTTCAAGTTCCACTTCATGCCTCACTCAACCGTAGTTGGAAAATATATGAATGTTGCGTTTCGAGCCCCTCCCCTAGGTTAGACCGATTGTGCAGTCTGCACGTGTTTGAGGATGGAGTCCGACGAGTGTGACGATTACGGGCTTTTAAAATCTGTGTTTAGGAAACGGTAAGTTAGTAGAGTTCTTAAATTCGATTTAACTTCACCTGTTACTTTGCTTCACAAACAATCTTTGCTGACTTTTTATTCGTGTTTGTATCTGGTTCGTTGAAGAGTCAGGAAGGTGATGCAGTTGAGTGTTTTTATCATAGATATGTTAAAAGGGTTAATTACTACACTAGTTTCCGTTATGGATATCTTTGGAATGCATGTATTCAGATAAGACCTTTTTGAGTGTTCCACTGTCACGATCATTCATTCCTGTGTTATCCTTTGTGAAAGCAAGAGCAACACTACAATGGTGTCTCAGTGATTCCGACCGCCATTACTGTGTCCGATCCAGAACTGTTGGCATGTGATGCTTGTCTTGATGCTTGTGGTGCAGTGTGTTTTGGGGAATTCCTCCATGCCAAGTTTCCTCCTTTTATTGCTAGTCAACATTTGAACATTAACCAGCTCGAACTGCTTACAATCAGGTCAGCGTATACGCACTGAACAATCAACGTTCAACGAACGCCTTCATGCAGCGTTGTCTACGTGAACTTTGGTTGTTGCTGTCTCTTAACAATATCCGTTTATCTGCGCGTTACATTAGCGGGAAGTCTAACGTTTTAGCGGATGCGTTGAGTCGTTCTCACTTAGACTCCTCGAACTCAGAATATGTGCAGCATGCCGTAGCTACCTTGAACATTACCCAAGTATTTCCTAGCGACTCTAAGTTCGTTTTTAATGTATATTAAGTAGCTACTTCCATTTATTTTCATAAATCCTTATTAAGTTTATTGATTTTTTTTTCTTTCTGTTTTTCAATTTAATCTCGCAGATCACATCGACGCTTTGCAGCGCTAGCAGTATTTAGGAACTATTCAGGTCCATGCTTTTTGCGACTACACAAAGCGCTCTGTGAGATGCTATATGCGAACATATTTATTGTTTTGCCAATATTTCGATTTCTTACCTTTTCCAGTTTCCAAATCCGTTTATTTGCTTTATTTAGTTTTTTTTGTCACGTTCTTTAACGTCATACCGTTCGATCGTTAATTATTTGAGCATTATTTCACATATTAACCGCTCGTGTGGTGCCAGTTTTGCCTTTCTTCACGATTATGACGTTTATCTTGCTAAACGAGCGGTGCGTCGGATCTTGGGTGATTGTGTCGCACGAAAAGAACCGATCACTGTTGAGATCCTTTTACAATTGTCCCGTATTTTCGATTTAGATAATCATTTGCACGTCTGCATGCGTGCTTTATTTTTAGTAGCCTTATTTTCTTTTTTACGTATCTCTAATTTAGTACCGTATAAGTTGTCTGAAATTGGCGATTCCCAGGCGTATTTTTTGACGCTATCTAGCGTTACTTTCACACCGCAAGGGGTTTTGTTGCGCATCACGCGCACGGAGACACTCCAGTTTCGGGAGCGGGTTTTAGAAATTCCCTTGCCGTTTATTCCCGGTTCGCCCCTTTGTCCTGTCACCGCGCTTAGGCAGTATTTAGCTAGTGTACAATTGTCGCCCTCCACCATTATTCGTTTGTCAATCTCGGGGATCGAACAAGCCTATCTTGGCTCACCAGTATAACGCTTTTATTAAGAAGTCACTTTCAGCCATTGGGTTTAATCCCGCACAGTATTCCTCGCACAGTTTTCGTCGCGGGGGCGCTACATTTGCTTTTTGTAATCGAGCGCCTACAGCTTTTATTAAATCGCATGGCGATTGGAAGAGTGACGCATATTTAGTCTATCTCACTCTTTCCAACGAAAATAAGTTTAAAATTCTCCATTCTATCACAACCAGACTTTCTCCCACATCGTAACTTCTTCTTCTCAAACCCTTATTTCATTCTTTTTTCCCCTTTGGGTTTGGCGGTCTAGGGTGTTGTCTCTTGTGCAGTATCAATTTTAAATAAACATCCGTTTAACCCCATCTACTGAGTCTGTTTGTAGTAGTAATTGCAAAACAGTGTCTATCCATATCAAATACCCTTGCATTGCATGACAATCCGAGTTTTATGACCTCAATAAACAAAATTTTAGAAACCTTCCAAGGTATATCAGATACAAATTCTCTTTTCGTGGAAAATAGTCAGAAATCCATGAAAATTTTCTTAAATAGAATTATTAATAATATAGAATCAGAATCTAAGGTACATCAGATGAAGCTTGTTCAACTAAACATCAAGCTTAATTTTTATTCTAAATTCACAAATGACACAGGAAGTTCTAGTAACTGTTATGACGTAATAAAAAATATGAAACACAGACGAACACTGGCTAAGTTTCGAACAGGAAATCATTGCCTACGTGTTGAAACGGGTAGACATGCAAAACCAAAAATTCCAAGAGATTTGAGGCACTGCGAATGCTGCTTACCAAATGACGTTGAAGAAGAAATTCATTTCTTTTTCGACTGTGTTTCATATTCTGACCTAAGAAATTCACTACATTGTAAAAGTTTTTTGAACCTACAAAATACATATAGAATTAATTTCTTTTTTAACAATGTTGACACAGGTGGGTCACTTTATATATGAAGCTTCAGAGAGACTAAACACTCTGTTAGCAAAGACTGCAATCACTATATTCTAGTTTAATCTGTTAGTGTAATAGGCAATACCATGTATGTAAATGGGAATGCCAATAAACTTTTGATTTGATTTGTAATTGAGTGTTTTTATCATAGATATGTTAAAAGGGTTAATTACTACACTAGTTTCCGTTATGGATATCTTTGGAATGCATGTGTATTCAGATATTAAAGACCTTTTTGAGTGTTCCACTGGCACGATCATTCATTCCTGTGTTATTTATAATCGCCAAAACGGGAATCTGAATAACTGGTTATATATATTTAAAGTTAACTTCGTCAGGGGTGAAAGAGTTTTGTTTCCTAAGTACTAGAAAATCATACTTTTCATACTTTTCACGTTTTTTAAATTTGGCTTTCTTTACATGTAGTATTTTATCTATTAAACATACGATACATATATTAATTTGAGAATATCAGTATTATAAAAGTGACAGGCCAAACACGACTCCCGCTAGTTGCAAAATGTATAAAGAAACCTCTAGAATAGCTTTGACAAATGCTCGATGTATTGTATGACTCTTTGATCTTTGGGATATAAATCTCTTTAATGACAGGAGGTCAGTTTACATGCTGTGCACACTCACTGCCATTTATAGAATTATTGTTTCTCTATGCCTTCGTTATGCTAGCTCTCTTGGCATATGTTGGGGCGTCTTTGGCTAACTTTTGTTGCAAGATAAGTAGTGATCGGCTGCAGTTTTTGTTAATTTTTATGAATATGCTTGGATCAGTCAATTTCTCAGCCGGTGATTTAGTGTCTAAGTCTGCGGTGTGCAAGACTTGTGAGAAAGTGGATCTTTATCACGGATGTAAGTGTCTAAGATCAAAGTCTGAAGCTGCCGTATCTCTACTGGAATAATGACTTCTTGCAGTTTATGTTTTAGCTCCTTGTTTTATTCTGTTTTTGAGTAGTGTTTCTTGTAGCTTGAAGAACCTCCTGATCCGTTGTTTCATAATGGCGTTCGGGATTGCATCCCGACAATGGCTTGTACAGATGTAGTGATCTGTTTTGAAAATCTCACGGATGCTAGTGAATTCTTACGTTTTTCCACAGTTTATTTTTTAGTATTTATCAAATTATTATCCTAAAGCTGTAAACTGCGCATTGTAAATTGGCGTAGAAATAATGGCAAAGTCCCGGGTTGGCGTCATCTAATTACCATTTTGTAAATTCAAATCTCTAAAAATAAACTCACAAACGCGACCGGTTGAAAACAAGAAATATTTTACCATTCAACTATTCAATGTACATAGAGTTAATTCTGAAAATATATTTCTAGGGGTGAGGTACCGTGTATACGGTAAACACCGTGAGTTACGTTCGTGTTGCAGTTACAGTTTTGAATTTGTTTTCGTACATTGGAATGAATATCCCGGGGGGGGGGGGGTACTCCCTATAATGGGCTATACGGGGATGCTCCGCCCGAAAGGGGTACCTTTTTGAGGCTAGAGGTATATGAAAGGGTCGGGATTTCACGAGTTGAAGTATATGAAAGGGTAGGGATTTTACGAAGAATAGGAAAGGGAAGCGAAGCCACGCCGTTGAAGCATAAAAAGGTAGGGAAAACTGCCATTTAACTATTATAAAAATGGCCTTTCAAAATATCTCAAACAGACACACTTAAAGGCTCTCAAAGGGGTACCATTTTTATTGAAAGGTATATGAAAGGGGTACCATTTTCAATGAAAGGTATATGAAAGGGGTACCTTTTCTGTCAAAATCGGTATATGAAAGGGTAAGGGTTTGAACCTCGGGGCGGAGCATCCCCGTACGAAACTTTGCTGAGTACCCCCCCGGGATGAATATTGACTTATTGTGACCCGTACGAACTTTTTACGACTGATACCATAAGTTATATAAGGCAATGTAAAAACAAGGAGTAACGGTAATCAATGTATTTTAAAGTTAATGTTTGCACGCTTACGTGAGTTCGAGCCAGTTGATTACGCGGCTTTGCTGGTCATGAATGTGTGTGTGTGTGTGTGTGTGTGTGTGTGTGTGTGTGTGTTGTGTGTGTGGGAAATGGGATTTGTGATCCCGGGTTATGGACCCTTCACGCTCAGTAACTAGTATAGGGTGAAGTAGAAAATGCTTTATCTGAGAACATGAAAGGCGAATGCAAGTTGAAATTTAATTCTTCATTACTTGTTAAATACTTTAAGACATGCAGTTTCAACAATAACTATTTCTTTTTTTTGTAAAAGTCATAAGAAGGGTCGCACGGAGGTTCATTTTTTATTTTGTAGTGCAAATTAGGGCCTTTGTTGTTTAAACCTCACTGGGATTACAAAGTTTAAATAAGAAAGGAAAAACGAAATGAGTTCTGGTAGTTGTAGTCAAATGACGCTATCGTGCAAATGGCCTATTGTGGTTACAGGGGGAGTGTCGTTGCTGGTTGCTGTAGTGGGGGCCGGGGGGCCTCTGGTGTCCACCCCCCCCCCCCCCCTCCCCACCTCCGGGCGCTGGAGCCTCGCGGTTCGCCTCGAGTCGTTTCGCCTTCGGGGAGTCTTTAACAACGAGCTCGGAAGACTGGCACCGGTAGCATAGTATTGGCTGGCCCGTGTACTTAAAAAATAACTCGAGCCCTTGAGTGACTATTATTATTTGCGTGACACTGCCTTTTGTAAACGTGTGAATTCTACGACACGGATGCTGTTCTCGATGTGCTTGTAGCCCGTGGCTTTGAAGCAAAGCCGGCGGACTGCTCGAGCTTTGAGGTCGCCGTATTGTTCCACGAGTTGTAGCAGGTTTTCATCGGGGAATTCAACGGGAATGAAGCATGACACGTGTAGTGCTTTTTGCCCTAAAAGGCGTAAAGGGATAACGCGGCTTTCGCAGTCAAAGACCGATGCCGCGAACCGCGTGGCCGATTCTGTAGATCGGAGGCTGATGTCGAAGCACTTTCCTCCGTAGAGGGATACAATCCCAACGATTTCTTCCTTAAAGTTCGGTAACGACTGCGCTATACTGAGCGAGTCAAGATCCAGGTTTTCCTCCGCTATCAAGCGGACAGTAAGAACGGCTGGTGTGCGGGACTCGCGGCCATCTCCACGTAACGCGAGGGCGAGAAAACTCGTGAGACCAAAACCAAAACCACAAAATTGAAAAGCACGCACTCACCAAAGCGAAGACAGATAGTTACCAGACGCTTTCTTGCTTGTGGTGAAAAAACGGCACCAAATCTTGTGAAAAAAAGCTCTCCTTAGTCGTCGAAGTTTAGGACTATTCTGGCTTTTGGTCTTGAAAAAGTGGGGCACTGATGAGAACAGATCCCCCAATGCTGTACAGAGAAGTTGTTAGCAGAGGGGCACGGGTTCCCCTCCTTTTGCAAAAAAAATAAATAAATAAATAAATAATAATAATAATAATAATAATAATAATAATAATAATAATAATGATAAGGCCCAGCCTATAACATTTTCTAAACACGTCTATTGTATAACCAAATAATAGGACCCCATTTTAGTCACTAGCGTGAAAATGTAAATAACTTCTGTAAAAATGCAAGGACCACTAGAACAAACAGTAGCAATATATAGTTGGACCGTTACTTGTTTATTAGCCTATCGTGTGCCAGCAATTTATCTTAGCCCATTTTAAATATTGTAACCGTTTGTTTCCATCTTCACTAAGCTTTCCTAGCCCCTGATGAAGGTTAGTTTTGTGTAACCGAAATATCGGGCATATCTTATTAAAATAAATCGAACAAATTTGCTGTCTGATCAGCCTTGCATGTTAAAGTTGTTTTTTTTTTGAAAATGTAAACTACGCCCATTTCGTGAACATAAATTTCTATTGACTGATTTGCATCATGTGATGTTTTCATGTACGTATTTTAAGTAGACTTATTCTAAAGGTGCGCTACAACGGCATCTTTGCCATATTCACTATCAATTCTTCTATTTTGTTTTTATTAACCTCACGTTCTAACGCTTTAACGAGATGGCTTTAAGAGCCCTTTGATTAGTCTTTTAATCGTGATGGTGAAATGTATTACATACCATAAAAAATAAGGGTGCTTGTTGCCCCGCAAAGTCAAAAATGTTTCCTTGAAGATGTCCTTTTTTATTACATTATTACCTTTAGTAAGCATTAACTGCTTTGTTCTGTATTTCACCTACAGGAATCAAAACAGGTCAAAAAAACTAAAACCCTTCCTAACTGTGCTTGTGGTGTCACACCATGCAGGAAAACCTTTTTGGAGGAAAATGTGCTCTTTTTATTGTAATATAGAATAATATAGAATAAAAACAAACTTATAGTTAGTGAGTTTAGAGTTGTTGATGCAATTAAATGGTAAAATGTCGTGCCAAACTCACATCTCATCACATGGAAAAGTAGAATTGGGTCTTAAATATTGGCATGTAAGGATGTAAGATAGAGGATATGTGGGGATGCAAGGTTATTAGGGCACCAAAATTTACTTTCTCTGAGACAGTATATACTTGTTAAGTAGTCATTCTGGATAAGAATAATTGATTGCAGTATTCTTTTTGTATTCTTTCAGATGTCAAAGACTCTTTTTAATAAAGAGTTATCTACTCACAGCATAAGAAGGTCTGCAACCTGATGGGCTGCCAGGTGTGGAGCAAATTACAGCTCTATCAAAAGGGCAGGCAGATGGTATGTAAGATAATGTAGATTTTAACATTGCAACAATAAAATCTTTCATTTTGTCTATCTACATTTAACAATAATTATGGTTTCATGATTATTGTCTCAAGATCAAGTGTTTAGGGCAGCGTTTGTTTGTTTTTAAAATTATTTACTGGTAAATTATAACAATCCGACCGATAGCTGTTTTGCTTGATTCTTTTTTGCCTTTTAGCTGAAATCAGTGAAATGATTTATAATAAAAATAAGCAAAAAGAAACAACGTTTCAAAGTCATCCTGGCTTCATTTACAAGTCAAAAGATCACTGTTCAGGTGGAGTTAATTTATACTACTGTATTCAAAGTGTCAAAACTTCTTATTAAGCCAGGATGTCTTCGAAACGTCGTTTCTTTTCGCTAAATATTTTTTATTATAATTTATAAATTGTTTCTCTATACCTTTACTCATTAGAATCAGTGAAATGGACTAAATTTAGTGTTCCATTTCATTTTTCAGGAAGTCTAACAGTTTCAAACTCTATATGCAAGATGCCGGGGCAGAATTGATCAAAGAACACCACGATGGCCAGCCAGTGTCAGACCATAAAATGTGGATGTTCAAACCCCTGAGATAACGTCTGATAGTTGTCTTAACATGTACAAGTTGCAAATGATGGCGATGATGGCTACAGTGTATAATATAATGGACACACAAAACTAGGCAACTAACCCCTTATATGCGTGCATAACAGTATCTCAGGGGCATACATGAACATTCACATTTTGTAAACATATATTGTTCAATTTTGACTTGACCAGTCCAAGTTTCAGACATGAAATGCCCCACCGTTAGGCTCAAGAAAGGTTTTTCGAAAGTTTACAGGAGTATTAATGTGATCTATGTAATAGCTGTTTGTGTTGCATCGATCCCGGTTGCTGTGAACATTTGGTGTTGCACACCAGCTGAGTTTGCCAGATTATCCACTGAGACAGTTTTGGGCCAGCTTAGTTTTTTACTGCAAGTGTTGTACTTGTCTATTAAGTTCAAAGGGACCAACAAATATGAGAGTAGAGTATTTTCCTCAGACTGTGAAACAGTTTCTAGTAGTTAGTGTAAGATAGTCAAATAGACACAAGAAAACAATGGAAATACTGTAAGATCTACTAAGTTCTGTTAATGTACTTTTTCACGGTCTGAAGAAAATCACTCTATAATAATATTACTAGCAGTAATCACAGATTATGGAGACGCGTTCGAAGGAATTTCCGGCGGAAATGAGCCCCTGAAAAAAACCAATAGGGGCGGCCAATTGGAAGACCGTCTACCAAAAAATCTCAAATTTTACTGCACATAAACCAAAGGACAACCAACACGAATTAGGATTGCGTTCTTCAAACGCGATTAGGCTCTTAATTAGAAATTAATTAAAATCACCTGAGAATCTGACAAATATTTCCAACCTGTTTAAAATGCTGAAAGCAATACAAGAGTACAAAAAAAAAATCTGCAATTATTTATTTCAATCTTGTTGTTAAAGTTTTGTTTAGGATTTCAAAGAATATAGTGAATATTTATGACTAGAGACACTAGTCAAAAGTTTTGGTACCAGGGGTGGTAATTTATCACAAATGCGACCTTTGTTAAGGTTTCTAGTTATACAAAAACGTGTTTTTTGAAATGCCACCAAATCCTTGTGACCCTGTCATGAAACTTAGAGGCAATTTTCCATTTCACTAATTACTTATATTTATTTACTTGATTACTTGGGTTATTGGAGGGGGGGGGGGAGCGGGGGAGGAACTCACTCATGGAATCACCCGTGTAAATATTACGGTGATTATTTTTGTTAATGTTGTTTATTATTTGTACAATAAAATGTCAGTTTTGTTTCATTTTGGCTGTTTCATTTTACTTCAAAGGAAAGAGTGGGAGATACCGTTATTTATTTCAACGAAGTTCACACGGTGTTTAGCAAAACCGCGGTCTAAACCAATTCCAATTCTGGCCAACCCTATAAACGATATTTACCTAAGCAGTGTCTGGAAGGCATATAACACAGACTAGCAAAACATTCATTTACTTCAAATGACCTGCTTATAAACAGACATGGAGGTCCATTGTCTTAAGTTAGATTTCGTTTAATTAACCGGCCCTTTGTTTCTTTCCTGTACATGTTAAGGCATTTTGCGTCAACTCAATTGAACTTGTGATGCGAGAGATTAAAAATATGGTCTTATAAATAAGCCATAGTTCATATCAAACACGTCCATCGGTGTATGCCATGTTTTGCGTCAACTCAATCTGTGGTGTCGTAGACGTGGGCTATAGCCCATGACCGTGATGCCATATATCGAGTTGACGCAAAATATGGTCTTAACCAGTAAGTCGTGTTTTGAGTTCAATTCCAATCATGGCATATCGGTGTATGCCATGTCTTGCGTCAACTCAATCTGTGGTATCGTAGACGTGGGAGGCCATGACCGTGATGCCATGGATTGAGTTAACGCAAAATATGGTCTTAACCAGTAAGTCGTGTTTTGAGTTCAATTCCAACCATGGCGTATTGGTGTATGCCATGTTTTGCGTCAACTCAATCTGTGGTATCGTTGACGTGGGCTATAGCCCATGACCGTGATGCCATAGATTGAGTTGACGCAAAATATGGTCTTACAGGGCCGTAGCAAGCCTTAAAAAACTGGAGTGGGGGGGGGGGCACAAATGTTTCGGACCCAATGGACGGGTTTCTGCCCGTCCCTTCTAGAGGGGTCCGGTGGCATGCACCCCCGAAATTTTTGAAAATGAAACACCGGAAACTGCATTTTCCAGCATTTTGGGCTTTTAAATTTCAATTTTTTGATAGACGAAAACTCTTTCTAAACTGACACTTATTTATTCAAAGCACAGCACATTTCCATGATCCAAAAGGCTTACGCAGTGAAGTAATTACGCATGATCACACAAACATCAATATCTATTTCCATAGATTTTTCTTATAATCCCAATAAAATTCTAATAATAGTTGCAAAAAACAATCATTGAGAAGCACAACAGTTGAACAGAGTCAATTCAGTGGTACTTTCTCTGGGGCGGATCCAGAGGATTTGTAAAATTTAGAGAAATAAGAAATATTGAAGATTTAGTGAAGTTTTCAAAATAGAATTTGTAGTTAATAATTAATAGGCGGACACCAAGTTAGTCCACTAGCAACCTGGGGTGCTCTTGCGTGGGTATCAACTGTCTGTTGGTGTTCCAAAAAACTTTTTTTTTCCCTTCTATCCCTTCTCTAAACCTCTTCAAATTTCATTCAAATTCATGTTTATCCCCGCCTTAAGGCGGAGAAGAAGCGCTCGCTGATGGCGTTGGTAGCTGACATGACAAGCAGAAGCGTACCAAGGGTGCAAATCTCACTCAGTAGGAGTTTGCGACCATTTCCGAGTGACTGAAATCAGTTTTATTTTCAACATTTCAAATGTTGAAAATAATAATAATAATAATAATAATAATAATAATAATAATAATAATGATAAAATAAACTTTAAAAAAAAACTGGGGGAGCACGGCCCCCCCGGCCCCTCCCCTAGCTTGCTATGGCCCTGCCTTAACCAGTAAGACTTGTTTTGAGTTAAATTCAAATGTGGTGCGAACTTTTCTTGTGAACTTAAGAAAAAGATGTTAGTCGGGCTACATAATTGAAATAATGAATAGATGTGATTGTTACGCGGCTAACAAGATACCGAAAGAAGTCTAAGAAAACTACTACTGTTGCTATTATTGAGGTAGAAATAATCGATTCATATTCAAACTATGGCATTTTCATGGGGACGTGATTTGCGATAACTCAAACTATGTCATCATCAATAAAACACAGTTTGAGATAGAAATAATAACTCAAAATGTGTCATTCAGCGCGAAGTCATAGTTAGCAATAACGCAAAACACGTCTAAATCCAGAAACCTCATTTTGCGATAACTCATACTATGGTATTAATTCTTCGCAAAAAGTTCATGATTCATCCCTCACTTAATACTATTAGCGGAAAGGGATGATACACAGGCTAATTTTACAAAAGTTCGCTGCTAGATATGACCATATTTTGCGTCAACTCAATCTATGGCATCACGGCCACGTTCACGATACCACAGATTGAGTTGACGCAATACATGGCATACACCGATATGCCATGATT
The DNA here is from genome assembly GCA_022457155.1 of Cladopsammia gracilis. Taxonomy (NCBI): domain Eukaryota; kingdom Metazoa; phylum Cnidaria; class Anthozoa; order Scleractinia; family Dendrophylliidae; genus Cladopsammia; species Cladopsammia gracilis. Next base: position 812,732 of record JAJGOT010000258.1, read on the forward strand.
TGAATTGAACTCAAAACACGACTTACTGGTTAAGACCATATTTTGCGTCAACTCAATCTATGGCATCACGGTCTTGGGGTCCACGTCCACGATACCACAGATTGAGTTGACGCAATACATGGCATACACCGATATGACATGATTTGAATTGAACTCAAAACACGTCTTACTGGTTAAGACCATATTTTGCATCAACAATATCTATGGCATCACGGCTTGGCCTATAGCCCATAACAGTGATACCACAGCTCCATTAATAGCTTGATGCAACTAGTATAAATGCTGGAGAGGGTAATCAGCCGTCTGGACAAAGTTGGAAAGGTTGGTAACGCATCTGTCTAAATATGGGCAAACGATCGGATTATCTGTCTACACGATTATCCACTTCAGTTCGTCTGCCAATAGGAAAGAAAAGTGAACTGATCGTCTATACGGATCATCCGTCTGTATGTCCGTATTGTAGACAGTTACTTTAATAGTTTTATCAGTTGTGGAAGCGGGGCTCTTTTTTATGCCGCATATTTATTCACTAAAACGAGAAAGGAGTATGAGCACTCAAAACAAAAGAAAACAATGGAACTGTTATCTGTTGTCAAAAGCCCAGTCATTTCCTTATTTTGAAACCACATTAATCCGACCACCCAGTTATTGCAACCAATTTTTCATGGCCCAACAGTGGTCGTATGATCGGGGTTGCACACTTGTAGTACCTTCGTTATCTAATTTCTATTTTATGGGTAAAGTTTTAAATAGGCCATTTGCACGATGACGTCATTTGACTACTACTACCAGAATTTATTTCGTTTTTCCTTTCTTATTTAAATTTTGTAATCCCAGTGCGGTTTAAATAATAATAGCCCTAATTTGCACTACAAAACAAAAAACTGAAGGATTCTGGTAGTAGTAGTCAAATGACGTCATCGTGCAAATGGCCTATTAAAAGCTACTCTTTACGGAGACAAAATGAAAAGCGCATCTTTTAATAATTAACTTAAAGAAATGATACAGAATGACATTGACGATACTTAAATCCTAATTTATGACAGTAATTTATTCATTATTAAGTTGATTAAATTCAGTGATTAATAATAATTATCTAGTAATTACCAAAATTAATGACTAAGTTCCTTTCCTGGAACCTATCCTCAATTCTAATTGTATAGACAACGACACACTTTGCATAGTGATTTTCCTCAGACTGTGAAATAGTTGGTACACTAATTGAGGTTAGTAGATCTTATTTCCATTGTTTTCTTTTGTGTCTATTTGACTATTATACACTAACTACTAGAAACTGTTTCACGGTCTGAGAAAAATCATCACACTTACTGAATACTGAATTGACTGAATGCTTTCAATTGAGCAGATGGCACAACATGGATGTACATGTACCTATTGTATAACCAAATGACTACTGTGCTACACACTCAAAGGCTAAAGAAGGAATCCCAAACAGTGTAAACCAAGTTTGAAAGCAAAATTCATAGCACAAGCTTGTGAAAAGTAAAACCAACAAATTTGGCAGTTATCCTCATAGATAATGCTTTTGAAATAAATTGAAGAAACAAACCTTCAAAGTATACCAAGATAAAATTGATAAGGGTTTTGGATAAAGCAGGGACACAGGGATCACAACTTTCCCATTCAATACTTTGTCCCAGCTACCTTTACTTTTCAGAGCATATCTATGATCCTTGCTAAATCAAATTCGGTCTCTAGCAAAAACGAAGTTTGATTCCTTCTCTAATATCAGCGTTTTTGTAATAAACTAAGTGGTCTTGCATTTGTGATTCCTCCCATTGAATAAATTTCCTACTGTAATTTAATAAAATATAACTACATGTATGAAATGACTAAGCCTTGTCCCAGCATCTTCTTGCCAGCAGCAGCAAGAGATAACTGTCAAATACAAGATCACATGACCGTATTAAATTATTAACCAATCATGAGCCTAGTGCCACTTGGAATAGTCATGTGATGATCTGTCTGCAATTATTTTGTCTGCTTGTGTCATGTTGCTATTTTTAAAACTGATACATGTAGGTACCAACGACAAGGTTGGAAATGGCCAATAACATATGCTGTTATGAATACATGTATCTCCTTTTTTCTTTATCAGTCAAAATTCCACCTAGATTAGATTAGCCTAGATTAGCTATGCTATAAGCGGGTTTGTAGATATTTAAATTTTTATTTCTCTAAATGTAGATCAATTAATTAATGTAACAGTGTTGAAAACCAATAAACCAATAGTCAATAGTCAATAGTCAATTGCACAGACAAAGGAAAACAACCAACAAGAAGCTACAGGAATACACTAAACCCAAAACATTTTGGACGCTTTCAATTTTGGGCAATTGAAATAATTATTGTAGATTTGCTAGTCTACATTGTGTAGTAGTAAGAACTCCAGGACTGCTAAAAGAGGTCAAGCTTGCAATCCAGAGAAACCTGAAAACCCTGCAAGCGTCCTATAACGTTCCAGACGACCTAATTCTGAACTTTGACCAAACCCCATTGTCTTGGAATTGACGAAGCAATTAATGCAGAAATTGATGCTGAAGATCCCTTTGAGGATTTACATTAATGCAGGGAATTGATGCATCTCTTATTTTGAGCATCTTTATTAACCTTAAAGCAAGTAAATTGTTCCCAGTCCAAAAATTGTCCATTCAAAATATAACGTCCAAAATGTTTGGGGTTAAATGTATGACAATTTTTTATCATTTTGTTTGGCTTTATTGTGGTTTCTACTTTAATTTGAAACACAATAGAAGTGACAAATTAACCATATAATGACCATTTAATCAAAGAATTAAGTTAATTCTTGCTGTACATATTACAGGTTTTCTTGTTTTATGATGTTCGCTTCTGTCAAATTGCCTCATTATAAGAGTTCACCAAACCTCTCCTCTTCATTGGATTCTGACTCTACAGATGAATCCTAAAACAAAATAACAAAAATTGTAGGTACAACTGACAAGATACCAATAGCAACAGGGATCCTCTACGACATTGTCTGTGTACACAGCTTCCCTATTTACAGTATGTTATCAAGCTGCCTTACTTAAGTGGAAGGTCAGTGCCTGGGACATCCAGGGGCTTCCTACACTGTGGCCAGCCAGTAACTTACTAGAACACTGCCCCTGTGGCTGGAAAATCCACACAACCCAGCCATGAGCCTCCAATCCAGGCGCCCATGGCACTGAACAGAAGATGGAAGAACAATGCGGAAGGTTTGGGAGGAAAAAAGGGGGGAGAGCTCCATCAGAAGAAGCACAGAAAATGCTTCAAATACCACAAAAATATGCCACATAGTACAAAAACTAGAGCAACTCAGGGATTAGATTTAGGCCTGTAATGGTATGGTATCGCATATTTTTATCTTCTTTTTTGAAAGAAAATTGCCCAGTAAAGTGGCCATATTGAGTCTATGGGCAGCAAAAGAAAAAAAAATGGTATTGATGGGCTATGAGTGAGGTGCAGGATTGCAGAAAATTAATATTCAGTTTGTTTTTAGAATGAAGCATGATACAATGGGATGTATTGTTATTCAATGAGATAGAAATATGATTTCCATCTCACTAAACTAGTTTTCTGCAATCCCGCACTTTGGTAGGTAGGTAGGTTTTTGTCGTTCTTCAAAGCGTTCCGACCGCGTCTGGGTATTCTGAAGGATTTAAATGTAGACCTTCTGAAGTTACTCCCAGTTCAACTTATAGTCCAAACCCGAGGTCTAAATTTACGGGATTCGACTTGCATAACCCATCAAAAGTATTAATAATCCCACAGAGTTACACGATGTTATAATCCTTCTCTTCAAAAACGTTCGAAGAATTATATCGCGACGACACGATATTGAAAATGCTGATCAAAGTGAGATGCGATAAGCAACTAAGATTATGAGGTATTTGGAGTTAATTCTGTAAAATAAGGGGTGGAAAAAATTCGTCAACGAAAACTTACGGCAATATGGTCGATTGAAGAGTCGCTAGTTGATGCAACGGCCTCCAACGAGGTAAAACCAGCCGAAGAAACGGAAGAAACCCTTCGCGCACTTTCCGCCATTGTTAAAAAATAACAACATGGACAAGTACTGCCTTGGTAACCAGGTCTTTATCCTTGTAGGAAAATATGACGTCACTGTAGGAATCTGTAGGAATTGGTAGGAATCCACCACCATATATGGCGCCCGGAAAAATATAATAATTCTGTTACGCTTTTCGCGGTACGTCCGATAATACAAATTAAGTGTCCTGAAGGCAACCAGTTCATTTTAACAGCAGACGTCTACAAATATTCCATAAAGAAGTGATCAAATGCGCTTTACAAGGATGAGACAATAATGTTGTTACTAAAGAAAGTGCAATATTAGAATTAGAATGTTTTCCTGCGTTGCACAATCGCTGTACAAAAACAAGCCGATCCTGCGTCGTTGGAACTCCATCAGTCTCAATTCTGGTTTTCAAACTGGTTACTATCGCGTTCTAAGACTTTTAATCTGATTTGTCATTCGCATCCGGAAGGCAGTACATGTAGATAAGTCTTGTTAAGTATTGTTATCCCAACAGGCTACATAGTCCACCATCATTTCATTCAAGTACGTTTAAGGGGTCAATATGCGTGTGTGCTTTTAGCTCACCAGACAGGCGTGTTTAACCACGCACGGTGTAAAATTTACAAGTGACCACCAAAAATTAACTTTAAGGAGAGAACAATTTTTACCAAACTTTCAGATTTACTGTACTTAATTTTAATTACCATTTCAGTGGCTACTTAATACGTTAAACAACAAAACTTAGTTCTGTAAATGTTATGAAAGTTACAGTGAATATATACATATTGACATACATTTCCCGAATTGTTACATCCTTGAACAATACCACCTTTTGTCTCGTGCGTTAACTTTTGTTTATTAGCCTGAACCTGACTTTTTTATGCGAAATTTCATTAAATAATATATAACGTCTTTAAAACCAATAGGAAGTTTCTTTCAATTTATGGTGTTTAGAGCACTGTACAATGTTGGCAGTTAGTGGACTTTTCTGGGGTTTACCTCGAAGTAAAAACTATGGCAAAAAATTGGATGGCATTTGCCTCTAATTTTTTAATTCGTCCCCAGACCCCCAATTTGACCCTTAAAATCACAGCGAAAATGCTATTTCTTGAAGTAATATATCAAACACGAGGAACAGTGTTTCATCAGATTTCCAAACACCGAGAAGTGGATTGGAAAAACGAGGCGCAGCCGAGTTTTTTTAAACCACTTCAAGGTGTTTGGAAATCTGATGAAACACTGTTTCGAGTGTTTGATATAGCTTCTCAAACTGATCGTTAAATGCGGAGAAAACGAAGGAATAAAATCGCCAAAATCTATGCAAATAGGCCATTTGCACGATGACGTCATATGACTACAACTACCAGAATCCTTCAGTTTTTTGTTTTGATGTGCAAATTAGGGCTATTGTTATTAAAACCGCAATGGGATTACAAAATTTAAATAAGAAAGGAAAAACGAAATGAATTCTGGTAGTTGTAGTCAAATGACGCCATCGTGCAAATGGCCTATTAAGAAACGATTTCAAAACCTCCTTCACGGTAGTGATTTCCTTTGTGTTCTCGTCATGAATTATTAATGAGTTTGAGAAGGGAAAATCAAAATTTCGGCTCATCCTCGGTGTAAGAACCTGTCAAATTCACGAGTGACGTAAAACAAAGAAAACAAAGGCATAAAACAATAGAGTCAACTGGGAATGCAATACTACAAAGGTAAAAAACAAAGGAAAAAGTCACAGGTTCTTACACCGAGATAAACCCAAAATTTCGCCCATATATGAATTACTTTTCGGAAATCCACACTCGGATTCCAGTAATTTGGTTATTATTCTATCTGGAAACGTTAAAATATTTTAATAACTTAAAAAAAGTCCCGTCATTTAGACCTTGAAGTAGCCAATGTCACGTAAAGGCTTGTATGGAGTTCAACCGCGCGGTCATCGCTTTTAGGGGTATAACTTATTTTAATCGGCGTAATGTAAACATCCATACTCGGTTTTGAAGAGACTGTGATCTGATGAACATTTCGGTGGGAAATATGATTTAGTTGAAGCGAAAGAAACCCCGTCATTTTGCCATTTTTTTAGTGCAATATGCTTCGACTGAGCCAATTTTGACTTCTGTTGGTGACTTGCGCGGACTAGCGCCCAGGCCGTTCGAGCTCAACTACGCATATGGGCAATAGTTCATTTTAGTAAGACGCACGCCGGAGCAAATGTCTCCTTTCAGGGGGCAATTTTTTGGTATGATGACTTTTTCCTTTGTTTTCTACCTCTGTTGTCTTGCACTCTATTGTTTCAGTACCTTTGGGTTTCTTTGTTTTACGTCACTCGTGACTTGGCAGGTTTTTACACCGAGGATGAGCCCTTTTCTGCATGTTCTTTTTCGCTAATAGATAACTGATGTCAGTGGCGCCAATGCAAATGTTCTCTGTGTTGTGTATGTTCCTGTTACCGATGACAATGGCTGCGGTCAGTGAAAACAGCAGCAGTAGCAAACCACGTGATATGTAAGTAAGGTGGTTTACTTGTTTTCCTCACTGACAAGTGAAATTCTTGTTATTTTAGAGCTTTTTCTTTAATTCTAGACACACTTGAACGAATTTATAGTCGGCATGTTTAGTTCACGTTATAAATTTGGTAACATTGACCGTGCTTGCGATCATGAGATAAGTACAGGTGGACACATTTAAGAACATTGCCAAAAGGAATTAAGATTTTGAGACAATTTCCTTTGTTTAACCAAAATATCGAGACCACCACCAAGATTTGCTTTGTTATTAAATTCTTTCTGTTTTGTACTTAGTTGAGAAGCAATTAGGCTAAGGTGCTACCTCTAGCCTTACTTTGAAGAAACGACCTAAGCAAGGAACATGGATTGGCAAGGAATTCTTTCCGTCAACCATACCTTCAGGTCTCGATCACTTTGCTTTCGCATAGCTTGCAAGCAATAGGTCAACTGGAACAATTTATCAATAAACGAGTGGCAATCAAGAGATTTCTGTTTTTTTTTTTTTTTTTTTTGCTTTAAAACATTAGTGTGCGCTTTTATCTCGGACTTAGAAAACTTCTATAGTTTGTCTGTCAACTGTTAAAAAATAAAAATTGTTAACAAAACAAATGTATGACCTGTTTAAGTTATGTGACCAAGGTGATCAAGGAAGTTCAGGGAAGACTGGACCCCAGGGATCTCCTGGTGTCATGGGTCCTGCTGACGCAAAAGTAGAAACTACTACTACTACTTCTACTTCTACTTCTACCACCACCACCACTACTACTACTACTTTTGTAAAGACAATATTATCGAGAAAAGTAGACAGATAATTGCGGACTTGTCACATCCTAATAGTGACCTATTGGGACAAATACCTTGTAGACCTACTTGGGAAACCTATTCTAAAAGGCTTTTAAATGCTTTTTGCAACTAGTGGGGGTCCTCTTTTATACTACTACCGGGTACATATAAAGAGCTTGGGCGCGTAAATATGCAGAGACTAAATCGGGCGCTAATTTTCTAGCCAAAAAAACATTATCATCCCACTAGTACTGTTATTGACTTCATTTGTGATTTTGTTATCAATTGATTTTTTTCCAAACTTGAATTTCTTTCGATTAGATTTTAGGAAACACTCTTTATGATGACATGCCAAAATCTTTTCAGTGTAAGGAGAGAATTTCAAACAAAAGTCAAACAAACGTGCTTTAATTGCTGGGAAGAGTTGTTCAGTAATTCGATACAGTTTTCTGGAGACCATACCTACATTTTTCAATCGGCTTTTAAGCTTTTAAGCTTTTAAGCTTTTAAGCTTTTAAGCTCCAAGTCAGATCAACGTGAAATTTTGACCACTAACTGGTTTTGAAGTGAAGTTTGGCAAGATATATTTCTGGTGAAATCGATATTACCATGACGACGATAAACAAGAAACTTAGAAATCAGTAAATGTGAAATTTAGCGCGTGTAATGTCGCCTATTGTACAAAGCTACAATAGGCGACAATATTGTTGACACATTGTCATTCTGAACCCCATTTCGTTCGAGACGAGAGGCATTTCAGCCCCACCCCCCTTATTCCCCACCCCCACCCCCCAGACAATGTTGTGTATCGTTTCGTCAGGTCTGTCGCTACAATCCTACAACATTGGATGGGGGGACGGGGGTTAATGCGGCAGAGTGTAGTGAATGGAAAGATAAAGTGATAAATATGTCACGAAAATCGTTTTGTTATAGAGTTTGTCAACTATTTTTGTCGCCTATTGTAGTCTCTTGGGAATTAGGAAGTTCTGCCGAAGAGTAACAGAAACACACGACAAATTACCGAGGTCGAAAATTTGTCCAAAATCATACCCCTTAATAACTTAGAGATATCAGGTTACCTGACACGCTTCGTTAAAAGTGAACAAAGACTGATAGTTGTCTGCTATTCAGTAGGTGCAACCCTACTGGCATTCTTCCAGAGCCCTAACCAACCACTTATCCAAGTAAAACGTTTTCTAAAGGCGAATATTTGTTTACAAATATTACCTCATTAGCATAGTGCGCCCGATTATCTAATCGAGCTGCAAAAAATCAACTCCGAATATTGAGTCACAATTTGTTTCCTCTGAAACTTTGAGACCGATCAGTACTAGATGCTCTTTATGCAGTTTTTGAAAGCTGATAGTTTTCCTTAATTAAACACTTTAAGTCAATTCGTATTAAGCACGACGCCTTCGTATGCTCATTCGTATGCTTATCAAACAAAATGTAAACAATCATGAAGTCCACAAAGATTTGACCATTGTTACCGCTTTTTATAAAAGCTCATCTCGAGCACAAGGCACAAGCATGTTCCCGGAGTTCCCGGAGCAATTGGGTAATGAGAATTTATTCGTCCTCTGTTGATCTTATATACGATGCCGATAATTTAAGTAGTGATCAAAATATCCAACAAAGCGCTTCAGAGGGCTCGAACGTCGAGGTCTTCAACTGCTCGTAATAAGAAGATTGAATTTCCAAGGAAAATTTTCTACCGCTAGTCCCAAGAAAAACCACTCTTAACTATTGCTCCATTGTTCATTACAAAAATTTCAGCAGCTGCCTGAAAGTGAAAACGACATTGATCTGTTTATTGAAACTGTTAATTCTTCCCGAAGTCGGAAGCTGTGGAACAAATTTTGTTTTAGAGGTCTTTTTTTTTTACTGAAATTAAATCATAACCTTTTTATCTTAACTTTCTTTGGGGCTAACATAAACTGTGAAACAATTTAGGTTATTCCGATGTGTTCATTGGCTTGTACACGGATTATATTTGCCAATCTCTTGGGGGTTTTCCTGCAAAAGCGGGCTGCTGACCAATGGAAAACAAACTGAGTGGCATTTGATTGAGATAGTAATTTCCTCGCCGAAATAGATGGACAAACAACTCGTTAACAAATCTTGTTCAAAGCGTACGTAATATGTTCGTTTAATTCACCGAGAATTCTTTAATTCGTTTCTACTGTACTGTATATAATGGTTCGCTTGTCTTTATCGTTGACCTTGATATTCATCGTAACCCCCAGCATTCGGACCTCAAATGGTTTTACCGCTCATAACAGCGTACGAGCAGGCCATGTGTTCAAGACCATTCTCGGTATTGACTGGCTTCAGTGTCTTCAGGAGTGCCATAAACAGGATATTTGCCATTCATACAACTTTTTCCTTCCGAGAAAAATCTGCGAGCTGAACAACTTCGGTTCTAAAAATCGCTGCAAGGCTGATGATAATCTTATCAAGTCCGCTGGGTGGATACATCATGTATTACTAGATACATCACAGGTGAAAACGATTATCAAAATGCAAACATGAGTTCTTATTGCATGCTCGTTTCTAATAAACTCCTTTATGCCCCAGATTGGTCGTGTATGTCCCTTAAAATCTTTGTTAAGCGAATTCAGCTTTTCTTATATTTAAGTTGGAGCAAAGGGCAGGTGTTCTTTTGTTCTTGTTGTTATTCTAGTGATTCTAGTGCGACGGCGAAAAATAATTCTATTTCCCAAGGTGATTTCATTCCTGTGACTCAAGACTCAAGAGTACATCAACGAACGGTCCAGAATCGTAGCGGTCAAGCACAAAGAAATAACAAGATGAAAATGGGTTTACAAAAAACATAAATGCATATATTGGAGTAACGTGCATGTTTCCATAATAGATGATTAAAATACCAAACAAAGCAAACTGAGTTAACAGCTGCTCCTGCTTATTTATTACGATTTTTTGGACGAATTGTGAATTTCAATGACTTTCAAGGTTTTTATCCGTTGTCATTTTGTAAGGTGCATATATTTTATAGACTAGACTTGTGTATACAATAATAAATTATATGATATTTGCTGTTCATAATTATTTTTTTTCTGTGCGCCCTTTGGACGCTTTTTGTGGTCATATTTTACAGATACCTCTCTTTATTTCTTTATTTTTATTATTCCCGCTGTTTTATACAGTTTATCATTTAACATTAGGTTTTTCGTGTGTAAATTTTAATATTTTCCATGAATAAATTTCCAAATCAGATACTTTCTAGGTTTTATATTGACTAACGGTTTGGAACGGTGAAGTTATCAGTTGATTTATCGGCATTTCAGTTTAGAGTTATCAGTCTATTTTTCGCCATATTCTAGCTGATTGCCTGCAGTTGTTAATAATACTTTGGCTATTTTTCAGAGATGATAAACCAGGGATAATATGGGAATTATCAATCTAATGTCGTTAGAAATATTAGGGTTTTGCACCATTTTTTTTAATTTTAAATATCTTGGCAGTTCAATGTTAATTGTGGAGCATCCTAACTTAACAGAAAGATATTAATCACTTTTTTATTAGTTGATTTTACTTGCAGGAATTGAAAGGGAAAAGAGCCAATGCTGTATCAGCAAATCCTAAAGAAAGTGAGTTATCAATACCAGTAATTTTTTGCATAATAACTATCTTCTTTGCGCCAATCGAATATCGCATAAGGGAACCGCTGGCGTTAGAGATGGGCAAAGCCCCAAGCAGCGAGTTATAAGTCCATAGAAATTGTTTTATCATAACCCATGACCAATACAGGATATTAATAAAAACAGAAGCCGGTATCACGTACAGACGTGAGACCGCGTACTATAATAATTGAAGGCTTGCGTTTCGCGAACTGAGTAATGACGGACGGAGCTTCGGCGATTTTCAGCCAGCTAATTCAGCCTCAATGAACAAAATATCGTTCCAAACTATAGCGATTTGAGCATTGTGAACTCATTGAATGAAATATAAGGGGAAAAGTCGAAAATAAAAACAACAATGATCGACGTACTAGCACTTTTTAAAACCACTTTCGATTGCGCAAAAACGCTTTGTTTTAGAAATTTCGTTCCAGCAATTTTACCTCTGCAAATGATAAATAAAATCGCATTTCTATCTGTGTCAGTTATCTATGTATACTAATTACTTAATAGTTCCTAGTATTCCTTTGTAATTCTATTACTTTCATATTGTTGTGTTCACATTTTCAATGTCTTGTAATTTTATCTTTTTTCTTTATAGGTGTTCTACTTTACTGTATGTTTTGTTTAATTGTTTGTGTATTTGACAGATAATCTTATTCGATGGTTTAACAGATAATATGCGCGGATATTTTGCGAGTTGTGAAGTATTTTTTCGATTCAAACTTAATCCGCACGTATTATCTATTAAACCATCGAATAGGGGATTTATTATTCGACTGAAATTCAATTCATATTGCTTCTGTGTCGTCAACCCGGATACTAAGGTGTAATACGACATTCTACTGTGTTATACGCTCGAATATTTTGCGTGTTCTCTTTTCGTTATAAGGCAAAAAGACATCATAATCGAACAATAAAGCATATTAAATAAAGGATACTGAGGGTGTCAAAACGTAAAAATCTATCCGTATCATTCAGTAACTCAGAATTCAGAAGTCGGAAGTGATCCTTTCTTTAGGGACTCTTTTAAAACCAAACAAATCTCATTCAAAAAATATTTACCTAATAGATATAAAAGGACACCTGAAGACTGTAAAGGCGGCATTGCAGGACAAGTTGCCTGAAGGAAGTTACATTGAGCAACTTGCAATTTGTATTGATCTTGACGGTGACCGCCGCGACGAGTTAAATTTGCTGATGATACTATCGTTGTAAGAAATATGTTATACAACAGTGGAACCTATTCTTTGGGACACTTCCTTTAAGAAGACATCCCCATTAAGGGAACACTCCTTTTGGTCCTGAGGGTGTCCCCTTGATGGACGTTCCACTGTACTAAGCAACGCTTGCAAAATTAACAAATTGACGTCAGTTTTATGCCTCTGTCCTCTTATCGATGATAAATTTCGTCATAACATTGTCACAAAGTGTTCGTGGATCCACAGCAAACTTTGACAGGTAAGGACGAAATTTATCATCAATAAGAGGAGAGACGCATAAAAAACTGACGTCAATTTGTTTTTTACAATAACAAAACGTCAAAACTGATGTTGAAACGAAGGAAGGAGATGCAAGATGAGATCGCCACAAAACCAGAATTTCTTCGGAGAAACACGGGCTCGTAAATTAAAAGTTTGAGTAGAGTAAGTCAGAAACACATAGAAAATTGGAATTTTGAAACTAACCTTTATTTCGGTTAAAATTGTTCTCAAATAATCCGTTGAAACACGGTTCAGTTCACTTCCGGTAAAGCTTCTTTCAGCGACAGTGCTATAATAATCCTGCTCACCGCCAATTTTCAGGTCTGGATTTCCAACAAACGTTTTCATCTTTCCGCTTTAAGGTTGTGTTTTAGCTTCTTGAGGTTCATCTCATCAATTTTGGACGATTTTCTCATTGAATAATTCTGGTTTTATGAAAGAATTCTCGCCACGAAAAACGCGGCACTGAAAAGTTTGGAGAAACCTTCGCTGATGGCGTCAGTTTTATCGTTTTATCCGTCTGTACTCTTATTGACAATAAAAATAAGCCAATCAGCGCGCGAGAATTCGCACAGTTATTGTAAAATATGCGATGCAGTAGAGGTGCCACGACTGTTGCGAAAAGTAGACTGAATCAAATTCTCTTCATAATGGTTGGAGCAATAAAACCGTTGCGAGAAATTTCGGTTGCCGGGAATGTTACACCTTACACTAAAATTTCTGTTCCTTTGGTGTCTGTAAAAGAGACTCGACAGTTAATGTATAAGACAAACATGTCGTATTTAAAAACCGCTTCATAGTAGGAAACTGACAGGGGCATGAAATTGTTTTTTACCATTCATAGATATCACTGCAACTTTCACTTGTGACAACTCCATGGAAATGTTTGCTGATAATCGAAGTCTGGGAAAAGGCAACGGTAATTGGAAAATCGTGACCACCTTCCTCATACCAGGAGATACGCGAGTCATTTCAGTGGCAGGAAAAGACTGGGGATCATTATGTGGAATACTCGGCTCTTTTAGCAACGGACTGGTTACTAATGAAAGCTGGAAATGCACCAATGTTTTGTATCCCAGATGGAATTCCCCGGATTTTGATGCCCGGAATTGGCCTGTCGCAGTTGTAGTTGGAAAACATGGTGTTTCACCCTGGGGAGTTATTACTGGTATAGCAAATACGGCAAAGTGGATATGGACAGCTGATGGAAACGATGATGATGTTTATTGTAGACTCGATCTGTAATGAAAAACAAATGTCTTCTTAAGTTGACTGAGCCGCTCACAAACTGTCAACTACAAGCTACAACACTGTTCTGTCTTCTTTCGATGATTTTCTTTGCAATTTTTTAATCCCCAGTACTTTAATATATATAGATAGGCTGAGCCTAACAGCGTCGCTCTCTAAGGTGAAAGGTCGGAAGCACAAGAATTAAGATTGACGACCCGGCTATTTTTCAATTTTAGCAATTCTCAAAAACAGAATTACGCGAGGCTTACGCGACCGTCTGCACAGTACATTTAGACGGTACAAAAGTTCACAAAAACAACTTTTTCTGGAATAATTTTGTTGTCGTCCTTCAGTAGCATCGTAAATAAAGTAAGTTATAGTCAAGTGAGGCCTTAAGCTACTGTATCCAAGCCCGAAAAAGCCTGAAAAAAAAATCAGGGCTTTTCAACGGGAATCGAACCCGTGACCTTCGCGTTACCGGTGCGATGCTCTACCAACTGAGCTATCAAAGCCACATATGCGAAACACTCATGTTTCAGTTCACCGTCATTGAGGACCATGCTGTTACAGCAAGCTAGGAAGTTTTTTGCAAAATGCCCATATGCGACCAGATCTTACATCTTTAAAAAGCCATGTAATGTAATGTAAATCTTTATTTAAACACGGAGAATCATCAGTTAAGTTAATAATTAAAAATTAAAACTAGTACAACTGCTTTACATGATTGCCGTGTGGGAATCCGATATCTCAGATACTTTCTTAATACCCCGTTCAAACTGCCCAATAGAACAAACGCTTTTTAAATCTTGGGGCAAGTTGTTCCACAAACAGGCCCCGCTGTAGCAAAAACTTCGTTTTAGGTAATTAGTATTTGGCTTGGGCAGCGAAAGCTTTCCTTCAAGATTTCTTAAGTTATAATCATTAACGTGACGTTGAGTGAAGAGACATTGAAGATAGTCTGGGGCAAGTTCATTCAATGTTTTATACACAATTAAAGCTTTCTGCTTTTTACGACGAAGAGACAGCTTCTCCCACTTAAGTATCGCAAGAAGGAGGTTGGAGCT